>JABSTQ010011349.1:0-306696 GCA_013358835.2 Ixodes persulcatus | reverse complement strand
TATGAAGGAGCGCTGAATGCCGCTCTCGAAGATAATACGGGCAAGTTTCATTCTGTTTGTACCTTCTGTAACCGTTTGTAGGGGCACTGCCGGCTTGCTGTTGCTACCACGTACATGCTTAGCGACCGGTGCCGGGTCCTTCAGTTCTGTCTCATTCGATCCGGTGGACGTTTTTCCCGGCCCGTAATTCGGGTCGCACATGGTGGACGCGTGCCTGCCTTGACATTTGCTACAGCTGGGTGCTCCTCGACATAATCTTGCCATGTGATTGACCTTCGTGCAACGGAAGCACCTCCGGTCTGCTTGCAACCTACGCTTCTTCTCCGTTATCCCGATTCTTGCGTTACATTTTGGTGTTCCGTGCGCTTTTGATTTGCGAAGGAAGCACTCTAAGCCGTCCACGCTGCCGTGCAATGCCGCCGCGGTAGAGCTACGAGTTTGAGCGTTGATCGTTGACCTCTTCACAGAGCCATGCGTCAGAGAAGGAGGTCTGGGCTTACCGACGACGTCTTCCAGCTGGTGTTTTGATGTCCTTTCACGGCTCTTCACCTCGTTGCGTAGAAATTCGAGGTGAGACCGCAAAGCCCTCAGGTGGACTTGCTGTGGGTGGATTCCAAACTAGCGTCTGTCACTGATGCCCTTGCGGCGTTGGCATTCCCGGTCTCCTCCGCCGACATCTTCCGGTTGAAATCCAGAGTGATATCTCTCGGTAGAACTCGCAAAAGTACTGTGTAGAGCATAGCCCCATACGCCTCTTCGCCCATCCCCAACGCTCTAAGGCCTCTGATGTGCGCCTGTTGAGTGTCGTACAAACGCCATAGGGCTCGGGTGTTTCGTTGTGGTGGCACTGGCTGTATGTCCATGACACCTTCTATGTGGTCCTGGATAAGCGTCTCTTGCTTCCCGAACCGCTGCTGCAGGAGCTCGATGGCGTCCGCGTAACACTCAGCGGTCGACTGTAATCCACCGATGGCGGCTGCTCCATCGCCGGTCAGCGCTGATCGCAGGTAGTTGAACTTTTCTGATGGCGTGAGTTCCGGATTTTGATGAATGGCGGTATCGAATTGCTTCCAGAAGGGTTGCCAGTCCTTTAGATGCCCGTTGATTGGATTAGTTTCAATTTTGGGAGTTTGATCTTTGATGTCACCGACGATCCTCCGTTCCGATCTTCGTTCGAGTGTCCCCTTGCTGGGTGGCTGCCCTCCGCGCTCTTCATCTTTTGTTTGAGTTTGGTGAGGTACGTGACGATCTTGTCCGAATACTCAATCCTATGAGTAACTCTGCTTCTGCATCTTGCCCCGTCATAAGAGGTTCGATCGCCGCGTCCACGTCGTTCAGTTGGTCGCGGGCCAGATGAATACGCTCGATTAGAACGTCGAGGTCGTTGACGCTTTGCGTAGCTAAGAGTAGTAGCGCGTCAGCCTCACCAGTAACCACCTTATCAGACAATAAGGTGGTTATAACATGGGAAGCAGAAATTACACAACCTGCAGCAATAAAAGAGGGCTCAGGCAGGGTTGTCCACTGCCACCTCTGCTCTTCATGATATATCTCAGTGAAATGGAAAAGAATTAGAGCAGAGCAACTTAGGTTTTGATGTGAGTTATATGGAATTAGGGAAAAAGGTAAGACAGGTAATACCAGGATTGATGTATGCGGACGACATAGTACTTATGGCAGATAACCCGGATACGTTACAGGAACTAGCTGGCATATGTGGAGAGGAAGGGGACATCTTGGGCATGAGCTTTAGTAGCAATAAGTCTGGAGTAATGGTGTTAATGACGAAAAGAGGGAACCCCTGAGGATACAAGACATTTTAATAGACCATGTAGAAATACAAATATCTGGGAGTCTGGTTCAATGAGGGAAAGAAATATCTAGAGGAACATGAGGAGCATATAATTAGAAAGGGAAAAAGAAATTCATCCATTATGAAGCTCAAGGCACTATGGACTATAATAGATATGAAGTGGTCAGGGGTATATGGACAGGAGTGATGGTACCTGGACTGTCTTTTGGCAATGGGGTGCTCTGCATGAAATCAGAGGTTCAATCAGGATTAGAAATTCGACAAAGAAGCGTAGGCAGATTGGCATTGGGAGCACATGGAAACACACCAAATGAGGGAGTGCAGGGGGACATGGGCTGGTCGTCTTTTGAGAGCAGGGAAGCAATTAGTAAGTTAAAATTTGAACAAAGGTTGACCGAAATGGATGATACGCGGTGGGCGCGTAAGGTGTACAAGTATTTATACATGAAATGCATAAACACAAAATGGACAAACCGAACCCGAAAGCTTACATTTAAATACCTACCCACTAATGATGGGGCTGAGCAGACTACCTCAGTGAAAAAGGGAGTAAAAGAGGCAGAGAGGAAAATGTGGGAGGGAAGAATGCAGGAAAAATCGGCTCTAACGGTGTACAGGTCAAAAAAACAGGACATAAGAAAGGAAAATGTGTTTGACAACTCGCTGGGAAGTTCTTTACTGTTCGAGGCGAGAACGGGAGTTTTGAGGACGAGGACGTATAGGGCTAAATTTCAGGAGATAGACACATTATGTGCTGCATGCCATGATGAGAGTGAGACACTTGAGCATTTGGTTTTAAAGTGCACGGGGCTTCGTCCTGCCCTCCCTGAGGGGGTAACGGATTTGGCCGGGGCCCTGGGCTTTGCTGGCGGCGATGGAGGACGGAGAAGAAGAGGATCACAGTAACAAAGAGGCGGTTAGAAGATTGGTGGAAATTATCTAGGGAAAATTGAATGATGCACAACTAACTAGCACAGCTGGGGACAGGCGGGACAGAGGAAAATTGGGACTCCCTCCCGCGTGGCTCCGGCCCAAAGTCTCAACCCTGTCCCCCAGTGGGTCCGGTGCAGGGGTAACGCCGACAAGGTTGACCAGAGGAAAATTGGCGACTCCCTCGCCGGGGGGAAGAGGCGGGGGGTGATGTTTTTAGTTTTTTTGCCCGATCCCCCAAAGGTCATCCTGGTGATATCCCACACTACCTGGTGATAGTTAGGGGGGAGAAAATTGGCTCCGAGATAAAAATCCTTCTAGCTATGGACCCTCTTTTACTGGCTTCGAATTGATCGATGTAAATGAACAAAGAAAATCGCCGATTTACAATATTTCAGTGGAACGCCAATTCTCTTCGTACAGAAATAGGCGACTTCCGGAAGCTCGTCGCTGAATTTAAGTTTCCTGTTATTACAATATCTGAAGGACACACGGATGACCAATTCAGACTCGCTGGATATGTCTCATACAGCTCAAAACGTCCACGTGGTCCAGGTCGAGCCTTGATTTGTGTGAACAAACAATATGATTCGACCTTCTTATGCACATCTTCATCTGATGGGCCAGAATATATTGCATGCTAAGTCAGGTTTGGCGAGAATGTATTGAGCCTAATTAGAATTTATATCGAACCGTCACTAGCTATTACCGAAAAAGATATCACGTCCATCTTAGATGCTGTTAATAGTCCGTTCGTTATGTGTGGCGATTTTAACGCACATAATGCACTATGGGGAGGTATGCAATGTGACAGGCGCAGTAAAATAATAGAAGACATCATTGAAAAAAATAATCTATGTGTGTTAAACGATGGCTCACAAACCTTCATTCTATGATGCATTATTCGAGCGTTCTGGGCCTAACAGTTTGCTCACAATATACTTTTTCTGACATAGTCTGGCACATAGACGTTGAAACGAACGGGAGTGTCCACTTTCCCATCCTTGTAGAGTATTCAAAAGCAATGTTTTCAAGCTGGAAACGAAAAAAAAAATCAATATCACGAACTGGCGTAGCTTCCGACGACTGAATACAATACACTGCAAAAAATATAGAAACGTTAGAACTGTTTACTTCGATTGTGAAGACAAATTTTGATCGTGTAACACGACCAGTATCTACCCCCGAAGGGTATGCGGGAATAGATGCATCATACGAGAAACTTAGGGCGATACGCCGTAGAGCAGAAAGAAAATATCGAAGGTTGGGGAGGATAGAGGAATATTGAAAAGCTCAGCACGTGCACGACCTTATCCGCCGCAAGCTGAAACAGCTATCCAAGCATCGATGGCGACAGCTCTGTGCCAAGTGGCAGCTGTGAGAGATCTCACAATGCAATGGAACATAGTCAAAATACTCCGTTCACCAGTAATACAGAGTTATCCTATCCGCGCAATAGCGTTGTCAAGAGGAGTATCAGAATTGGTACTCACAAACCAATTGACCTTTTTCAGAGATCGCTGGGCACATGCGCCAACTCTGACAGAGGAGAGGAAAGGGAAAGGCGCCATTTTTGGTGGCACTCTCGTCCGCTCGGTCGTTAAGACAGTGCTGTTTCGGCTTCACTCCGTATACGCTATTCTCGCGGCTTAGCTTCATAGTCGTCATGCCTCACCACTGCGCGGCTGTTTAGTTGCACAAATCGGAGCAAAAATGGTTGAAATGCCACATTTTATAGAGTTCCAGCAGCCTTTTGCGGATGGTGCACGAAAGCACCTGATGTCAAACACCCGGCCCTTTTTGCCTCTCTTTCAAAAGACACCCCTCCCCCCGCCCCCCCCCCCCTTTTTCAGAAGCCTATGACGCGAATCGTCCGTGTTAGGTGGCCAGGTCCTCAACGTGTCGGCGGGGCATTCTGATTTTGACTGAAATACAGTAAGTGTTCACGATAGGTTGTACAACGTAATCATAACGTACCCGATACTCAAGTAAGGAATAAATGGATAAATCTTTCCGTTTTTCAGGTGTGTGCCATACACATTCGCATCATGCCACGCTAAAATAGGAAAAAAAAAGTCGGTCTTTGGCGAAACATTTAAAGCGTGCGAAATGAATTCAAGCCCTAAGGAGACGGAACCCTACGGAACGCCTTCGCAACCAACCGCGAACTCCCCTGTTTGCAGGGCCCACTTCGTTGGATGTTCGTAAACGTGCTGAATTCAAAGCTAGATTGTTTTTCCCATACCGTTCGTTACTTTTTGACGGTGCAAGCGAGCCTTCGCGATATCAACATCGCCCGGACTTCACCCCCGTCAGGATTTGTTTACCCGTTCCCGGGTACGGCGATGCCCCGTGCGCACGCGCGGTACGAAGGACGGCGAAGTGACGGAACGTAATAAGCTTGAATAACCGCTCACTCACACTGGGAGCGGATCCGCGTTCGCAAAGCGGTTGCGAACGCGGTTGTATAAAGATCCAGTACAACTGCACGCGCACTTAATGTCATCGAGTGCGCGTGAAATTGTGCTGGATCTTTATACAACCGCGTTCGCAACCGCTTTGCGAACGCGGATCCGCTTCCAGTGTGAATGAGCGGTAAGTTAGGTGCTCAATGAGTGCGAAATCAGCTGTCTGTAGTGGCCTGGCCTCATAAATAGAGCTCGCAAGCTCCGCACAAGGTGGATAATTGAGTCGGGATCGAAGCTCCTCATTGTCACTTATCTGAAGAAACACTCTGCTTTGAAAGCCGACCCCTTTTTCCGTTGCTTGCACGACGCCACAACGATGTGACGATTAAGTGACTCCGCGTCGACGGTAGGAACCGATGCGGCGTCGGCGGTCTATCCATCTTTGAAGGTATAGAAACAAACAAGATCGTCTGTACTGTAGACACTAGCTTTTGTTAATCCTCGAGGGTATTCCTCAGCCATTTCGAAGAAAAAATGCACGCGAGGCGACGATTGACATGGTCTGGCGCTGGAGCGGACCACGGAGCGACGAGCCACGATCGTGGCCAAACTCTAAAAAAGGTCAATTTTGTGAATTACTGGTAAACTCGAGCAATGCAGCTCAGACCTTAAAGGGGCACTGACAACCAAAGATCGTATTTTTTTTTATTGTCTAAAACGATGCAACTTGTAGTCATAGACACGCAAAAAAAAACCGCATCGCGAAAAAAAATTTTCCCGCGCCCGCGCGCGCCTTTTTAGTTTTGGCATTTGTATTTCCCGCGCTCACCTCCTCGCTTCTTTTGATCGGTGACGTCAAAAATCAGGAAATTTAGAAGCTTTGTAGGTGACATTTCTATAACATTTAATAACAGCAATCGTAAAACATGTTTTTTAACGCAATTGCGAACGCACTACGGCCCCTCTTTTTGAAATACCAGCAATCAGAGTTCGGTGTGATGTTGCTTCCTAGATTTGTACCCTCCCTCGGAAAACTTGGCAGCGCCCGTTGGCGAGTCGGAGAAAGACCGGTTTTTTCCCGCGGCGCCTTTCTATCCCTCACCTCCTCCTCGGTCGGGGTCGCCGTGACAACGGCGGAGGTCCGATAGAAAGTCGAGTCGCAGGAGACCGCAAAATGTGACTCACTGCACTGGCGCGGATCGCGCGGGAACTTCAAATTCGGCATTTGGAAATTGTTTTTTAATTCACAAATACTGAATTTTAAAGTTTCAAATTTTGAGGGTAATGTCCAGGCATCGTTTTCAATCGTTTCGGATAATAAAAAAAAATATGATTTTGGTGTGTCAGTGCCCCTTTAAGGTACCGTGCATCGCATGTAATAGCTCAGAAAGCCATGGACTGCGAATTACATGCCTTCGATACACCAATGTACCGCCCTTTACTACTTCGAGAGATGAAATTCGCCTTACAATCAACTCGCAGACATAAGTCAACCGGTCCCGACTTAATAACATGCATACCCAGCAATCTGGGACATGGTCCACTTGCGCCATCTATCTTTGGACGCCGGTACCTTGCAAAAATTTCAATAAGAAAATTCGTTTTCTGGCCATAAAATAAAAATTAGCGCACAGTTATCAAAGTTACACCAGACATGGGTTTTTGATGAGCGTTGACATCGCCTCGACACAAAAAAAGATCCTAAAAAAGAGCGGAAGGTGGTTTCAAATGCGACTAAAATTTTGGTCGGTTTGTATGGGAAATCTCTCTCGAGAGACGAACTTTGTGGTATTAAATTAATCTAGGCAGACCCCTGAAAAAAGTAATCGATGATTAAGGAGGCCGGGACTATGCGCGACGCCTTTAGCCAGGTAGGTTCACGTTGGTTCAATTCTGAAAAGTTCCTGAACGCAATTTGCACGACATACCTCCACGAGCCGCACCGGGCGACCGTACTCAAGGAGATAAGCAAGCTTTATGCCTCAAAGGCTGCTTGCGGTTGTGGCGCAGCGGGATAGCGCTCGGTGATAACGGCCGACGCCGGCCGCGGTGACAGGCCTTTCTGCATCCCGGCCGACTACCGGATCGTGCTGCCGACGTTGCCGGCTGGAAACAAAGAAAAAAACCAAGTCTACCTCCACTGCGATGTAAATTCCAGACCAATAAGGATCGTCGACTTCAAGGAGCCTTTGGAAAAAGCGGACCTTCGTAAGGATGTAGCAGGGCTAGGTGTGTGCCAAATGGGACACGTGTGGCTCTGCAGTCTAAAAAGTGCGGCAGCGAAGGAACGACTGCTACAGCTGGGCCGGCTCACGGTGAAGGGGAAGCTGTGCGTTCCCGTGGACCCCAACCGGCAGGAAGTTTGGGCCAAGTTACACTGGGTCCCGTTCGACGTATCCAATGACGCTCTCCGGAAGGCATTGGAAGTGTACGGCACAGTTCACGAGGTGACCAAGGAGAGGTGGCGAGTGGAAGGCTTTGAAGACATCAAGTCGACCACCAGGATCGCCAAACAGACACTCAAGGAAGGCAAAACGCCGGAGGACCTACCTCACCAGCTAAGGCTTCAGGGGGGCACGATCCTCGTTGTCGTACCCGGACGGGCACCGCTATGCCTGCGGTGCCGAAGGCAAGGACATATACGGCGCGATTGCCATGTACCTTGGTGCGGGAAATGCCGTGGCTTCGGCCATGTGGCCCAAGACTGTGCATGCTCGTACGTGAGTGCTGTAGTCAACCGAGCGAGCGACAAGGGATGCGACCTCATCATGGAGGAGGCGGAAGCAGAGGAGGCCGCAACATCGTCGACGCCGTTTGAGAGGGCACAGCAGGACAAGGCGACAGTTGAAGGTCATGGCAACAAGAAGGCGGCAGCGACAGTCGAGGACGAGAGGCACACACGGTGAAGGCTCCTGAAGCCAGCGGAAAAGAGGGACAGGCGATAACGACGGGAATACCTTCACCGGAGGCAGTGGCGGGGATGGCGATGGGAAGCACCGGCACCGAAGCTGCGGCCATCGAGTGTGAGCCGACCATGAAACTGGATCCCTCAAAGGTGAAACGGCGACTAGACAACGAGTCTCCGAAAAAAGTCGCACAGGTACAGCAGTGGTCTGAGGGGGAGTTTCAGCTGGTTGGAAAAAAGGGTCGCTACGTCAGCAAACTGCGGTCCTCGTCGCTGTCCCGCGATGGGGGTCTGTCGCAGTGAGTATCGACCCTGGTACGGTATGACGCAAAGGGTGATCTCCGGGAACTGGGTCTGACGGCAATTAAGACGGCACTACTAACGTCTGGTCTGCGGATAGGGACCCTTAACGTCAGGGGACTTGCGGCACGCCGCCGACAATGTCAGCTGAGTCGCCTCCTCCTAGAGAGGGGCCTAGATGTCCTGGCGGTTCAGGAGACGAAGGTCGAAAGTGAAAGTCAGACCGAGTTCCTGGTGAAACCGTTTACGTCGAGGTACAATGTCTGCGTCAGCCATGCTGTAGGAAGATCTGGAGGATGTTGTCTCTTCTTGAGGAGAACTGCTGGGTTCATGGAAGAGAATGTTGTATCGTGTGAATCGGGAAGGCTCGTTCTCTGGGACTTTTGTTTCCTAAATCTAAAGTGGAGGGTTATCTGCATTTATGCGCCAAACGTGGAGAGTGAGCGACGCGCCCTTTTCGAATATATTGACAGATTTGTAACCAGTGACCGATTTACGATATTGCTGGGAGACTTTAATTGTGTCTGTATGCCAGAAGACCGGACAAATCCAAGGCGAAATAGTGATCGGTCTAGTGAAGTTTTAAATCAGTTGATTCAAGATAAGGGGCTCGAAGACCTGGCACACGGCATATCACCGGGACATCGGGTCCTTTACACGCACCATCAAGGCAGGAGTCATGCCAGGCTTGATAGGGTATATGTTTCAGCGGATTTAATACTCCAGTGTAACGACTTCGCGGTCAGTCATGTGTCGTTCAGCGATCACAGTTTGGTGAGCTTTACCTTGGGTGAACGTAAGAAACAACCTAGCTTTACGTGGGAGTTGTGGAAGTTAAACGCAAAGCTCCTCGAGGACCAAGAGTTGATAGGGAAATCGAAAGTAAGTTAGGGAAACTAGAAGGCGTTTTGGAAAATAACATATGTGAGGAGTGGGAACTATTTAAGCAACAAGTTAAGATTGATGCGATTGAAAGAGCAACTAACATAAAGCGGAAAGAGCGAAGGATAGAGAACGGTCTTCGACAAGATTTACAAAGGCTTTATGTAGAGGAGGAGAGAACGCCAGGACGACATAAGCACTATCAAGGCTAAGCTTGAGAAAATTGATGAAGAGAGATATAAAGGGGCAATCGTTCGAGCCCGTGCTAAGAACTTGATTGACGGGGAAACGCCCACAAAGAGGGCACTTGTGTTGGAAAAAAAGTATGCTAGCGGGAACCGGATTGAAGAAATAGAGTGCAGAGGCGCAGTAACTCGAGATCAGGACTGTATCCAGCATGCTTTTGTTGAGTATTATACACATTTGTTTGAAAGGAAAATACCAAAAGAAAAGGGGCTTGATACGGAATTTTGCTAAGTCAGCCGAAGCTAGATAGCGATACCACGACGTTCTTAGAAGAACCAATTAGTTTATCAGAGGTCGAGAAAGCGATAGATGACCTAAGCGTAGGCAAGTCACCGGGGCCGGATGGTTTGAGCACGGCCTTCTATAAGAAGTTTAAGCCGGGAATTGCACCGGTTCTGCATAGGGTTTTTTCTCAGTCCTATCAAAATAAAGGGTTACCACTATTTTTCTTGTGCTCGCACACAGTCTTGATACCGAAGTGTAGTGACGCCGATAAGCTTCGTAGTACTAGTAATTACAGACCAATTACCCTGGCAAACGTTGACTATAAAGTGCTAATGAAGGTTTTAGCCCGTAGATTGCAGCATGTTATATGAAAAAAAGTAGGGCCGCACCAAACCTGTGGGATAAAGGGTCTTAGCATTGGCACAAAAATACACACTACTCGAAGTGTTCTAGAGGTCTGTGACGCCGAATATCGGAAAGTAGCTATACTTCAGATAGATCTTGAAAAAGCATTTGATCGGGTGTGCCACGATGTTCTGTTTTCAATTTTACAACATGTGGGAGTTGGCTCTGTGCTGCTTGAGGGGGTAAGGATGGCTTATGTAAACTGCAAAACTAGACTAGTAATTAATAAAACAGTTAGCTCCGAGATTAACGTCCGCTCTTCAGTGCGGCAGGGATGTCCCTTATCACCCCTGCTTTTTGCAATCTACCTAGAGCCCTGCTGCCGCTGTGTCATTCAATCCCAAAATATTAGAGAGGCTTTACTCTACAGGAATGTGACATTAAAATATTAGCATACGCAGACGACGTTGCCTTTTTTGTTCAGACCCTCAAAGTGTTTTAGAAGCAGTTAAATTGACCAAAAGGTTTTGTGAGGTGACCGCCTGCGCGGTGAACTGGTCAAAGTGCGCGGGGTTATGGCATGGTGAGTGGACGACTGCTCCAGTTGTTTTTGGGATTGTTCAATGGTCACGAACGCCTCCAAAGTACCTAGGTGTTCCTCTGGAACATTACCGTGAGCCCACAAAGTACTGGCGAGAAGAAATTGCTAAACTTAAGGCCACTGCCGAGAGGTGAGTACGGAAAGATTTGTCCATTTTCGCGAGAGCGACTGTGTGCAATGTGTTTCTTCTGTCTAAACTGTGGTATGTCCTCCAAGTTTTGTAGTGTTCGAAAATCAACATTCAACGGATTCACCGTGTATTTGCAGTGTTTATTTGGGCGTCCCAATGGGAGCGAACTCGACGTACCAACCTTTTTTTTAAGCCCAAAGCGGGTGGTGTCGGACTGTGCCATGTATTCGTTCGACAACTAGTCTCACGCTTTATGTTTATCCGCGACCAGCGTGATCCGTTTCTTCGAACCGTAATTCAGACAAGACTATTTAACGTTTTACCGCGATTTGTTGTTTCGTCCTGCCGGGCAGGGTGCGGACCGCTGTCGGGTTTTTTTGCGCGCGAAGTTGTATCTGCCTGCCGGTTCCTGTTTGTTCGTTTTTCTATGGACTATTTGTCTGGTGTATCACGCAAAAATTTGACGCGTGACCTAGTGGTTATGTTGCTGCCCATGCCAAAGTATAGGTCCATAGGCCCTGGGGCCCCGAGAGATGATGTGTTACAGCGAGTTAAGAACGCTATGGTACCAGCGGCGGTTAAAACTTTCTTTTTTAAATTACACAGCGAAACGTTGCCAGTAAAGACCTTTCTGGAGGCAAAGGGCATGAACCTCTACTGGTCGGTAAATTGTATTCTGTGTAAAGAACCGGAGAGCATTGAACATGTCTTTTTGGGCTGCTGGGATGCTCTTCTTTTCTGGGACGTGCTTCAGCGCACCATAAAGAAAGAGCTCCCGCTGTCACCTCAAGGAATCCGGTTCTTAACAATAGAACATGAACCTGTGCCCTACGACATAATCATGCTCCTGGGGCTCCACAGTATATGGAAGAGCAGAATGTCGGTGCGGCACGCTGATGTTGATGCACGCGACCCCCGAGAGTACTTCATTGAAAGTGTCAAACGGTTAAGAGAATGTTACAAAAAGATAAATACTGATGTGGAGTGGTTGCCAGTTCTGAACGATTTGGCTACGCTCAAAACCTTTTAAATGAACCATCGCAACGACCTTCAGCCAAGACCGGCTGATAGGCTTTTAATCCCCTCTTTATGTTAAGGGGGGGGGGGGGGGGGGGTTGCAACGATTTCCGGACTTCGGTCAAAGATTTGTGGAAGTTGCCCTCTGACGCTTTTGAAGTAAAGAACAGAAAACCGAATTCGCCTGTGCGTGGTTGTTGCGTAAAAAAAAAGAAAAATATTGGCATTTCGGGCACCCCTCAACTCATTTCCAGTCTTCAGGGTCACACCTGGTCGCACTCCCAGTGACCTCATTCGGAGTGCCGTGTAGGTTCCCGTGTGCTATCTCGGAGGACGCTTCCTCTCCCTCTCTCTGCTGACATTAGCGGGCGTTATACTGCAGCTTAGAGCCGAGCGAGGTCACGTAATCTTTTCGCCGTAGTTCCTTCGGCTGCCACTTGGGGCTGCAGGTGGGCGAAAAAGCTCGACTTTTGCTTTGCGATTGTGCAGCGGAATCGCGACATTTTTAATGAAGGAGGTGTTTTCTCTATCCTCCGGGACACGATAAACAACTTAAAAATGACAAGATGCAAATTCTTTTAATCATAAAATCGTTGCAATTTTATTCTGAAGGTTGCAATTTTTGGGGTAACTTTTTTTTATCAATATTTGTATCATATGGAACCTGGCAAAAAAAAAAAGCGGTTGTGGCGCAGTGGTTATCGCACCGGAATCGTCGTGTTGCGCAGCGGGTTATCGCGCCTGGGTTCGAACCCACCCGAGGCGGAGACCATACCTAGTTTATTTTTTATGCTTTTATAATAAATATATATCGACCCCCTACTCATCTATCAGGCACCACACAATCTTCGGAGCTGAAACGCTTCGCACACCGCTATTCATATTAGCTCGCAAATAACAAGCCTCTTGATCTCAGAGCTACAGACGGCGCACTGTCAAGCTGTCAATAAATTGTCTTTTTACGGGTGTCCGATGTTCTGATTTTATACTTGCGGCGTTATTAATATACAGAATAGGTTATTACTAATTTCTGGGGAATTAGTAAATATTATGCCAAATGAAATTCAAGAATAATTTAAAAAAGTGGAGAATTATTTTTAAATTGACGAATTCTAATTGTGTTACATTGCCACCTGCGACGCCAATCCGCTAAGCTAAGAACAAATAATAAATCGGCGAGCTTTTCTTTGCGTTCGCTCAAAGGCCGGTGAGCTTTTCTCCGCATCTGCCGGTTAGGTGGTGCGCTTTTCTGCGGTGAGCTTTTCTCCGCCGCCCCCAAGTACCATCTAAGCTCGTTTGGAAGCGAATAAACGTCGGCGGTCACGCAAATTAGAAAGTATATGTGATCTTCGAACTTGCAACACTGGGGACACACTAAAAGTGACTCCTAGAATATCTCTTAATTTACATATTTTCAGCTGGTTTTCGCCTTCCCGGAAAGTGGGTTTTCGAGGAGAAAGCAGGTTTAACCCGGTTTTCATAATACTCGTTCTGGGTGCAAAAATCGGAAATATCGGCTTTTACCCGAAAACGAAGAACCCTGGGTATGATTCATGGTGTTTCTGCTGCCTTTCTACTGTAATATCATTTAAGAGCTATCTTAGGTCCAACTAATATTAAAAATGAGTCAGCATGCACTAGAGTTAAAAAAAAAATCAAAGTACAAGCGCCATAACATGTTTTTTTTTTTTTTGTTCGGTCGGCAAAGTTGACATCATAAACCGATGCGCGATTAGATACGCGAAAGCGACATATCTATATATGGCTTGCACAGGACGTCTGCCATGCTGGTGTCAGAAGCCTGCTAGTAATGCAGTGGGAGGTGTGGTGTCATGCGTCAACGAGCGTCTCGGGACATTTAACAATACACTATAGGCTACGCTGTCACGCGTCCAGGCCACATTTCAACGGGTGTAGGTCAATATGGTCCCGGACAATATGGTCCCGGACAAAATGGTCCCGGACAATATGGTCCCGGAGAATTTGGTCCCGACTGCAATCCTGGACAAGATGGTCCCAAGAAAATTTTTCGACACTTTTGACGCTCTGTCTGAAATGTCGCTGTTCTCTGTACGATCCCTTTTAAGGTGAGTAATAGAAATGGAATACGGTCCATTCGTCACATGTCGATTCCTCATAGGGGGAATAAAGGCAATTTATCGTGCAGATATCGCATGTTTCGATGCAATGTTAGGAAATAACAATGGAAATAAACATGCTTTTGAACACATGACACGTTTTATTATGTTCCAACAAAATGTCTACGATCTTGAAGCGGTACTTGGTGTGGGAACATGTTAATATGGCCCACGCCCTTTAGAGGGTCATTCATGGTACGGCTCCCTTGTACGTACTGTGTGCAGATTGTTCGAAGTCGCTGTTGCATTTTTCGATAGACTGGTTCAAACTCAAGTTGAACGCATGAAAAAAACGAATGGTGAAAATTATGCGCAAAAAATATAAACTCTAGATTGACAAGCGGCTCGCAACATAAGTATTTTGAGAATCACATTTATTAACCGAAACCTGTAAAGACCAAGCAATATAAAAAAAAACTTCAAAATTACCAACAGCTCATGTCATAAATGTTTAGCAAAAATAAATGCACGCAACCTACAAACCTGTAAAAAGCAAGAACAAAATGCCGCGAAATTGACTTGGGACCATTTTAGACGGAACAGCACTCGGGACCATATTGTCCGGATCCCCATTTCAACATAAAATGTAGTATTTTGATTGTAGCTCCTATTTACCCATATATCTAAGCACTAATAATAAATATTCCTTACTAAATTTGCTCAAAGGTCTCAGTGCCTTCGTTTCGTTAATATTTTGAGGTCGTTTTATATGTTGGAAACTCGACAGATGCACCATTAAGCAGCTCTGTTCTTAAAGCACTAAAGTGTTCTTAAAGCACTTAAAATAATCTCCACAATGTGTTTTTCGAATAGAGAGGTACTTTTCTCCAAGCACTGAGCACACCTCGTTCGATCTCTTTGAAGGACGCAAAGTGGTCGGTGCGGTTTATACCGTTTAGTTATGCTGGGCCTTTCTGCTTGAAGGCTTGCTTTTATACCGATATCGAATTTTTATGCGCAAACTTTGCCTTTTTATTTATACAGCAGCGGAGCGTTTTCATTCATGGGTCAAAAATATAGATTCCTGGTGGTGCCATTTACTTCTTGTGAAGGAGATATACTACTTCGCAATGTTTTGGTCTCCCACGAATACGTCCCATGTAGATAAATGTCTTCACCCCGGTCATACCGGATTGCTTTATAACTAGTCCAGCGAGTTTTTACGTATTTGGTTTTCGTCATAATTCTATCTCAGACGGTAGAACACAGCTAATCGCACCTCGTGCAGTCAACCCGACGACATAAAACACGCCTGATGGGCGTAACCAACGTACGAGGGCCACAGAGAGGCACTAATGGATACCTTCGGCAAGGTATACATCAACGCCACCACAACGCAAAAACTCATGTTCTCGAAAAGTGCATGAACTAATCGGTTCGCGGCACTCTAACCGGTGCTTGACCTGATGGATGCGGCGAAACTGTCTTCTAGGAATTGAAAAACAAAATGACAACCTAATCAGTGCATATCGCAACATGCAGAACGTCCGACCTAATTGCTCTATGCGTCCCGCCTGAGAAGCTATGTACAGTCTTCACTCTTTTTTTTTTTTCTGCAGCTATATATTTTTAGGGATACGGTCCATTCGTCACATGGCGATTCGTCCCAGGACGACTGGTAACAGACCCGTTGGTCACAGCGGAACATTGGTCATAGGATGATTCGTCATGGGGCACCCCGTTACACAATGGTTCGTCCCCTAAAATATGTTTTTGTTATCTTTGGGTCAAAATGGCAAGGTTGACCCAAATAGAACAAAAACATATTTCAGCTTGACACAAATAGGCAAGGTTGACCCAAAGTCATCATGGTTGATCGAGGCTAAAGAAGTGTTGTGATCGAGAGTGAACAAGTGTTGTGATCGAGAGTGAACAAGTGTTGTGATCGAGAGTGAACAAGTGTTGCGATCAAGAGTGAACAAGTGTTGTGATCGAGAGTGAACAAGTGTTGTGATCGAGAGTGAACAAGTGTTGTGATCGAGTGGAAACAAGTGTTGCGATCGAGAGTGAACAAGTGTTGTGATCGAGTGTTGTAATTGAGAGTGAACAAGTGTTGTGTCATTCCCAGAAAATAGAGGTGGTCGCGACAGAGAAAGGTGGAGCGATGCTGACTCACGACGGGTTTTTGTGTAAGTACATATAGCAGGAGGAACAACGCAGCGTTGTATTGGAGTTGCCGCAAAAGATCTTGGGGGGACCCAACCGAGATCTGCATAGAGTCATCTAACCAGCACGTGTGTGCCAAAACCTGTTCTACGTTTAGCATTGAAATATTTGCTTTTTTATCACTTGTTTACAGGGACTCCGGAAGTAGATTTTGAGTGGGGGGGGCTGAAGTCAAACATTTTACTTTTATATATTTTATTATAGGAAACAAGGGCTGGAGCCGAATTTCTGTTGTTTTATATTTACTTATTGTTTATTAAAAAATAAAATATTATTTGCACGAAGTTCCTTACTTAGCATGTACAATCACTTTTCCTTCCTGCTTTATAACAACAGTAGGGAGTTTTAGTGGCTCGTACGCAAGAGCCTTGCGTACGCAATACAATTGCGGGTCGGAAATGCATACGCGTAGAACGCAATGTTGCGTTTTGCGCATGCACCTTCCAACCCTCAAAGCTTTTAAGTACAGATCCACTGAAACTCTCTAATATCGCGAAAATGCTTATGCATAGTGCTTCAGGCAATTTCAAAATCCCAACAAGGATACACAGCATTGCGAAATTGAGTTTGCGGAGAATCACGTTTATTATTCTTCAAATGTTCATCCAAAAAGACATCCACGCTATGAAATAAACGAGTAAGCCAAGAGAATTACATATATAGAATGACATCTTAATACATAATTAGAAAATGTGCACAAAAGCGTGATGAAGGAAACAGTTCCATGTATAGGCCCCAAGGCCATGTGTGTTGATTGTCTCAAGGAAGACCAAAGGTCGCCGTTCTCTCAGCAGTCCTGGAGACAAATTTCTTGATGATGTCGTCCAGGTTGAGCTCGGCGGTTCTTCCTTTTTGAATGTGCAACATAAGGAGGTGTGTTAGCCTCCCTGACTCATGCGGCTGCGTATATACGTTTTAATTCGGCTTAATGCACTAAACGAGTGCTCCTCCGATGCGACAGATTCAGGCACAGAATGAAGAAGTTTCGTATATTTTATGACTTGGTCCAGGAGGTCACGAATTTCATCGGATTTCGCCTCCTAGATATGGCGCTTGAAGTTGAAGTTTATTTGGCATATTTACTAATTCCTCAGAAATTAGTTATCACCAATTTTGTATATTAATGACGCCGAAAGTATAACATCAGAACCTCGGACACCCGTAAAAATGACAACAATTTATTGACAGCTTGACAGTGCGCCGTCTGTAGCTCTGTCAGATAAAGAGGTTTGTTTTCTGCTAGCTAATATGAATAGCGGTGTGTGAACCGTTTTCATATTAGCGTTTTTCAATAATAAGACTTTAGTTGCGAGAACACCTCTGTCCTGTCGTGTTTCTTGTCTTCCCTACGTCTTCGTCGTTTGAGCGGTTTTCATCATGTATAACGTTTACCGACTCGCCCAATTCGCTACCTTACAGAAGACTAGTTCTTATATAGTCACGAGTAACAGCGGTGGCAAAGTGCAGCTCTGAAGGTCATGAGTGGCTCGCCGTCGAAGGGCCCTATCACTCAAAGGCAGCGTGTGGAAACACCAGCACGAACGGCTAGAAAACGTGCTTCTCCGTGGAAGAAATAAATCTCGATATCCTATTGACCGCTCTATCCTGTTTTCAAAGGTTAACAAAAGATTCAAAAAGAATTTCAGGCACGGCGTTATTACGTGTGCACTTTCGGATTTTCGGTATTTACAGTTTTGCTTTTTAGGTTTTAGGTAGACAATATTAAGTTTTAGAACATTTTCCTGTTCTTAAAATCATGTATAACGTTACTTAGAGAGTGAACCACAGAAAGCACTCGCCCGCAATTATTAATTTGGGAGCAATATACCGAATAAGCTTAACAAATATTACTAAGAAGGACATTTTCTTTTTTTACAAAGCTGACGAATTTTAATGATAATAAATTGATATATGTTAAGCAGAATCCAATAACCTCCATATGAAAAGAAGAAGAAAAAAAATCGGTGAGCTTTTCTCCGCATACGCTCAATGGCCGGAGAGCTTTTGTACGCATCCGCCGGTTTTGCGGTGAGCTTTTCTCCAGGATTCTTCGTTCAGCTATGCGATGTGGTCCGCTCACCTAACCAATGTTGCCCGCTCCGATATCCGATCCGTGACCCACTTAGATATGCGATGCCCATGCGGTTCGCACCACTAGCCTCTACGGCCCGGTCCTCCATCCATATGCAGCCAGCTCCGCTGTCCTATGCTGCCCGGACTGCTATCCGCTGCGGTCCGCTCAGCTATTTGCTGCGGTCAGCTCCACTATCAGCTGTCGCTGTAGTGCACCTTATATGCACGGTGTCCCAGCGCTATGCGGAGAGCAAGTCGTCTGCTTCTTGCGCAGGGGTTGCTGTGACATCATAGCGACGCCGAGCACTGATTGACCTTGTTTCAAAGAATAGTGGGTAGAGCTCAATGCTAGGTGCCTTGAGGTCTACCCACTATCTTTTTTTTTAATCGGCCCAATAAGAGTTCGGCGTCGTTCTGACGTCACCGCAACTTCTGCGCAAAAAGCAGACGACTTGTTCCCCGCATATGCATTTGATGAGCAGAAGTCAAGATTATAATCACTGATTCGCTTTCTGTTTCGCCAAACCGTTTCCCAATCAACCGAAAACAACCACATAAGACTGTTGTTCGTTTTTGGTTCAGGTTCATTACAAAATGTTTGATTTAGAATTTGGTTTTGTTCCTGTCGGCTCAAAATAATGATTCTGGCCCGGTTTTGGGCTCGGGTTTGAGTTCAATTGGCAGCCTGGTAAAAACGTCAAATTACCTGTCTCTGGCATCAAGAAGACTTCCCCGCCATGTTCTTCCCGCTGGTATTTCACTGCTAAATAATTTTCAGAGCAAGCTCAAAATGCAGCCCTAGCAACGAACAACCCGACTGTTGAAATTATTAAACTAGCCACTATAACATTACCCGACGCACGGGCTGAATGCCTGTACTATTACTGAGGCCCGGTAAAGAGTTCAAGAGATTACTTATGGGACTGGGTGAAAAAAAAATGAAAGCCGTTTACAACTCCCTGTAACGCCGAATTGGAGCGCAGCTCTTGAGGAGGAGGAGGGAAGGGTACTCAGGGGAAGGTATACCCTCTTCCTCCTCGTCCTCCTGCTCCCCCAATTCTTCCATCTCCGGGGGGGGGGGGGGGGGTCACTTGACCTCGGGGTGGAGGAGGGGGTCACGTGACCTCGGAGGGGGGTGGGTGGTCACATGACCTGAGGGGTCACGTGACCCCCCCCTCCCTCCTTCCCCCGAGGTCCACGTGACCCGGGGGTCACGTGACGTGGGAGGTCACGTTAGCGCGCGGTGCATTATGGGACATTTCCCATAATGCACCGCGCGGTTACGCCGACGGCGACGCCGCTCAAGCCGGAAACGGGCGCCTAAGAGCTGCGCTCTAAAACCCAAATTGGATATTATACAACAATTATCAGACAAAGAAGGACCCTGAAGGATGAGAAAAAAATAATAAAACAAGGTCATCAACTATCGAATATAAAGCTACATGATTAAAAAAAAAAAAAAACCCAAGACTGCAGGTAATGAGTCTAATGACACACACACTTAAAGGTTTCAAACACAGCTGAAATTTTATTTTCCAAAACCTGGATAAATAGGAAAAAAAAGAAAGCCGTTTACAACTCCATGTAACGCCAAATTAGAGCGCAGCTCTTAAGGAGGAGGGGAAGGCATGGGGGGGGGGGGTCACGTGACCTCGAGGGGTGGGGGCGGAGAAAATTTTCCGCTAAATTTAGCGGGGAAAATTTTCCGCTAGATTTAGCGGGGAAAATTTTTCGCTAAATGTAGCGGGGAAACTTTTCCGCTAGATTTAGCGGGGAATATTTTCCGCTAGATTTAGCGGGGAAATTTTTCCGCTAGATTTAGCGGGAAAAAATTTCCGCTAAATTTAGCGGGGAAATTTACCCATCATGCATTGCGCGGTTACGCCGACGGCGACGCCGACGCCGACGGCGACCTATTGAAAATATTTCTAAAGGGCCCGTCAGCCTTGAAGGATTATGGGACCGCACAGGCCTTCAAAACCCTTCAAAAAGACCCTACAGAAAAACCTTCAGGGATACCCCATAGAAAAACCCTTTAGCCCCACAGCCCTTCAACCCGTCAGACCCTTTAGCCCGTCAACCCTTTAGACGCCCAAATGACTGAACCATACACAAAAATGCAGTTCAAAACATTATTGAAAATGTATTGCAGACATTTAGTTTTACATGCATATTATAACTCAAAAAGGCGATAAAAAGCAAACGTATGTTCAAACCCGGCGCAAGGAGCTGTAGACGAAAGAGATCATATCAAATAGGGACAACTGACTTCTTTATCACAAAGAAAAATATCTTTCAAAGTACTCACAATGCCGCTGGGTATATTTCCTGATGTACGGTATTTCACCTAATAAAACCGAGCAGGTGAACCTCACGGACACATACACAGTCTCAGTAAGCACGTTTAGCGAAAATCACGAACTCGCAAGCAGCACCCGCCGCCGGTGCGAAATCCTGAGCGCAGTCACGGTTTCGTCCATGATGACGTCGCGCCGGCGTCTTCGGCGTATTTTTCGCTCGCTGGATGCTTCTGAGGTCGAACGGACGAAGAGGCGCAAGGAACAAGCCCGGACAGCGGCCGTCATCCACCGTCTCAGGACCCACTTTGCCATAATCCCGGTGCGCAGGCACAACATGCGGTGGGACGCTGACCCCGCCTGCCAGGCTTTGCAACGAGTAAGCCGACACCGGCCACCATCTCCTTGAATGCGCTGAACGCGATGGCGCTCGAGCGGTGCTGAAGGCGGCCAACGCCGAACTGGAGTTCACCTGCGTAACCAAGGAAGAAACTGCACGGATCAAAACTGATCAAGGGGCGAGCTCTCAAAGCCATGCTCACCTTTCTGAAGGAAACAGGTCCGTTCCAGATATCCACAGCGGTAAGAAGCAAAGCGCCCACGAGTGGAAAGAAAATGGCTATAGCGGCATCCTGGCCTCCTCACACCACCCTCTCCCGCCGGCCGCTGGCCAGGCACCAGGCAGCCCTGCACCCTCTCTCCATCGCCGGGCGTAGAGAGGCGCTGTTTGCCTTGCTTTTTGGGGACCGTCACCCGTGGAGGAACCGGTTCCCGGAACGAGTCGCCCCGTGCGCGTCCCTATTCCTGGAAAACGCACGGATTTCTTCTTGAGCGGACGGGACTGCGTTCGCCTCAGAACGCCGCTCGGCCAACAGTACTCGGCCGGCGCCTCGTCAATTCTCCACATGGGGCGGACGCCCTCAGTGGCCTCCTTGGCTACCGAACAGCCGGGCAGTGACAGACAGGTCCAGGAGCCCACTCGTATTTGATAGAAGAGCAGTAATAAAAATATGACCGTACACACATACGATCGGCATTCTCCAAATACTGTAAATGACTACATTTTCGCGATGACTAATTTTCGCGAATTTTGCGAATAGCTTTCATTTCGCGAAAAATACGTCCTGCGAACAATTCGGGCTATATGTGAACGCTACGGAAGCTACACTCAATTCGCGAAAATTAGAACCCGCGAATAATTTCAAATTTACAGCTTTGGCCCGATTCGCGAAAATTTGAGCCCGCGAAATTAAGTCGTTTACAGTACTTATTTTGTTCCCGTCGCGTACAATAGGGCAGCTATGTTCTAATTCTCCGAAATGTGTTTTCTGCACCTAAGCCGTTGCCCACAGACATCTCAAGAAGCGTGAAGGTTTTCCCGACCCCATTAGAAAAGTTCTGACAGGCTTTCAGACATTTCAAGGCATTGTAAAGGGCACTTCAGACATTTCAGGAGAGCCTCTGACGGGGCTAGCGAACCCCACCACCAGGAAATATCGTGCCCCCTTCAAACATCTCAGAAATTCCTGAAGTCCCCTTCACACCCTTTAAAAAAATCCTGAAGTCCCATCAGAGCGATTTTCAATAGGGCGACGCCGCTCAAGCCGGAAACGGGCGCCTAAGAGCTGCGCTTTAAAACGAACGAATAAGGGGAAGGGAAGACCCACAAGAACACCTCTTTCCACAAATATACGTCCCAACAGTTACCAGGACAATGACGGCCTCCGCGACATCCTCCTCCTTTCTATCTTAGATCCCTGTCACCCCGACCGAAAACGAACAAAACAACTTTTCTTTTCGGAAACTTGTAGACACCAAGGACAGCACTTTTCACAGCCTAAGAAATCGCCGAAGTTCGTGGTCCAAACCAAACCAAGGCTTATAATTAGCGGTTTTCTGACGTGGTATTGCGAGCGATTCCTTTATCAAACGTTTGTGCTCAACTTTTTTCCTTTCTTCCATTGATGTCACATCCCACAACTGTATACAATTCTTATACAGTCGGAGTTTACATTTGTGGAAAGAGTTTCTCCTTCCTCTTATTTGTTCGTTTTTTTTCCTATTGAACCAGGTTTTGAAAATAAAATTTCAGCTGTGTTTGAGACTTCTGAGTGTGTGTGTCGTTACCTGCAGTCTCGTTTTTTTTTTAAATCATGTTTAATCTACACCAGCTCATTTGCGCCCTTACATTTATTTTATAAAGCTGCGTTGGTTCTTTCTCGTAATTTATTATTTTATGCCTCCACGCCTACATATCGGGTACGCTGAATTAATTTTGCCCGTAAATATCATTTCTGTTTTTGCTCTAAAGCACACGAAATAAACGCCGAGGAGTCAGCTGGGGGAGAGACAGTAAAGGAGGATGAACGGTGAGAATTAAACAATCCACAGTGCCATGACAAGCCGCGCACAAAAGGCGTAACCCTACAACTGAATACCCTCAGCGATTGATTTTGAACGTGTTTTTTCAGTACCTTTCTAACATGGTTAGACACAACAGTGAAAATACCCTCTAGAATGAGTCTGGTTTCTCAGAGAAGTTTTTTTATCTTTTCCGCGTCTTTTTACCCTTTCTTTTTGTTCCACGATGTAGCGGCCTATTGTCCCGCGAGCGATAAGCGGACTTTTTTTTTGGTCGCATCAAGCTACTTGCAAATGCGCAGCACGCGGCGGCCGCAGGAGCAGACGGAAGGCGTAGAAGGAGAGGAGGTCACCGTAGCCAGTAGCAGGACGGTGAGGGGAGGGATGGGAAAGAAGGGCGAGATTGGGATCGACGCGCGAAACTACATTTTGAATATGCGTAAAGGTCGATACGCCACGTGTCGCTAAAATCCGGAACTAAACTGCCGTGTCCCCGAAAGTTGGACTTGGGAAATACTGGAAAATCTCGGTCCGACTGCCGCTAGCAATCTTCTCAAAATGTTGAACTCTATCTGGATTGCCGAAGCTGTGCCTGAACAGTGGAGGACAGCCAAAGTCACGGCTCTCCTGAAACTAAGAAAGACCCCGATGAAATTAGCTTCGTTCCGGCCAGTCAGCCTCACTAGCTGCGCTGGGAAACTTTTTTGAAAAAAAAAAAAAAAAATTAATCAGCGCTTACAATGGTGGCTTGAAAATACCAAAAGCCTTTAGAATTCATTAGCCGGGTTTCGTTCAAAACTTAGCACAATGGACTGCATTCCAGACTTAAGGCCCGTTCACACGATGCATTTTTCTCGCGCATCTAGTGTCGCGAAATGTAGTTTCGCGAAATGGTTGCGCCGTCTGAACGAGTCCGAAAAGGACGCGCGCATCTAAAAAAAGTTGCGCGCACACCTCGCTTCTGGAGCGAGCTTTTGCTGAAACTTTGCCGAGTCCTGTCAATCACTCTGAGGGCGCCGCCAATGGCCGCTCAGAAACGCTCTCACGTCCTTTGAGGGGGGAGTGAGCTGTTTGAGAAGACCACTTCACTGCCGGTGTTGTAGCCGAGCCAAATCCGAAAAAACCGAAACCACGAACGATGGATACTGCCGGCGCTTCCTTCCGCAAGCACGTCAAGCACCACTGAAGGAAAAGTGAGTAGCATATCGGGAAAAAATCTAGCGATGGACGAAGACAATTAGCGGGAGTTGGCGAGATTAGAATAGTGCTCATAGCGTTGTTGTCGCGACGATACCGCTGAATAAGAGACCATCGAGTAAACTGAAACCAAGTTTGCTTTGTTTACAAGCGAACGTAAAACCATGTGCGCTCTCTGAAACAGTTGGCACAGTAAAATCGGGGCAGACATGGGCGCCGAGAAGTAACCAGATTGGGCACGTAGCGTTTCTATGAATACCATGTGCGTTGATAGGAGCTTTGGCAATGAATTGGCTGCGTACAGGCTCGGCGCCGGCACATGTCCTGCACGTACGGTTGCCGCCTCAATCGGCTTCGCGCACATGCGAGATCGCTCCAAGTAGTGCAGTATGTGAGAAAAAAAAATTAAAGTGAATTGACTGCATAAAAAGCGCAAAGCAGGTCCCCAGATAGGGGTTCGTTTGTTCGTGGCTTTATTAAGCTCATTAATTATCTATGTCAATCCTCTAGATCTTTAAGCGTAGATATAGTTTGAGTTTTTTTTTGTGTCTTTCTGTTCTTCGTTGGGTGTAGCGTGTATAAACATCAAACCAAATGGCCAAATGTAAAAGATGCCAAGTTTGATTGCGAGATGAATGTGCCTTTTATATATTATTTATTTGTGTAAATGTATGCAGTCTTGCCTGGAGGAATGTGTATTTTGTTATATAACTTCCTTGTAATAAAGATAAAAAAAAGGGATCGGTGGCCGAGTGGGCTAGCGCACACCAGCTCGGAGCACGTGGAGCGAAAGCTCGCGCTGCAGAACCCAGGGATCGTGGGTTCAATCCCCACCCCTGCCCGTTTCGATCTGGATGAGCATCGTACCGGCGTGCGGTCGTGTATCACTACTGCGTGGTGCACGTTAAAGACCCCAGGCTAGCGGTTGTACTGCACTGGCTAAATTGCTTATCTACAGCGAGTGACTCGTCGCAACATTAAAAATGACTGACCAACGACTCGCTGTATAAATAACCCCACAGCCCCAATTATTAGGTCCCCAGATAAATAGCGATCTGATTCGGAGCGCCACATTATGGTCAACACAAAAACTATTTTCGCGAGTCTAAACGTCATCGTTGTTGCACGTGAAGCGGTACGTGTGAACGAGCACATTTCGCGAAACTTGAGTGTCGCGAAACTGTTGCGCGCCTAAAAGATGCATCGTGTGAACAGACCTTTACACTTCGTTGGAACACGAACGTAGCTTGGAAAAATTACAGTTATCGTATTCTTAGATATTAAGCGAGCATATGACACTGTTAGTCATGTACACGTTATACACAGTCTTCTAAAGCTCGGAGTTAGAGGTCGTGTTTTACGACGAATTAAAAAATTTCATAAAAATTAGGACTATATTTATGCAGACAACAAATGAAGCGACCAGAAGACACGTTTCAAACACGGCGTTCCGCATGGAAGTGTTCTCAGTCCAACATTATTTAATTCAATGATGGCTGAACTACCAAGTCGTCTTCCATCACCGATTAACGTCACAATATATGCAGATGACATTTGTATATGAATTTCAGATAGTTGTGTCGAAACATTGCAAAGACTAACTTCAAACTGGACTAAACATCATTGAGCAATATTTAAATGAACGAGGTATGGACATAGCCTCTACCAAATCAGTGATGCTCCCTTACACCAGGAAACACCTCAAAGGACTTCAACTCTCAATGAAGTGACAGATACTTGAACGGGTAAAACGCCACTGATTTCTTGGAGTTATCATAGATCAATGTCTTACATGGGTCGAAGATGTGAACATGTTGGTCGACAAAATAAATAGAACAATAAGCATCATTCGTTATTTTGCTGGGCCAAACTGGAGAGGCTGAACAAAGTCCCAGTTAGTTTTACATTCAGCTCTGGTACGACAAACAATTGCTTACTAAATCCCAACACTATCTGGTTTATCAGCAGCACAAGAACCTTCGAGCCAAAATTTCATGCTGGCTCGAAGTTTGCGAGTTTGTGTCGGCATACCGCGTCCGACGTCGGGAATCCTTCTATTAGCAGAGGCCAAGCAATTACCATTATCATATTACGTGAACGGAAAACTACTGCGTAAGTTCCTACGAATATCGACGCAGCACTGCTACCACCCACTTGCTGACGCATTATTGACTCAAAGCGAATCCTGTACTAGCTACGTGCTTGCAACATCAACTTCTTAACTACCTGACTACACGGTGTGGGTGCAACAACCTAACAAACCACCTTGGATATACCAGACTCCAGAAATCAAAATATATCTACCAGATTTCAAATCAAAAGCAACAACGACCACATTGGTTATTGCCCAAAGCGCCCTTACATATATAGAGGAAATGTATCCTGATCATATACATGTATACACCAATGGATCCACAAAGGAAAACATATCAAAATCGGCATATATCATACCAACACTTCGAGTCCAACTCTCATACCGACTCTCCCACAGAACATCATCAACAACGGCAGAGCTACACGCTATCTTACCTTCAGTACAGCATATAAGAGAGACAAACGGTTCAAACAAATGGCTTACATGTACAGATTCTCAGGCAGCACTTAAAGCTATCAATGCAATGAGCCGTCAAAGCCCAAACTCATCACTCGTTTATAGAATTATAGAAGCTATCAATGATTTCCTAAATTCTGGACATGCAATAAGCTCACAATGCATTCCAGGCCATGCGGCATCCAAGGAAATGTGGAGGCGGACAAGCTTGCCACAAACGCACACACTTGTGACAGGGTGCAAATGATACCTTATGCAAGTACCGACATAAAATCTATGTTAGAGAATCACTTCAAAGAAATATCATTGAATATGTGGTTTGATGATCGAGGTAGAAACTCTATATTATATCAAGTAGACCCAAATATCCTTTTACCAATGCAAAATGACCTCCCGAGAACGATTGAAACGTTAATACACCGCTTATGGTTGGGAGTTGCATACACGAATGAATTTTTTTATAAGATTAACCGAATAAATGAGTCGACCCTAGCTGTGATTGTGGGCACACGACAAAAACAATAGAACATATTTTCATCGATTGCCCTCGGTTCGACCACAATTGATCACGACTAAAAGTACGATTGAACATTATTGACAACCTACCATTTTCTCTCAACAAAGTACAAGGACCGTGGCCTAACCATAGATAAGAGTAACAAGCATTTTCTGCAATCAGACAATTCCTGAATGAAACTGATATTGTAAATAATTACGAAGATGGGATGTATTATATAATGCAATATATATATATATATATATATATATATATATATATATATATATATATATATATATATATATATATATATATATATATATATATATATGTATATATATATATATATATATCTGTTCAAGTGAATGATAGTGAATAACTTTACATGCTCGGTGAGAATGGTGGTGTGACAAGGGATGTGACATGTAAAAGACCGAACTTGTCTGACTGATCGTTTGACATTTCAAGTGGACTCAATGTAACCAAATGACTGTTTTAGAGCGCAGCTCTTAGGCGCCCATTTCCGACTTGAGCGGGGTCGGCGTCGCCGTCGTCGTCGCCGTCGGCGTCGGCGTAACCGCGCGGTGCATTATGGGTAAATTTCCCCGCTAAATTTAGCGGAAAAATTTCCCCGCAAACTTTAGCGGGAAAATTTCCCCGCTAAATCTAGCGGAAAAATTTTCCCGCTAAATTTAGGGGAAAAATTTTCACGCTCAATCTAGCGGGAAAATTTCCACGCTAAATCTAGTGGAAAAATTTCCCCGCTAAATCTAGCGGAAAAATTCCCCCGCTAAATTTAGCGGAAAAATTTCTCTGCTAAATTTAGCGGAAAACTTTCCCGGCTAAATTTAGCGGAAAATTTTCCCATAAATAGGAGGCGAGCAGGAGAGGAGGAGGGGCATAGCCTCCTCTCCGTACCTTCCCCTCCCCCTCCGTTACAGGCGTTACAGGGAGTTGTAAACTGCTTTTTTTGTTTGCGGGAAAACACTTTGGGGTTTAGGGGGTGGGGAGTGTATACGGGGTTATGTGGGATGTTCTAATTTTGTCGTTAACGAGTAACTGAACATGGAGTAGCCGGCCATGCCTTCACGGCGGCCAACATCTCAATTTTTTTTTGTTATTTAATAAATAAAGAAAGACTGGGATGACATTATCATCGTTGGTGCTACTTAGTAGGAACGCGGGGCTCGTCTGAACGAGGTGTTGCTCAGATTGAAGGACAGCGGGCTACGCCTTAAAAAAAGAAAGTGTCGGTTTGGCTTGACAGAAGTAAAATTCCTGGGGCATCGCATCAGTGCGAAGGGAATTTACCCGACGCAAGAGAAGATCCAAGCCGTTTTAAGCGCTCCCGAGCCCGAAAGCAAGGCACAGATGCAGTCGTTCCTGGGCCTGCTGGCATTTTATGATCGATTCTTAGAAAATCGAGCTGAAATTTCCAAAGATTTGTACGTACTGCTGAAGCAGAAAACTCTGTGGACGGGGGAAAGCGCTCACCGTTCTGCTTTCCTGAAACTGAAGGATCTAATTGTGAGGTACACTGTGTTGGCACACTACGATGCTGAGAAGCCTGTTCTCCTTCCAAGCGATGCTTCACCACATGGCGTGGGTGCCGTGTTGGCTCCGGAAGACAGTCACGGACGGGAAGCACCAATCGCCTTCGCATCCAGAACCCTCGGTGCTGCGGAGCGCAACTACGCACAGCTTGATCGGGAAGGTCTGGCGATTCCGGAAGGCGCAGAGCATATTCAACAATACCTCGCGGGAAGGTCCGTCACCATATGCACAGATCACTAAACTCTCCTCGATACCTTGGGTCGAAACAAGTTGGTGCTCCCGGTGCTTTCCCCTCGAATGACGGGGTGGTGTGTAAAGTTGGCAGCCTACCAGTATGAGCTGAAGTACAGGCAGGGCGTGACGCTTCCGTTGAGAAAGACGAACGATGAAAACAACCCCCTGGAGACATTCTGATGATTCAGGCCTTCTCCCGTCCGCCACTCGCAGCGAAGCAAGTTGCCGAGAAAACTGCACGGGAAGTCGTGTTGCACGAGGTCTACAAGGCAAGACAAGAGGGTACCTTGCATCGTCTGACCGCGCCAAATTTCCAACAGAACTGTCTTCACACAAAGGATGTGTCACCTGGGGGTCGCGTGCGTTCATACCTGCGTCTTTGAGAGAAGATGCATTGGCGGTACTACACGTCGGACACCGAGAAATTGTTGCGATGAAGGCGTGCGCCCGCAGCTATGTATGGCGGCCGAGCATCGACAGAGACATCGAAACGACTGTCGGCACATGCGGCAACGTGCCAGAAGCATAAGAGTTCAACGCCCGAGGTCCCAAGCTCAAAATGGGAGTGTCCGTCTGCACCATGGGACACGGTACACGTCAATTTTGCCGGGCCAATAGCAGGTCAGTAATTTTTCGTTCTGGTAGATGCCTACACGAAATGGCTCTATGTCAGACTTGTAGACAGCATGACGTCAGCAGCGGTAATTCAAGAGCTCCATAGTATTTTTTCTACATTTAGGATACCCTATAAAGTCGTCTCTAATAATGGAACGGCCTTTGCCTCCGACGAAATCAAAACGTTTTATCACAATAATGGTGTCAAGGCGGTCACTCGTGCACCGTATCACCCATCCACCTATGGGCAAGCCGAGTGCATGGTTTACGAGTTGAAACGCGCTCTCGCAAAGGGAGGACGAGACAGCCTCCGAGCCGTGGTAGCCCGCTTTCTTTTCAAGCAGCACATGACCATCCACACGGCGACTGGGAAAACTCCAGCCTGGATGCTCTTCGCAAGGGAACTTGCCTGAGCTTTGGAACGATTGAAGCCCAATGGGGACGAGACTCGAGCGACTTACATAGACAATTCGCGTGGGTTGTATGTTGGCCAGGCAGTCTGGATACGACGGTTCCCAGGAAACCGCGGATGGATCCAGGGCGAACTACTGAGGAGACAAGCGCCCGGATCTTAGGTCATAAGTGCGCAGCAAGGGGAAGTCCGCCGTCACGACCGTCACATACGAGATCGAAGGCCGTCGCAGTATTGTCATAGAAGTGACCAGGTCACCGTCTGTGTGGGACATGGACATCCCAGCTGATTCCCCGTTGCACAGGATGGGGCTACTACTGTACCAGCCAATCCTACACTTGGAACACATACCAGTACTTGTCTTCGGAGGCCACCCAGGCGCAATGGGGCCTCTGCCTAAGTGGGGAAGGTTTGGTGTTCGGCAGTGCTCCAGTGTGCCGTAAGAGGCCAGCACCTCGTGGAGCAGGAGCGGTGTTGCGGCATTCTGGATTTGGAACATCAGAAGAGCCAGAGGCTCCTTTCTCAGTCGCATTAAACTAATTACCATAAACGTCCAGAGAGCCTCAAAAGCAAGGTAGATCTCATTGAAAGTATATTTTATAGTGACTTACGTCTTAGAAAACACGTTGCGTAAACCATTACGTTCAAACATCTTCCTTCGTAATTTCTTCTTTGGTGCTTTTATTGGCTAAAACCACGATTTTATTGGCTCTGGAACGATTATCAGACGCCAGGGAATCGACACACCCTGCGTTCTTTAAGCTCTCGGTGACTATGCGAAGAGAAAGCCGTCTTCTTCTTTCGCAGGACATGTGATGACGTCAGAACGATGCTGAGCTCTCATCAGCTCTAATTGAAGGATAGTGGGAAGACAAGCTGCCTGGAGGTCTACCCACTATCCCTCCAATCAGAACCAATTAACGTTCGGCGTTTCGACGTCATCACAGCCCCCTGTAAAAGAAGCAGACGAACTTTCCCTCCTCATAGAGCACGAATATGACTTCATGGTAATCGCAGAGACGGGGCTTCATCAAAATATTTTGGAGGATTTAAATTACACCTGCAAACTATACAGCATGGTAAAGAAAAACAGAGGAGCACGTGGTGGAAGAGTTGTGATTTTAATTGAAATTCATAACGCATTTACAGTATCTCGAAACCCTTGAAGGCGTTGAAGCCATTGAGAATACAAATAAGGCTAAATGATCAAACCTTTGTTTTTACGGAATATACAGGTCACTAAATACTAGCGATGGACCGAACCTGCCGAATTTCAGATTCGGCAAATTTTGGGACATGCGGAACGTTTGAAGGAAAGTTCGGCAAAGATTCGGCAAGAATTCGGCAAACAGCGACGGGGCCATCGATTGAAAATGGACGCCGTGCGGTCGGGCGGTTACCATCGTACAGTGTAGTACTACCAGCGGTTACGGCGAGGTGCGGAGTAGGCGACATGGTAACTGTGTTTTTGTCAGCCCTTGTGAGCGTGGTTCTCTTCAACATTTTCTACCTCAAGTACAGAAGATCTACCAGAAATGGACGCAAAAATGACGGAGTTCACCGCGCAAGTAGCAAATGATGCGGTACATTTGGGATACCGTGATTTTCATTTGATCTTTCCAGTGATGCAACGGGGTAGTTGCAACATTGACTGACAAGTACTTTAAAGTACTCCTCGCCATTATAGCAATCCTGTTTTCGGCTCACAAGTAGTTTGTGACAAAACAAAATAATAATTCTTTTCAATGAGCGTTCTTCCGCGGTTTTCTTCTCTCCGCATAAAACTAAACACAAAACTATTATGCTCGACGTTGCACATCCGACATTCCTAACTTTTCCCATCCTCCTAAACGTCCGATGTGTCCTAACATCAGAAACCGGCATTTTAAAGGTTAAAAACGAGACGTTCCGAATATGAGACGCACACTTCCATGCAAAGCTGAGGTGACTCAAAATAAAAAAGAATATGCATATTTACAATAATATTGTTATTTCTTCTGGTAAAGGCTCGACAGCCGTTGCATTCATTTTAGCGCACTAAACGGTGACTCGCAGACGAAGTATAAAAAAACGCGGTGTTACCACCTTTTTTTTCAACAATACACGCTTGCAGACTTGCGCTGATGAGGCCTCAAAACCGAAGCTCGCGTATCGCGACTGCTCTGACTGCGCCGCTATTTCCCAACCCCGTTGGCATACCATTTCTGCAAACAGTTGCTTAAAATTACCAGTAAACACACAAAAATGACACTGATACAGTTATCTTGTAGAATATCACTCTTTTAGTAATAACTGTGTCAAAATGCATTTTAAGAAAAACAACTTTCTTCGCGCGAAAAAAAGCGATATATCAAGTTTTAGGTCTGGTAACAATGCGTTTTCGCCGAATCTTTGCGGAATTTTTAGAAAATTTCGGCAAAACTTCAGCTCTGCCGAATCCCCAAATTCGGCGCCGAATTTTCGATTCCGCAAAAGTTCGGCCCATCTCTACTAAATACTGCAGTAGCGGTCTTAGCAAAACTGCGAGAATATGTAGACTCACCACTACATCGTATATGAATCTTTTTTTTAGTGGGCGATTTCAGTTTATTAGGAGTATATTGGCACACACTTTACTGGGATAGCCGAAGCCACTAGCTGTGACTAAGTATTGTAACTTGCAGTATGTCAGAAATATAGCATAGCCTGCCACAGGAGACATACTAACATTTTCTACAGCCTTATCTACGTATACTTGGCTTAATCATTGTTCTAACAATCTATGTTCCTTTGTTGTCGTTTTTTGCAAATGCAAATTTATTGAGGGGCATCCAATCATAAAATAATAATAATGACTTTAAACTCAAACCCCGGCACCCTTGACAAACCTTCGCATCACACTTTTTTTTTTAATTTTAAGATACCGTAACTGTTTTCGATTTTTGTTTTAAAAATTGTTCGCCAATTTCTAGTTCCTCTATCTGTCATCTGTCGGCACCGAAGCTCGGTAAGGTTATTTTGAGGAAGCGATCACTGATAACACACTGTGATAATCGATTTTTGCTTACGGATTCAAAACAAGGAGGAATGAATAGTTATAAACCTTCGAATTACTAAGGGAAATATGCATGCAAAGAGAAAAATTAACCCGTCTCAGAAATCCTTTGTGTTTAATCCCAGTGCCAATAAATGGATGCAACTCCAAGCTACCACTCATAATCTGAAGAGGCTTTTTAAAGATTCAATGGCAAAAGTTTACAACGTCACAAAGGAAACTTTTTGCACTGACGCTCGCGCGAAGCTCCGATGCTATATGTTAATCCTCTTTCCAAACTAAAAGTGCCTCCGAAAACAATTAGTAACGCCTTGAAGATTTTATTTACTTTTTTTCACTCGAAGTGACAAAAATTTGCCGAGATAAACTCTTTCCCTGATTGCTCTTCTGTTAGTACATCAAAATACACAGTATTTTTTTTATAAATTATTGTTTAATGCAGAGGCTTTTAAAAACTCTTTGTCCTGGCGAAATTCTAAATGCATCCCTAAAATGTATGGTGAATGGGTGGCCGAATATTTTACTTTAATTTATTAGTCGTCTAATATTCATAAAACAATGACACTTTGTTCGGGTATCAACACGGCCTCCGCAAAGGTCGTTCTTCGACCACGCAATTTGTTGAGACCGTACATGACCTGTATTAAAGCTTCGTCTCGAACCGAACGAGTAAATAAGCAAGGATAAAAGGGAAGGGAGAGACAACACAAGGTGCAACTCGCAACTGAAAGTTGCGACTATTTTGTTTCTGTATTAAAGCGATTAATAAATGAAATTTGTTCCCAAGTGATACTGTTACTTTAAACTTTGTGAATGCCTTCATTAAAATTTAGAGTCGTGCTTATCATGACATATTATGACCCTTCTCGATGTTTGTTTGATTATCTATTTCCACCATCAGAGATAAATTTAGTCTCCCCATAATTGTTCCAAATTATTGTTATTTTTTTATTGAAAACCTGAAGTGTGCATTTTTCGTACTAACGACCACCTAGATTGGTTATTAATTTCATCTGCCCTATTTGATAGAAGTAAAATAAAAATGTGGCGCCATATCTATCTAACTCTGAGTTCAATGCTCCGAAACATTTAGTGATGAACAAGCATGACGAAACGCATACGTTATTTGCTTTCATTATGCATGTTGTTCCCGGGGTAAGTTTAATGCAATTAAAATAGTTCATTTCAGTTTTCCCCACTCTTGCAAGCAAAAAAATTAGAAAAATTTTGTTTCCGCCTTTCACTTATTTTGTATTGTAATCACCATCAATGAAAGCAGTACTAACTACTGAGTGAACTCCTAAAAAATATTCACGTATATTTCATTTTGAAGAAATTTTATTTTAGAGAACATTTCTCATCTGTGATATTTTTATGTCGTGGCCCTTTGTCTGCCATGTAAACCCGCAGTAAAAATTATTAAAATTAGAACCACACCTGAACAGATACCAAATACTATTTTAATCCGTGTTCCTGCTGTCGCCGACACCACTTTCACCACTTTGTACCTTTCGTTGTAGAAGTGTGGCCAAGAGTGAAAGTGTGATTTATTGTATGGAAGTTCCGACAGCGTGTAGTTAGTATGCATCAAGGGGCGTCTGAAGTGCGCTGTAAATGAGAAATGTAGCCAGTGCAGTACCACCGCTAGCCTAGGGTTTCTAACGTGCATAACGCAGTAGTTACACGCAAAAGCACGCGGGCACAATGCTCATGTGATAGATATCGGTAAGGGTATCAAACCTAAGTCCCTTTGTTATTCAGCGCGAGCATTTCGCTTCACGTGCTCCGAGCAGTGGTGCACTACCACGCTGGGCGATTTGTAACCAAGTACATCCCTAGTGAAAGATCTTATATGTGTAAGACATTTCCTTGGCCAGTAAAGGCATATGATCACAGTAAGATTATATAAGAGCATACAAGAAACTTATAATAACATATAAGAATTATATAAGATTTCCTAGGAAGTTATAAGAACCTGATAAAAAGTCTCTTATAACCTCTTATATAATCTTATATTCTTATATGTTCTTATAAAGTTCTTGTATGCTCTTACATGATCTTATTTGATCATATGCGTTTATTGAACCAAGAATTCCTTATACATATAAGATTTTTCACTAGGGATATTCTATTCATCTACATGTTCTGTTTTTAATCGAGAAATATGTATGGGAGCTCATTTTGATTTACCTGACGCGAAAGGTAATGACGCGCGCACGGTGTTGACAGGCTAATATTTTAATTGATATGCTGGCGAAGGGGCGATCTCGAATCTACAGAAACATTGGAATAACCTGATTTGATAGGGAAGGGGTTCTACGTAATGAAAAGGACAACAAAAACTGGCTAAATATAATCGATCATTTGAAACAAATACAAGCCCATTAACTAACAGCTTAAGCTCAAAAGTGCTGTTAACTGGAAATGCTCCCAGCCTTGTAATTAAAAGGGTCCGCAAATACCACGAGTCACAAATACCCGTATTCCAAGAAATTCGATATTGGCGCGCACTTTCGCTGAGTTGCGCGTCGTACAACAGATGGCGGTAGATGTTCCTCTTCAGGTTGCTTGTTGCTCCGTTCAGCTTTCTTACTTGTGCGTCTCTTTTTCCGTTTCACTTTCTCACACGGGTGAAACATGGCGATACTTTCTCTTCGCCGTATCCACAATTTGTTGTGTATGGCCACTTTTTTTTTTTTTTTTTGCGGGATGTCTGAACTTTAATTGCAAAGGCCGGTTTGCTCCCGCTGTCCGCTCACACTAACGACAAAATTCTATCCCTGCTCGGGCTTGCCACATCAGTTGGCTGTGACTCTACCTACCGTCCATAGCCGCCCTATAAAAAGAAAGCCAGGCGCTCAATGTCCCACTCGTAAGGCAGTTTGTTTTGTAAAATTCATCTACAGCTTACTTGAAGTCAGCTACATCGTAACTCAGAGCTCACGTGCTTGAAATAGTAAATACGTTGGCAGCAATGTACATTATGGGCACTACGACAAATGCAATGTGCTATTGCGGACAACACACGGGCTGCAACGGTTTTTCGCACTTCTTCAAGTTGAGGTCCCATAGTATTTAATCTCTTTAACAACACGATGGACAGTAGAGCGTGTGGATGACCGCAAACGCACAAGTGGGTCGAAGTGGGTGTCGCAGCTCACATTGTGCCGCGGGGTGGCACATTCAAAGTAAAACGTAAGTCGGTTTTTAACGCTATTTTTGTATTGAGCACTCTCGTTACGAGATATTAAGAAATACGCTCCGCCATTGCCAGTGACCGCTTAAGAATAATGAGCTGCACGTGCCCCATGCATCTCATTATCTCTCCGCGGCCAGTGAGTGTGCGGCATCAGCCAATCACGAGGCAAGGAGCGTGAATCAACATAATAAGCCACGCCCTGCTTTTTTTAAGCAGTCTCTGGCTACGGAAGCGTATATCTCGATATTACAACGCGCACATTGGCGCGTGCCTTTGCTCACTGTCGGGTCAGAGCAGACTTGTACGTAGTTCAACTACTCTACTCAAGTTACTATAGTTTAACTACTTTTCTGAGTAGTTTAGTAACTTTCAATTACATTTTCATTTCGATAATCAGTAGTTTACTTAAATTATTTTTTCCGAGTAACTTTTACTCAAATTACAAGTTACTTTCGAATTTTAGTGGCAGGTTTGCTTATCAACAAACACTGCTGCACAAAAAGATATAAGATCTTGGAAGGTCAGCTGATATTGGCAAAGAGGGGGAAGCATGTGGCGTAGGTGGGGGGGGGGGGGGGGGAGGGGGGAGAGAGAGAGGATGGTGTGGAAAGTTTGAAACCCCTTAAAATTTTTCACGAGCCTCTCACTGCAACAATTGTGCTACGAGGCGCGGGGAGCGGACATACATGTAGCAAGTGAGACCGAGTAACTGCGGGATTAACGCCGAAGGCTGGCGTTAATCCCGTCTTTGTGTCCCTTTGTGTCCCGAAAAAATCCTTTTGTGTCCCGAAGCTGAAGGAGACTTGACGCTTTTTGAAGAAAGCGCTTGTCCCGCCTCTCCCCAACGTAGGAACTCTCTCCCACTACAGGAAGTGTACACATGCATACTCACTCAGAGGAGGCAACAAAATGCAATACCCGCTCTGAAGCTCACCTGGTGCTCCCGTAGTTTGTGCTGTACTTGAAGAATCACGTGCTTAAGGGCAACATAAAGGTAACCTCTTTGCGTTGCCTTTCCTCCCAGAACTCAGAATATGCAGGTCTTCCAAGATTTGAAGACCTTTCGAAAAATCTCAATAATTCCCTCGCCGTTTTCACAAAAAAAAAAAAATAAAAATAAACTAGTAGTGTTGAAAGCACTATAAGTACATGGTACTTAAAGTACTACTTCAAGTAGGTTTAGAAAACTTGCACTTTACTTGACGTACATTCTCTGAGCATGTACTTCTACGTTACTAAAGTATTTTTTTTTTCTGGTACTTTCCGAGGACAGTTCAACTCCCAACTTAAAAGTACATTCCCCCAATTTGAATAAGAAAAGGCGTATATACATGTAAAAATGCGCTATCGTCTTTTGAGACGTCATCTGGTCATTACGCTAAGTGAAGTAATGGTGGCTGTAAGACCGATAGAAATAAGTGCCTTATAAGTTGATTGTGTTAAATAGTTCGTCAGCGATAGTAAAACAACTACACTGTGGCGACTTCATCCATAATTTGCCGTCATTTCCGAAAAAAAAACTGATGCACCTCTGATTACCACTAGAACAATACATACCAGTTAAAAAAACTGTCTAGAGGATGAAAGGGCATCATGAAAGATTGTGCTAAAATGTACTAGTACGTTTCATTGAAAGTATATTTTATTTATAGAACTTTACTTCAAGTACATTGCACCAAGTATATTTACTACTTAAAGTACATAACCTCTCATTTAGTTTGTACTTTACTTCCAGTATTTGTTAGATGTACTTTAAGCAGCCCTGTAAACAAGCAAACACTATCTGCAAAATCAAGCTCAGACAGTGCTGAACCTCAAAGTAGAAATTATACATCCGCAGCACATCGTTGACCAAAAAAACGAAGAAAAAAAAAGGCAAAACAATTTGGCACGCAGAAGTAGAACCAGCTCTTAAAGCATATCGGTAAGAACACAAGCTGCTTTATATTTGGCTAGCAGAATTTCGCTAACAGATGAAAACCTATATACTTTCCTATTACCATAAAAATATAAAAGTAACTTCAAAAGTAATTCGTTACTTTTTTACGGTAGTTAGTAATTTACAAACTTACTTTCCATTTGAGTAATTTCTACTCTACTCAAATTACTTTTGAGGCCAATACTCAGTAACTTAACTTAATTACTTCTTTGAATAACTTGTGCATGTCTGGTTCAGAGTAAGAAGGAGGCACATTCCCCTCCTCTCCGAACAGGCGCAGGGCACGAGCGCCGGGAGAAACGCACGCCAGAAAACCGAGCACTGCCGTCATGTGGTGTAAAGCCTTCAAGGTTGTGAATGCATCGTGAAACGTGTTCCGCCATAAATGTGTCATTCATTACATGAAGAGGCACAGAATGAGCATCTCTGTTATTCTTGAGGTGAGTCACGCGCTCATGAGTAACCAAGTTAACGGATGAACCATGCGACACAAAGGGTGCACTTTTGTGCCGTATACACGAACTCATCTCTGTTACGTCACAGCGCGGTGGTGGCGCGTCGGGCGCTCTTCCGGTCTGGGGCTGTGGGCAGGAGCCCCCATGTGAGACGTATATTCCTGCGTTGTTTTGAAAGGAACCAGACAAAAACCTTCCTTCTCGTCAAAAGCCGCGACTGGGGCTGTACCAAAAGATTCGAGAAAGGTTTGAAGGTCAGTTTTCATGTGCTCGGTTCGTCCGAGAACTTGGATATGTGCCGTTAAAAGGGAAAACCAGACGCCGTCGGACCACGATTGCTTGGGCGGGAAGCACTTTGGGTTGAATTCACGGATACTTGTGGTCATCCGATTTATTTGTTTTGTTCCAACATGAACGCCGGAAAACCGTCAAGTTGTACGGACCACCTGCGGACTACGTTCAGTGCGTCTTCAAGTTCACACGGTCGCCTGGTCGTTCTAACTGTCGTCTGCTCTCAAACGTTTCTGCTTGTCGTCTGCTTTTTTAAACGACACCGGCCAGTAGACCAAATGTTGGCCCGGTATTTGCGTTAAGAAGTAAGTGCAGGCCTCAAACGATTTGAAGGTTGGTAAGCAGGCTTGATGTAAACAGTAGATACAAGGAGATGTTGATCATTGTTACCAGTGGCCATCACTGACTTGTTATGACTGATTCACTTGGTCCGATTCTGCTTGCGACTTTCAGTATCGACGTCGACCATCTCTGCTACGGTTCACGCTTTTGCAGCCCGAGCGACGTCATGACTGAAAATTGCGAGCGACATCTCATCATACGGGTCATGCTTTAGCGTACATTCTGCGGCGTGTTTATGGGCGACGGTGAGCTTCGTGCCCACACTCCATTGCGCATGCGCGGCGCCGATGGCGTCCGCTAGGGGCACTCTGGTTTGTTTGTAAACCTGAGTTGGTGGATACCGTAACCGGATTGAGAGTTTAAGGAAACAACATAGGGCTCAGCTTTGACCTGGAGTCCGTTACAATTGGAGCAAAAGAAAAAAAAAAACACCTTGTCATGAAATGTACGTAGTAACAAAAAAATACGCAGAGCCAAGAGAGGCTGGTTAAATGCAACTTGCGTTAGGCTTTGCGTGAATAGGGCTGACGGCCAGTGGACGAAAATGCGTTTAGATATGAGCAACTGAATACGTTATGCTTAGAGTATAGATACTCAATTCCTCAGTTCTGTTGTGGGCGTCGCCATCTTGCTGTTAGATTAGCGGTTGTTACTAGGGGTGTCGCGAACTTTTGTCGAACCTCAATTTTGAAATCGAACCTCAAGGTTCGACTGGTTCGCCGAACCTTCGAACTTTGATTAAAGTTCGAAGAAGTTCGACTTACGGACAGTGTTGCCTAGCTTTTACACGAATATTTCGAATTTTGGGAAACAAAGAGTTTAGAAAGTAGTATATTTTATATTTTATAAAATGGTTACCAATTTCTACACAATATAAACGCGAAAATTTGCGCTTCTAATTATGGCTGGGAGTCGATTAAAGCTTTTAACTCGATTAATCGCTACATATATTTTTTAATCGTGTATTTAATCAATTAATCGGTTTCGTTCATTTCCATGCATAAAATTTTAAAACATATTTTTTTTTGTAAATATGTGACAAACGGCGCAATGTACAATTTGAATTTCAAATCAACCTCTTTGGCCGTGTTCCAAAACTTACTCAATCTTACTCTAGGGTAAAGGTTTTGTACCTTGGCATTCTAAACCCTACCCTCGTCCAGCGTTTTTCAATCTTTGTTGTCATGTGACACGACCCGCCGGAGTAATTCGGATCCATTTGGGTAAGATTTAGAACAGGGCCTTTGTGTGGTTGAGAATAGTTCACTCACGGTCACAAATTATTACGTGATCTGCATGAGGCAAAGAGGTTCGATGATATTGCCCGGCAAGAGCGAATTCCCTTGATTGTTCACAATAGTGTCGAACGGAGAGTTGAACGGTGTTGACGTGGGCGGGACAAGTTGCAACCTTCTGCAATTGTCTCAAGTTACAAATCTCACCCTTACAGTTTACTTTAGGGCAAACACCTAAAGTTTTTCTTTCATACGAGTGTACTCGACCACGTCTGCGTGGTGATAACGTTGAACTTTTATCTCTTTAGGTTCTTCAAAAATTTACCGATTAACCGTTAAAAAAAACTAATCGCGATTCGCGATTAAACCATTAATCGATTAATCGGTAGGTTAATTGATCAATTGCATGGTCCTATTTCTAATGTTTTCGTTAGTTAGTATGAGAACCAGTGATCCCGATACGCCCAACAAATATTGCAATTTTTTTTCGCCAGGCGGAGTCAACTCTCTTTTTTTTTGTTCAATTTTCGCGCATGCGCACCAAAGTTGAACTTCAGTCGAACCTTTGTCGAACATCACGTTGAAAGTTCGAAAAAGCCGAACTTGGTCGAACACGAACCTGGGCAGGTTCGCGACATCCCTAGTTGTTACTATCCCTCAGCTTTAGATGGGATGCTGGAAAGCTAAAACAATATCGCTTTCCTCGGTCGCGTATTGTTGCACACATTCCTGGGGCGTGACGAGGCGTTTACTGAAGTTTCAAATAAAGCTCCAAATAACTGTCAACGATCATTTTAAACGCAAAGATGGTTGAAGTGTCGTTACTTTGAAGCGTACTAGCTTACTTAGTGGAAGTCGCAGTGGCGAGTCTGATTTGATTTTCTAAGAAAACTCGCACGTAGAGATCGGAACGCGACCGCCATGCTTGTGAACTAAATATTGTTCATTCGAAACGGGAAGCGCTGCACAAAGACAAAGGGAATATCTTGAGAAGATGGCAACATTAAATTTATTGTTTACAAACACTCCAGTACATCGCACTTATTTTTATATCCGACTGCGTTTTGAGGTAATTTATTCACGAGAGTGATAACTGCGTCAATAGAGTTATCGTTCAAGAATGTTAAAATTCGCTTTGCTTATATTTCATCGCTTGGTGAATAGTATGAACAGGTGTTTCAACTGTGTGCGGAACATTTGCCAACTTCACACCCAGAATTCGTGGTCTTTGTGGCATTAAAATGAACATAGCGTACTGTTGTTACTCTTTCAACAAAAATTACTGCGAGGGCATGCTGCTTTTTGTCCGTTTGGTTGTCCTTTGCACACATTCGCCAGCAAAGCCCTCCGCTGGTTCACTTGAACTACTGAAAGATTTGAGCAGACTTGTTGGTTTGTCCTATCTTGAAACACACACGTATGTCCTTTCAGAAAATTAGGCCAATATTTCTATTTATGCATAAAAATTGAAAATTAGAGGAAGTCTTACACATTATGAAAAACGTGTGAAATATGAGTTTTATTTATAAACCTTCTGTGCGTGCATGTGTGTTTCCATGTGCGTGCGGCCCTAAGCCTGAGAACCTGCACATTTGGCGCGCCTTGCAAAGTTCTATTTTCAAACGTAAATGATATAGTGCATGGGAACGTCATTTTTCAACAACAATTGCCTTTTCTTTTCTTGGGGGGGGGGGGGGGGGGGGAGGGGGGAGGGGGAGGGGGGAGGGAGGAGGGGGGAGAGAGAGAGAAATAACTAAGCTCAGAGGTATTGAATTATCTGAGCCAACAGAAAACATAAATTTCAGAAGACAGACTTTAAAAGTGACAGATTAAGAAGGAGCTGCTTCATTTCAACTGTTTTCTCGTCTCTGTTACCAGTAACCGTGGACATGAGGCAGCTCTTTCCCTATAATTTCTTTCATTTAGTTACAAAACTGCATGACCATTTTGCCGCAGACCATACAATATTTATTTATTTATTTATCTTTTTTTTTTTTTTTTGTGAAACGAATCCCGAAACAGTGTTAGGCAACACAAGAACGCTAAACCACTTGTTGATATTCTAGATATTGAACTTAGGCGGTTGACCGAACGTTCACCATCCTACAAAGCGGTTTTGAGGTTATGTGCGTCTACCGACGCGCGGAGTTTTGTGCAAAATAAATACTCCAAAAACTTAAGCTTTTGCTAGCTTGACAACATATTGAAATCTAATTACGGAAATGTAAAGTTGTCTTTCCTGTAGACTATGACATGCTGCAGGAAAGATACATATGCAGGTCGAGAGCTGAAGATTAAATCATCTCGCCGAGAACCTGAGATAATACACCTTTTGCTAAATTACCCAAGCACCAAGAAGCATGCTGCGAGTGTAGTTACTAGGGTGCCTTCATGTGCGCTTTGCTTGGGGTGATGACATCTGGCCATTTTGTTTCGAACGCTTATTTTTATTTGTTTGTTCTGAAGCGCGTGAAAGAGCGTGTCCCTGCACGCGCTCGTGGCGCTGACTGTGCTACGGCGACATTTTGTTTCCTGCGATTTCTTTGTATTTTCCCTGTGAGCGCGTGCTGTCGGGATCGGATACTACAAACGATGGCATCACCCTAAACAGAAGGACATTGAGGCACTCTAGTAGTTACACGCGCTGCACGCGCTGGCGTCTGCAGAAGCCTAAAACCTAAAACAAATGGCATCTTGCAGGCGCGTTCGTGAACGCTTTATTTTGGCTGTTTACTTTGAATGGTTTATACGGGGAAGGCGAGCGCGTGCGGCGCGTAGACTTGCATTCACAGAATTCTCCTTGATGCGTGAGTAATACCCAATTCACACGGCAGCATAAAGGTACCTTTAGCCGCCTTTAGCTTAGGTCCCTCAGCTGAAGGTACCTGTAGTAAACGGCGTTCTTGATCACACGATAAATAAACGGAGCACGTTAAGTTGATGTCGATTGCATTCCTGCTTAATCGCGAGAGGAGCACGTGATAAACAATTATTGCTCAAATTCGGTTTGACGCACAGTTTTTTTTATTATTGTGCGTGAAATATCACATTTAAGACCCAAATATTATTTCCGGCACTTAATTGTTTTCTCTGTGTCTAAGGGTGCACCTGAATGAGTCATGCTTTAAAACGTCCGACCCGCCTGGCCACACTGGTCCTAAATCATCTGCGTTTGCGAGTTTGCATTGCGAGGTGGGCGACCTTTTTATGTTTAGCAGCTCAATTTTTCTGCAAAGTTCACACTGAAGTAGTAAATAGTGCCCGGCATAAACGAACCACGGCGGAGTTTCACGGTTACGCCAGTCACGCGATCGAAAGGGATGGACGACGACGAAGATAAAAGGTCCTGCACGAGCAAGAGAGCTGGACGACTCGTCTACAATTTCGAAAAAGAGCTCGCAGTGGTCCATCGCGTTCGGGTTCGTAGCAGACATTGTTTTCCACGTGCCGCCGCTGCTACCTGCTAGCTAGAGTATGCGTTCCTCGCTAATGTATTATTCCATCACATTTGTGTTCACAATCATTTCATAATTTGATATTTATATATATTCAATTTGTTATAATGCATTAAACAAGATATATTTATATCTCTGTGTTTTTTTATTTTGAGTTCATGGGTCCGAGGCTACTCCCTGTAGCTGTTAAGGGAGCTCGGCGAGCTCCGTTTAACACAGGACCTCTCTCAGCGAAAGGGACCTTTATGCACCATGTGATCACGTTCTCCAGCTCCCTTTACGACAGGTACCTGGGCTAAAGGTGCCTTTAATACCCAATTCACACGGCAGCGTAAAGGTACCTTTAGCTTAGGTCCCTTAGCTGAAGGTACCTGTAGTAAACGGCGTTCTTGATCACACGATAAATAAACGGAGCACTTTAGGTTGATGTCGATTGCATTCCAGCTTAACCGCGAGAGGAGCACGTGATAAATCATTATTCCTCGAAATCGGTTTGACGCGCAGTCTTTCTTAATATTGTATGTGAAATATCAAATTTAAAACGGAAATATTCTTTCTGTCTGGTTTTGGGGCACTTTACTTGTTTCTCTAAGTCTGCACCTAAATGAGTCTTGCTTTAAAACGTCCGACCCGTCTGGCCACACTGGTTCTAAATCATCTGCGTTTACGAGTTTGCATTGCGAGGTGGGCGACCTTTTTATGTTTAGCAGCTCCATTTTCTTGCAAAGTTCTCACTGAAGTAGCTAAATAGTGCCCGGCAGAAACGAACCACGACGGAGTCTCACGGTTACGCCAGTCACGCGATCGAAAGGGATGGACGACGACGAAGATAAAGGGTCCTGGGCGGGAGAGTCGGGCGACTCGTCTACAACCTCGAAAAAGAGCTCGGTGTGGTCCATTGCGTTCGGGTTTGTAGCAGACATTGTTTTCCACGTGCCGCCGCTGCTACCTGGCTAGAGTATGCGTTCATCATTATTGTATTATTCCATCACATGTGTGTTCACAATCATTTCATAATTTGATACTTATATATATTCAATTTGTTATAATGCATTAAACAAGATATATTTATATATCTGTGATATTATTTTGAGTTCGTGGGTCCGAGGCTACTCCCTGTAGCTGTTAAGGGAGCTCGGCGAGCTCCGTTTAACACAGGACCTCCCTTAGCGGAAGGGACCTTTATGCGCCGTGTGATCACGATCTCCAGCTCCCTTTACGACAGGTACCACGGCTAAAGGTACCTTTACGCTGCCGTGTGATTTGGGTATAAGCGTGTTTCACATGCAGCGGTTTTGGCCCTAGAGCGGCACGATTTCTGCCGTCGCGGCGCTCTAGCCAGCACCAGCGGTTGAGCGGCACAAGCGCCGCAACGGCAGAACTCGCGCCGCTTTAGGGACAAAATCGCTGCATGTGAACCAGGCTTTACGCTCCCGTGCGATTTGGGTATTATTCAGCAATAGGTCTATTATTTTGTGTATTAGCTGCATCCAAAAGTCGATATCGTACAATCTCTACTGTACTATATGCATTGGGCAAGTTTGTGAAATATCGAATAGTTATTGCTTCATCTCAATAAAAAAAGAGAAAAAGAAAACCTGTCGGAGAAGTGTTTTCAAGGGATACTTGAACCAAATTTGAAATAGGCCCGTCGTGTTCAGAAATAGGCTGAATGTGATCCACAATATCGGTAAATTAGAATCGCAAGTTTGTACTGTGAGCATGGTGGCTGTACCTTTAGTTATAAGCGGCCCATTTTGGCAAGTGCCCGGACAGCAGCCATCGAAGAGTACGTGACATCCGGCCCAATCGTGAAGTAGCGTGTCTCGGAACGAGCAAAGCTGCGGCGAGGCTGACGTCGACAAGACGATTGCAAGCAGGGTATCTGGCCGCCCTGTAATGTCTCTCTCTGCTCGTGCGGATGAGTGCGTGCATTCACAAGCTTGCCAAAGCTACGTTCTCGCGCATGCTGCACACGCTTGCACGCATGGGGCACCAGCGAGGCTCTAGATCTAGGCGAGACAAGCATCGTCACTACCTGTTAATGTTTCTGGACGGACATTACAAACGGGGCTATAGCAATATTCACCAGGTGCAATTGCTAATCGTTTAGTTCGTTTTAAAATTAATTTGTGTGTCTATTTCAACGAAAGATTGGGGTGTCCGGTGTGATACTGCTCTCTCGAACACGCATAGACCAAGGAATAAGCGTAGAAACTTCGTTGTAGTATCCCTTTAAATACCTAGCATACTGTGATGTAGCCTCGATGACGTCGCAGTGGCACGTGACACTGGCATCATCCCGAAAGCGCTCTGAATGCATATTTACAGGTCTTCTGTGACATGGCGTGACACCATGACGCTTCATGACACCATGACGCACGTGGCATTCTTAATTTTTAAGATAATAATTTTACTCAATATGGTGTTATGTTATTATGTTATTTGATTATTTAATTAATATCAAACAGCGTTTTCCGGTTTCATGTAAGGTCGACTGAAGACCGAAGAAAAAGTTTCCCGAGCCTATAAACGCATATGTTGCGGACGCGAGTAAGTTTTTCGCAAAGATTTGACAAAGTGCTTTCGCTGTAGGGTACTCAGCAATTTACAAGGAAGAGTGCTCAGTAAAAGTATAAGCAAATTTAAAGATGAGAGACGCTATACTGAAAACTATTCGGTTATTCACCACATATTTACATCCGATAGTAAAAGCTTTTGAACGGCGAGTAATACTATTAGCTCACAATAGAAAGCCAAGCAGAGTTTCATAGTGACATACTCGATGCAAGACCCATTCTGCGGCCACCGACAAACTTGAACTCCCACATAACTCTTTGTGTGCTTCTAGTCCAAGGGCAGTCTCGTACCGAGTTCGATCGACCGCGCATGCAAATTTGCTCCGAAACCGGAGAATCGCGTGGGTATAAAACAAATTATTTACTCGAACTAAAAAAAAAAAAGAAACAAATGTTGATGTGGTTAACAGTATGTCTTTGAATTTTTATTGTGCGACTCGAAGATGCGCGTTCTTAAAGGGGCAAGCGCATTTTGAAATCTTCGTTTTATTGTCATAACTCAATGCACCAACTAAAGCCAGTCTAAAAAACACGGGGAAAAAAAAAAACACCCTGAAATCCCATATGGTCGAACGATGGACGGCGCTTGTCACCCACTAGCAAGGGATGGGTTCCCGCGTGGACGAGCGGCAGACCAGTCCTGCTCGTCCACGTGGGAACCCATCGGTCGGGATTGGCTGACAAGCGCCGTCCGTCCTTCGACCCTAAACAGCAAGGCTCGGTAGCGCTATCTGTCGTTCTGCGCCAACAGTAAGTGTCGGGATCTTTTATAAACCTTTTTTTAATGTGCGATTCGGCCGCGCCTAAAGCTAACTCCACGATTTTTTTTTTTTTTTTTTTTTTTTTTTTAGAGTTTGTAGATTGAGTTATTCGCGACTCCAGCAAAACGAACGGCATCTAGCGAGAAAACACTGAACTGGCCTTCGCGATTTCTGCTTGTCTCTTCTGACTTCCGTGTTTACATGTTGTCGGTGGTTTGCGCGACAGAACAGTTCTACCGGTGACTGTGCCGTAACCGTAGTATCGTTTGTGACCCAGGTTGCTCTGCACGCGACCTATGTAACCGCGTGAGCCAGATATTCTGCGTTTATCAACGTTCATCAGCACCGTGGAAGGACAGTGGGCAGCCCTTTCTTCGTTTCCTCGAAGAAAGTCAAGCCTCTGGAAGTTCGCTTACCCAAACACATCGCCGCAGGTTCGAAACGTGGAAGATAAAACGCGGGGGAACCAATTTTGAGTCCAATGCTTACTTGCTGGTGCCCCAGCGTTGTGCGTTGAGCTGGCACACGGCACGACACGACCTGGATTCGACCGCCACATTTGCCCGATAGTGGCGTCCCCTATAGGTCGCTGTAGTCGCGAATAACCATAGATCGATGCAGGATATCAATATTGTAGTAGATTTGTTTCTTGCATTTTGTTCAAACGAGTCCTAACAAAACTGCCTGTATTGACCAACACGCTGTTTACAAACAACTCCGCGTTTGCCCACACCAAGTGTGTCAATGGCGCCTGCACAGAAGCTAGGTTCGCGTGACGTAAAGCGTTTGCACACGCGCCGCGACGACAGCAACACCACCGTAGTGGCGTGACGTCAGAGCCGCGCGTTGATGATGATGATGATGATGGTTTGCGGCTCTTCCCTTTTGAATCGGGTGGTCGCGTAGAGTTTGGAACCTAGCCAGTGGTGTGTTCGTGCCGCTCCCACTGGTGGTGTGCATATATTTGGATGTAACCTTGCCGCCGGCGTGCCGTTCGTGGTTTCAGCGAGATATGACCCGTTTTGTTTTCATGCGCTTTTATATGTTTTACCAGCTCACACTCTCACTAGGCGCTCGTGTATGCCGCACGTCCGTGGTTGTGTGGCACGCCAAATATTTACTCGGAGTCCGACCTGTTCTTCTGATGAGGCGAAACCGCAGATGCGGTTTTGACCATGAAGGATGTTACCAAAAATTCCGCATGGTTTTTCAAGGAAAAAAAAACATATAAATAAAACAAAAATCACGAAAACGCAGTGCTCAAAACGCCTACTGCCCGGTAAGTCACTTCAAAGGGAACTAACTCAGTTGCCGGTACGGTTTCAGCTTAGGAACGTTCCGAAGGATGTAGGTTGTGTTTTTATTATACTTTTCATGTCTAAAGTCAATGCTGTGACGGGCTGCGCTAGAACAAAGTCATATGTAAATGTTTGCACTTTTATGGATGTATATTAGAAAACAAAACTGTGTTGACAGTTTCGAATTTTTTCTAGATGAAAATTGTTTCCAGATAGTTAAAAAGGCATGTGCTTGCCCTTACTATCATTTTCCTGGCACGTTATCAAGTGAGTAAATTCAGTCTATTGAAAATATGAGATGTAGCGAGCCTTCTTTGCATAAAACATCGTGCGACCTTTCGTAATTCTTATGATATCAGATACTGTCGAGACCTGTTATAAAAAAGTCAACGGGAATCGGAAATCGCTTCTCTATATCCGCTATTTTGTTATAACCGAAAACGTTGAACTTGGACCAAGAGAAGAGAGGCTAGTAACTTTTAATTTTTTTTTTATTTTTACATAAGGTCCCAATTAGTGCTGTTGACTCGGTTCATCTCCGTAAAGTTAATTTTCATGTCAATTTTCGCTCTACGAAACATTTAATCTTTATTTTTTTTTCTTTCACATTTGTATGCCGCAAAACATTTCACCTTTCTCGGACCCAGACGCTTTATAACAGTGTCGCCACTCCGAATCTAGACATCTGCATATCGGCCTCAGTGTTCCGCCTTTTCATTTTTTTGTACTTTTTTGTAATAGGGTGTCCTGGCTGTGATCGCGAATATCTTTGTTCCCTACTTATAAAATTTTTGTGGGGATAGACAAATCTAAAGACTAATGTGGTTGTTTTTAGACACTTTAAATAAATGTTAATAATATTGAATAATACTGCATTTGATAAATCGGCCTTTGCGAAGAAGGCGCAGCACATACCTCATTTTACAAAATATTAGACTAACCTCATGCAGTCGAACCGATCCAAGCAATAAATTTGAATTAGAATACCGGAAAGGCGTTTATCAGGATTGTTAAAACGGACGAAGGGCAAGCTTGAATCTCTCGCCCCATCAACAAAATCATTATCGCCCGAGAGCTTGCCGATGCTAACCTGTTTCTCCATTTTCTCACGGGGTTATCGGATAACCAAAACGTTAATTTAAGCGAGCGGGTTATTTAGCGCGCGCCGTTAGCGCGGCCTCGTGCGCATTCTTTTGGCCAGTTCTCTTCAATTTATATCCGGCTACGCGCCGATCCTCGCGGTATCCTTGTAAAGCAAATGTCAGCCCGTCTTTCCGACTTTCCGTCTGCTGCTTGCCAGCCCGCCTGCCCACGCCGCGACGTCTGTTATTTTTTCGGGCCGAGTCGCGGTTCATTTGAACGTGCCTAAAATAACAACCGACATGAGAAGCTCGGCGCAACGCTAACGCACGTCAGTAAACAAACGATTCCCGGTTTCTTTGCCTAAAACTCTGTGGCGCACAAATTGTACACGGCCACACTGCACACGGGCATTTTCCCGATAAATGTAGTGGATAAATGATCCCGCTCGATTTAGGGGATACATTTCCCCGCTAAACGTCACGGTGGCACGTGACGTCACGTAAGTCCGTGACGTTACTTGACACCATGGCGTCACCCTGTAACGTGAATCTAGTTTCTGCGCTAGCGCAGTGCCCACACCTCGTGTGGCCAAACGCGAGTTCGTTTGTAAAGTGCGTGTTAATCCACTTAACAACTGTCGCCGTAAAAAACAACAACAACAACAACTATAGTCCGTTGGGCGAGGGAAAGGAAGGGCCGGGGACGAGGAAGCAGACGGAACGCTGGAGAAGAGAGGGGGAAACCTCCTCTTCTCTTTAGCGTTCCGTCTGCTTCCTCCTCTCCGGCCTTCCTTTGCCTCACCCTAACTTCTTGCAACACGCTATAACATGTTCTTTTTTTTTTTCTTGCAACAGGAATTACGAGCATTAGCGAGTGAGACGGGTGCCTACTGTAAAACGTCACCACCGCCGCCAGTACCACGGCGCAAATGCCGTCGGAATGTGCGCGACGAAGAAAAGCAACGAGGGCAGCTCGGAGAGCAGCCGCCGTCAGCGCGGCGGCAGCGACGACGTCGACGTCCACTACGGCGAAGGCAGAAGCAGCGGAACACAGCGGGGGCAGCGTCTTGCGAAGGATTTCCCGTCGCCGCCGCCGCCGCGCATAGCGGTGCGACGCGAAAGCAAGCAAAGCGACGGACCAACTAGGTCGTCGACAGAGACGCCTTTGGGACGCCCCGCGCTTTTGTCTGGGCGTCGCGGCCGACTCGGGGACTCCGACCGTGATTCACGTTGCTCGCAAACGCCCCGTCGCACCAAAGCATTACCGGAGAAGAAGAGAGAAAAAGAACGGCGCGGTGCCGCGAGCGAGGTCGGTCGGCAATCCGCGTATACTACCTCGCGCTGCGCGCAGGAAGGAAGGAAGGAAGCACGCGTTCTTTGAAGCCCACTGGAAAAAACGTGAAGGCAACTCGTTTTAAATACGAGATCTGGGGGCGAGACGCCCCCTCTCTCGGTTCAAGGCCTTCGACTGTGGGGGTCCTCGTCTTGTTGCATGGTGCCGCGTACCCTCCGCCGCCGCCGCCACAGGGGTCCGTTTCCCTTCGGACCGAGGCTTTTTGGGCCGAAATGCAAGCTCGGAGCGGAAGGATCTCTCGCTTGGCACGCTTGGGCTTCCCGCTTGGGCCGACTGCCGACTGGCGCTCGCCTGACGCGTACGCCGACGGAGGTCCCGCGGTGATGCGAATTCCTCGCCGGGAATTTTATTGCCCGAGCATTTCGCTGCTGGCGCGCCCTCGCTGGCTTCGGGTTACACGTCGGGGCGATTAGGGTATGCGAGGGGTGTGTTTGAATCGGAGGCTTGCGTCGAGTACCGTGCGATCGCCGGGAGGCCGTTCCGTCCGGCCGCTTCGTTGTCTTCGCTGGTGTGGGACTGTGGGTAGACAGGTTCAGCTACAAGGTTGCCGATGTGGACGCGTGGGTGTGCGAGCAGACACCGGGCCGGTTCTCTTCTTCCTCTTTTTTTCTTGTAACGTCGTCACACATCGACGATGTCGACTCAGCTATTGAACCCCTCGCCGAGCCGCTCCAAGTGTTGATTGAACACAAGTACCTACCGAATGCTCACGCAGCACTCGTGTTCAGTCTGGCAGTCTCCATCGGAGCTCGCTGCTTGCAATCGTGCACAACTTGTGAATGGAAACAAAAATTATTTTTTCCCCCGGCATCTGAGAATGGTACGTTCTCGCGTTTGCTCGAAGGGCGGACTGTGGCTCTTTGTTATTACACTGGGGTGTTAATTTGTGAAAATTGGCAAGCTCTTTGAGTCGTGAGAATGAAGCACCTTGACACAAACGTACCTTAAATTCATATAGGGCTCACCTGTATCGAATGATATGTCTACTGCTGCATTTGGCATTGGCGCCCTTGCCATTAGCAAAACTAACTGTCCCACGACAAATCTTGCAAAGAAGCGTTACCTAAATAAACGTCAATTCTGTAGGATGACTAAGCACCTACACGTTGTCGCTGGTAAGCTCCAGTTGCCCAGCCAACCTCCCATGCCATTTGCAGCTTCATAGCTTTCACTCTTATAAAGGCACAAGCCCTCCTCCATCTGAGAAGCAGAAATAGTATGCACCAAACTGGAAACCGGAAATAAGGCTTCTGTCGCTGCCCTGAATTACATTGACCAGTTCTTCTGACCGAATCTTGACGAGATGAATGGTCAACTCTCTTGTGTCTATAGCCTAAGATTTCAAAAGTAACTGAAGTTGCCTCTCAGGACAACCGACCCTGTGCACTCACGTAATTTATTCGTAGAACACCGTACTTTTGCTTTTTATTGTTTTCTGTTTGCCATTGTGACCTCGAAAGTCGGAATTTCCTGATAAATACGAATGAATTGGCGAAAATTTTATCGGCGAGTGTTTTTCGGAGTTTTCGGATTTATTCGAAAACACGGAAACCTATAGTCATCACCATCTCTACGATAAAGTTGCACACAATCAATATGTCGACCGGATAGCTCTGTCGCTGCTTTTAGTGTTGCACCAGTGTCTTTCGGAAAGCTGGTAACATGGGAAGTGACCTTCGTGTATTGGCGCAGCTTAAGCTACTTTGAAAAGAGCACTTTGACATGTTTCTTACTGTTCGTTTAACGCGCACGTACTACGCGTAAACGAGTGTGTGAGACTACAATAAAAATAACAATATAATTATATTCTTTGTTGTTTACGAAGGTATAGGCAAAACAAAATTTTAGGTTCAAGGTACCTTGAATTTCTTTGCTGGCACACTTAAAATCGGCCAATAGGAGAATCAATGCGAAAAGAGCTCGCAGTCATTAGGAACAAATATGTATTGTGTATATATGGAAGCAGTTAAGATATCCTTACATAGCAGCTGTTAAAATCTGAATCTTTACACCCGTGGTCAAAGCCCTTTTATATCTAGGACACAATTAAACAAAGATAAACAGCCATGAACAGGTGCAAGTATCGCGCATGCTTTTAATACGGGTTAAAAAAAAAGAAACTCGCACACTCTTTGGGCATGCAGGGATTCTTGACAACTCATAAATTTTTAAATATGCTAACGATCCGCAGATTTACGGGTGATTATAGCGAGGCTAAACGGGGCAGACATGTCACCTCAATCCATGGCGCTAGTGATTGTCCACCATGTTTAGCGTGAGTTTGTAAAGCTCTAAACTATGATGCAATAGGACTAAGACGTACAACGAAGATTGTGTGCAAGCACAACGCTTTGACAATTTTTCATTCCGAGTCGAGTGTCGTGCAGGAGAAGCAGCTTAGAAAAAAAGGAAGCTCCTACCTGTAGCCTTCTGTGTGTGGCGAGTCAAGGGTGCAGGTAAATTAGTCACAATCTGCGGTGAAAGCACGATAGACTTTTCCAAGTGTTTACCGGCCTCGAGGTAAATCATTGTATTGACCCACGGCGATTAGTTTGTACTATACGTCAAGAAACAATTGAGAACCAGCATTAAGAATCTCGAACACAAACAAGGCTAAGGGAACGAGCACTTGGCTTGAAGTGTTTCGCAAAATGCAAAAGACAGCACGCCGAATCTGCCTCCTGCACGAAGCTATTATTACCTTGTGGCCGTAGCGTTACATGTTCTGTAAAAAAGTCTAAAACAGGACGCAGTTGCCATTTTTATCGGAGCACCTGTGACGATAAAATATCATGACCATTGAGGAAATGCTAATTTCAAGGTGTTGCTAGAATCAGTTAACTGTCAGCCCTCTGCACCTCTGCTCTAGGAAAAATAGCGAACCGAGATATTCGCGGTGGTTTGCCATAAATTCATCGAACAACATTCTAAAATTTTAATTTAACTATTTCTACTTCAGCCGCTGACGCTCGCTTTCAACTAGTCAGTCAGTGCTGACTTCGCCGTAGACTTTGGGGCTTCGGGGCCTGACTGGAGTAAATCAGGTTTCTTTCATTCTTGTAGACTCTTTGATTGATTAATGAAAACAGCAGCAGTCAAGTCGATTATCCTGACGCATTGCACACCGCGAATCATCAAAAAAAAAAAAAAAAACGACGACCTAGACTGCTCCTGCTGGTTGCGTGCTGTCTGCCAATTCATACGCTGGAATTTCGACCTCTGAACGTTGACTCGGCACTGGTGCCGCAATATGAGCCAGGGAATCTAGTATTCGCGCTAAGTGGACGTAACTTCGTACGAGGACAACAAAATCTTCGCTAGCCTCGCAAAAATCATCCCAGGTTTCCAATTACCCTGTCAAGTCAGTATAGGCTCATTCACAGTGGCATTCACTGTAACCTACCTTACATATCTAGATTCCTCGATAAATAAGAATCTCCGTGTCTCGCTTCCGTTGATCGTTGAAAAACAAATATGCACTAAAACTTCAAACACACAAAGATGAAAAAGAAGGAAGGCGGAGAGATGAAATATATCAGATTTCTCGTAGAGCGAACTTTATTTCGTGGTACTGGAATTGTCGATAAATATTGTTATAGAAGGTAAGATAGCGTGGTCTATTACTGAATAATTGTACAATTATGCGCACGTGACGCTCCTTTTGTATAGATGCTCTGTTATCACAAGTGTTAACGTTTCTATGTTTTTTTTTTTTTTTTTTTTTAATTTCGTTTAGAATTATTTTGTCAAATGGTCTGTTACAAGATATGTGATATCGGAGTTGCTAAAGACTATTTCTGCTACAGATCAAGAAAAACTCGTCAATCACTTAGTCAGTCGCAACACGTTTACGTGAAGTAACTAAGTGCGATTGACGAACATCATGCAGTCTTCAGTATTTTCAAAACCCGCACGTATAAGAATTGAGAGAGATCAATGCTCATGTAAACATTTTATAGCGAAGGACAACACAGACGCTATGTTGTCCCTCTGTTCATTTTGTTTTTTGTTTATGAAAAAAAAAACTGTCACGTCGTGGACACGGCGACGACGACAACACAACTTATTCATCAATAGTTGGTCAACTTGTTCTTGGTCGCACTGTCGCCTGACAAACCTGTCACGTTGCGGGAACGTCAGCCACAACACAGGCGGCAGCAACAATATGGCCTGAGTGTGACAGCTTTCGGCTACCAAGACAGCGGCAACTTGTGTTGGACTACGCGTATTGCCCAGATAGGTGGATGAGCAATTTTGTGCCGTCAACACGACAACACAGGTAGCTTCGATGGTTGAGTTCCCTACCAGTAACGTGTTGTTTAAAGAAATTCCTCAGATACAGACGTGGAAAACTATGTTTAACACTAATTAAGGCTGGCGTGCAGCTAAAATAATTTGATTGATGTTTTTACAGCGTAATTACGGAACGCGATTGTCGAAATGGTCGCAGCTACGATTGTGAACGCTCAAGCGGTTGTTGAAATTAGAACCGCCAAGCGACCAGCTCACATTACTGCTAGTGAACAAAAAGGGCATGCCTACTCACCCGCTGATAAAATTTAATCAAAATTATCCACGAAGAAAAATTATTAAAAAATCGAAGCATGAAAACGACCGCTCCGATCATGATTGTTGACGCTTGGAATTTGAAAGCAGCCGCTGCCAGGCACATGAATTGTTTAAAAAATCCCCAGGATGTTTTAAAGACTGAAGCGCTCATAAAGAAGGTGGTAAAAGCATATAGACAGCATTGGAACATATTTATTCAGCTGATCGTTTTAAACGCCGATCGCGTGGGAGCCGCAGTTCTTAAGCATTGTCAGTTCAGCTCAACACCACGCTACAAAAGACATTTTGGGGTACTGCCAGCGCTAAATCAACTTTACAATAGAGATAGGAATTGACCGAAAGACAAAACCGATAGAAAAACCTTATCACACGGTGGCGTAAATCACGAACATAGCAGCAATCTCATCTTCCTTTGTTGGGGCTAGCTGCTTCGTCAGCGAATGAAGATCATTTTGATAAAATAAAAAGTGGAAAATTTTCTGCCTGTCGAGTATTCTTATCATAGTCGCAGGTTGATATCGTTTCATGATAATTTCCAACCCTCCGAACGCACTAGCACTTTGTAGATACATTTCCAGCGCCGCCGCACCGCACACGAACAAAAGTAAACAATCAAGATGGCGGAGCGTTCCCCGTGTTGGCCGCGCCGTTAGCCAGTGTGACAGAGTATTCTCTGACTGCCGGACAACGAATCGGCGAACACGGTTGCCGGGTGACAAAAACACATTTCCCAACAGTTGTTGTTGCCTCAATGCGACAGGGTCGCCGAAATCATGTTTCCTTCATGTTTGTTGACAGAGTTGACATACTGTTTCCTCAACATGACTGCGTCTTAAGTTGTTAACCGACATGCCCAACATATATACTCAATGTTTTATGCTGTCGTTTTTCGTATATTTCTCTTTTTAGAGATACTCCAAGAGAGAAAGAAAGCTAGAAACCGCACGTCTATTATGTTACTAGCTTCCAGTAAATGTATTCAATTCGCTTTCACGATGGACGTTAATCCGTTAATCTGAGTATTGTTGAGCGATCACATCAAAGAAAGAGAGTACATGTGCCTTTTTTGAAGCCATTCGCCTCATCGCACATACTACAGGTTATATTTACCTATTTTATGCACGTCATAAATTTCCGAGACAATGTATGTTCGGATGTTTAATATGTAACCTTCACGCGAGGAGTAAAATCGCCAGAAACTTGTTGCCAGTTTTGGCTAATGCGTTGGGCAGGCTCCTCGTAAATGTGCATCCGTCCTGCATGCATTACACGCCTGATTAGGAAAACGGTAATACAGCGGTACCGTAGCCTTGGAAGATATTACGTTTTTGCACTCTGGAGTTCGTTATGAGTTATCGCGCAAGTGCGTGTAGCCTGGGTTCCCTTACATTTCCAGGTCTAGCACAGCTTCACCATTGGTAGTAGACGGGAATAGAATTGCAGGATGGGCATGTGTCGCTGTATTGTAAACAAATGTTCAGTTACAGTTGTAAGTAAACACTGCGTGACGGACGTTGCGGGGGTCTAATTAAGAAGCAATAAAAATCGATCTAACTACAGCCGACGTTTACTCAAGTTTATTAAATAGGCATTACTGATCAACAAGTAAGACATGGGTACATGTTTGTCTTTTCTAGTTGTGAGTCTGTAGCACGTATTTTCTACAAAAGTTGCATCTAGCTCTCATTGATACACTTCCGTAAGATAGTGTTTTTCTTGATTTGAATTAGTATATGTAACCATAGTTGTTGTACATCTTTATTGTAGGGTCCTCACGGAGATGTGTCATTTTTTTAAGAAATTTTGTTTCTAGAGATATAACATTTTGGCGTCAAAAAAGAGCAAATTTTAAGTTGATTAATTTTTAAAATCTATTTAACGTTCCTGGAGTTGTAATTGGAGCGCACATTTTCCTTTCGCGAATTAACTGGTGCCTTGTCAACTACAAACGATCACTATCTTAATGTAAAGGGGCACTTTGAACACAAATATGACAAAACGCAATACAGTAATGATAGCAATGTATAACACATCCGCACAGATATATTTAAAAAGGGCTGAAATCGCGACAGTCAGCCTTTTCCAGCTGATGGCTCTTGCTGCCTACTAATGATACATTCGTGCAGCGAAAATTAAAGAAAAACGTTTATCTGAGAATATTTTTAATATCACTACTGCTCATGCATTTGACTTCGGTAGCCCCAAAACAGACTGTTCTGACGGACCTCATGCAGAGATAATACGGAGGGAAACTAAGGAAGAGGAAGAGATGAGGAGTGTGGTGACGTCAAAGCTTCGAGCTCTGACGTCACCACACCTTTCCGCGACGGTTAACGATCCCCCCTTTGTGTATTTTTGTTTGTCATAGTTTAGTTACCACTTAACGACTTGTTTCACTCCTTCAGTATGTCTTGTTGGCAAGATGCATCTTGTGGGTGCCTAAGGTGCTGACATATGACTTCCTCGCCTCGCGGTGGTCAACTGACGCAACAAATCAGCCGTCGTTCGACTGCCTCCAGGCTAATGATATTCTCTAGGCGAAATTAAGTGGTTGACAGCTGTGACGTCCAGGCTCATTTCAGTGTGTCGGCCACTATATGCTCTGCTACGCTGTAGCAGACGTTCGGATCAAGGCTGTGAGGTTGGAGCTTACCCAACGAGGCCGAGCTTGTTAGGTTCGTTAACGCGATAACCTGTTTCGGGAAATGCTTTTTGTGGTCGTCATTCTTCTGCTTGGCTACCAGTAGAGCGAACGAGAACATCCTCTGTAAAGTTTAAGCTTGTCCGCTGCGAACATACCCGCGTGATTTCGGCAAGTTATTAAGAAAGGTGGCTGATGGAATTAACTACTGACTTTTTTTTTATATATAAGATAGTACACGTTTTGTTTTGTTTTTTTCTGGTAGGTCTATAGGCGATATTGATTCCGTTAGAGTCCTAACGTTTACCCTCCAAACGGCAGCACTATACAGTTGGTATGGTCCTTCAGATGAAGTATCTGAGGATGTGATTTCGGAGTTACGCATGGGTTTCTTTTGGCCTCATAAATTTGAGTAGTTACGAGCTGTTTAGTCGCTTCTATATTTTTCACTCTAATCAGTAATTTCTCGTTATTATGCGCGACCTTGTTTGTGTGTCTGTGTGGTAATTTATATTTAATGCGAGTTATATACTTCTAAACAAAACCAAAAAAAAAACACGGCTCGACAAGCTTTTTAAAGCTCGATAAAGACGAGCTATTCTCTAAACTTTCATAAGGTGTAGGACTGCTCACACTACGCGATACGACGCATATTCTTTGCTTTGTGACACGCTTCGCTTGGTGTACGAGTATGCAACTTTATATCAGATATTCGTTATTGGCGCTGCTTTATTAATTAAGAAACAGAAATAACCGACATTAAATGTATATTTGACTTGGATGTCTTCTCATGGACGTCGCGAAGAATAATGCTTCCTAGCGATTCAATTGGCAGTCGGTGGTTCATTCTAATTTGCAATGCAAAATGACGACTAATTCCTAAATTTACATTTGTTATGGTTCGCCATCCTGCGTAACTTCCTCTTTTGGTAGTTAATCCTAAGTTACAAATTGCATGAGCTGCTAAAGCAATGTCGCATAGAGATGGCACAAAGCCAGTCATTTGGAAAATTCCACTCACTTAGGATTTATCGTGTGGCAGTGTTTTTAAAGCCAAATTACCATGCATGGCTTCAAGTTCATGTTACTTTATGCTTTCAACCATAGTTTTTTTTTTCTTTGAGTCTCTTAATTTTTCTTAGATGCTGTCACGGCACACAAACGTTTATTCGGAATGTTTGTGAACATTTATTTGACAAATTTAACGGTGTCTGGAAGCAATAGTTTATTACATGAAGAAGGAGCTGATTTCAACACACTACACAAACTAACACTAAAGTGTTGTTTGAGCAACATTTGCCATATAACAAAAAAATAAAAAACAGAAAAAAAACGTGTATCTTGGGAACTATCGTTTGAAATGAAAATAATTGCATGAAAATACAAAACACACAAACGTAACTTTAAAGATTGCCGCTTTGAGATCGCGTAGCCCATATTTCAAAATAATCCCGATTCCAAATTACACTGCAAGTTAGTAATACATTACATCTTTCGCTTAAGACCGTCTCACGAAGACTGAATAACTTACAGATTTTAGAAGTCAACATATTGTCTACGTTATAAGAAATAAATCTCGAACATGATGGTAAACCTTTAGGGCTACCCACTAATCCTTCCAACCAGAGCTTGGCGTTCTGACTTCCCCGCGCGCTCTCGTCTAACCTCCTCTCCCCCACTTTCTCGTCGTATAGGCCTTAGAGGTGAAATAGAAGTGCCCCGAAAACGTTATGACCCAAAGATGGCATGTGTGCTTCAAAACTCACATTATGTATGCCTCACTCAGTGCTTTTTTGATACAATAATTGAGACCAAATCATTTTTCTGAACCAGATCATACGATGAACTGGTTTCGTCACATAATTTGCCCTTTGAGTTTACTTTCTGAAGAAAGGCACTTTGAACTTGTGTTTAGTGTTTAATTTTCAAAGAATTCATATTTTTAGCTGGCAAAATGTCTCACCAGGGCTGATCGTGTACAATGAACTCAACGTTTTTGTTGGGTACGGAGTGTAGCACTATGGTGAAGAAATATTCAGACCTGAAAGACACTATGTGATTAAAGTTCCAATATGTACGATTGGTGCTAACAAAGTTAACTGGCTAATTAACTAAAATACGCCTGTTAACGTTTTTATTAGAGAAGATAAACATTGGGTTTAAATTAAAAGCTTGCTGAGCGTCATTGAAAACCACTAACTCAGTATTTTAGAAATGCTTGGAGCAGGTGGGAAGCACGGTGGAGCGCTAAACTTACCACTCGTATGCTGAAGGAGCAAGGCTACCGGAGCGATAGCGCGCCCGCGCGGTTTTTCGTTCTTTTATCACCCACGTTTTCTGATCGCCAGCCTTTTGCCTGTTGCACGAGTGGTAACATTAGCGCACTATATATACCGCGCTTCTCACGAGCGCGAAGTCTTTCTAAAAATTACTGATTTAGTGGTTTCCGATGTCGCTCAACGAGTTTTTAATTGGAACCATACGTTAATTTTCTCTAATTAAAAAATTGGTCAACTAATTTTGGTTAATTGTTTAATTTATCGTGATGATATAGCTCCTTACATTAATCCCCCCAGGCAGTAAAGCTCACCTGCACAGATCGCATTAGTGTAGCTTGCACAAAATTTATAAAACAAATTTTTAAACCCTAATAAATTATATATAGCGAATAGCTCATTCATTAGGTTGAAGTTTACTATACGCAAGATGGGTGGATAGAGCATAAATTGATAAATAGCTGATGTATTCTACGTGACAACTTGCGGGAAAGATGTCTGGCTGAATCAGTCCGGCGGATCAATCTGATCATGATTTATAATACCAGAGAAACCTTAGACATACGTCGAAGCATAGTGTTTCTCAATTTTTGTAGGCTGTTATGCCAATTTATGCCTTCCAAGGTTAGACGTGCTTGTTAAAGACAGCCGTGGTGTGTACATTCAAGTCCATACTTAACTGTAGTAAACGTTAAGCCTACTTTGGGCATATTTCGGTCTTTTTTGATGGGCGGTTTGCGCTAGCGTACAGTTGCTTGTCGTCTTTATGTCTCATGGAGCACCTATGCTATATCCTCGGTTCACTTAATTATGCCGGAATGATATTGTGCTTTAGTTTTATTTTCTGCATAAAAATCACTCCCGTGATTTTTTTAAATGTGATTGGAACTGTACGCTCATGTTCACAGCTGATTTGCCCCATAAAACAAACCGATATCGTGGTACATGTTTGCAAGTGGCAGGGCTGTCTTACACCATTCTTGAGTTTGCGACATGATTAACTTCTACCAGCAAGCTTGCACATTTTTTTTTTTATTGCGGCTTGACGAAAGGTTTTTACCGCCATGCAATGTGATGCGCAGTACGCTATTATTCAGTTGATAACATGTATGTGTGTTAGCATCTTTCTCTCTTTCTCTCTCTTTCTTTTTCTTTCTCTTTTTCTGTTCGGGTGTTTTGCTGTGTCTCTTTCGCAAAACCTCCGCCTGGTCACGATTCATGCAGAGATCCGGTATTTCCTAGGATTTATTTCTGAGCCGAGTCGAGGACAACCTATGTCATTATTTTTATTCCAGGTTCGCTGGAGTCTGAATCTATAACACTACAAATTGTACTGCAAAAAATACTCTCTGGTCGAAAAGAAGATTACTTGTTTCTGGAAGAACGCAAAACATTCACGGTTAAATGTTTTTTTTTTTTTTTTTTTTTTTTTTTTAAGCGCAGCTTTTAGGCGTCTGTTTCCGAGTTTCGCGGAGTCGCCGTCAGCGTCGGCGTAACCGCTTGCTAAATTTAACGGGAAATAGAATTGGTGTTGAGGTCACGTGACGTCAATTTTCTCGCTAAATTTAGCGGAGAAAATGACGTCATATGACTTTGTGTCACGTCACCCATCAGCAAATTCAGTTTCTCCGCTAGATTTAACGTGAAACTGACGTCACGTGACCACAGCACCAATTCGGTTTCCCCGCTAAATTTAGTGTAGAAAACGACGTCACATGACTTCGCGTCACGTCACCCATGAACAAATTCAGTTCTTCCACTAAATTTAGCGGGAAAACTGACGTCAAGTGACCTCAACACCAATCTGAATTCTACGGAGGAGGAGGAGGGGCATAACCCTCCCCCCCCCCCCCCCCCCCGGTACCTTCCCCACCTCCTTCTCAAGAGCTGCGCTCTAATTTCCCGTTAGAGATACAGAGACTTGTAAACGGCTTTCACTTTTTTTCTTTCTTTTATTTTAGTATGTATACGTAGGTATAAAATCTATATACGACCAGTACTTCTATTTTTTTTTCTCATGCTGCAGTAAGACAGGCATGTTGGAACATATACTGAGCCAGTTGGTACTTTACTAATGCCTCAAAAAGCAATCGATGTACGAGGAATAGACAAGAACACTGCGCAACGCTGTTATCGGGAACATGACATCGGCGCTTTTTCGCATTTTACTTCGAAGGCGTGCTGGCGGACATCAATATTTAGCCCTTAGATTTGTGCCACAAAGGTTAATTGTTTGCCACGCTAGTAGTTTTTGTGACAGCCCTTTGATTCTAAGAGACAGAGAGGGGAAAAGCGGCGATAACTTGTTCGCACTAATTCTGTTTCGCACTGTACAAAATATGCAAGACACTATCAAAATATTATTGTGGAAGACTTAGAACCTGTTTTAATTTGACAGAAACATTCCCTCAACTACGCTCAAGGGTGTAGTTCTGTAGGAGACAAGCGCATCTTCGCGCATCGGTGTGACTCACCGGGGATTCGAAGACAGTTATTATACAAATACGCCTGCGCAATCAACTTTGCGATTACACGCCTGCGTGACCTCTGTACATACTTTGCCGCATGCTTCATAAGAGCGCCGCCTTTGTTATTCAACGTAATGACCATGCGTAGGTTCATATGTAAATGTATCAATCCTAAAAAAACTAAGAAAAAAAGAAAAGCTCTAAAGTAATAAGGAAGAAGTGATTCCTTACGCTGTGTGTTTCGTTGCGTGTAAATAGTCTTTCAGATTGGTTTATGAATTAAGCTTTCGGTGACCGTTGGCCATGCGGTGAAACAGAAAAGTTAATATTGACAATGCATTCTTAGGCTTCTTATCTGCAAGTTAATCTTTTTTTTTTTTTGCATTTACATCTATACCTGTGGTGCCGTTGGGCTGTGCAGTTATGTCCGCCTTTCAGGTATTATTTGTTTCTGAGCTGCTTCTGATTATTTTGGACCCCAAAATATTTAAAATATTTTGGGTTCCAGTGATTTCGATTTTATTATTGCGATATATTTCAGCTTTAAATACATTATTGATAACTTTACCTATATCAACATAGCGTAAACTCCAAGATTTTTTTTTAACTATTAATGCTTAAGATATAAATTATACATTCTATAAACCAATCTTTTTGAAATGAATTAATCATAAACAACTTTTATGCGTGAGAAACACTCGCCACCAGCCGCTTTGTGATTTCAAACATCGCCTTCACTTTCTCCAAATTCGAACAATCGCTGTTGTCTTAAGGCGCGAGACACGTCTCATAAGCAACCACAAAAACAAGAAAAAACAAACAAACAAAAAACATGGCGTTTTTATGGTTTAGTCTAGAGTTGTGCCAATTTTTTTTTTTTTTTTTTTATTCGAGGGACGTTTGGACACTCATACATTCCAACACTGTCGAAAGAAGCGGCGGTGTCGACATCAGCTTCCCTTACTTCCCGCACGTGGATGCCACACACATATCACACTTCTGCGGGATTCAACGGCCGCCAGCGAACGAACAACCGACCACGTTCCTGCACGTAACCGGCAGTGCGGTGGCGGCTCGAGGTGCGACGCTACCCGGCGACGTGGGTGGGACCGGTGGGAGCAGCCCGGGCTACGCATTGACGCATGATTGACGGCGTGCTGATTATCATCCAACACGATATCACCGCCAGGAAAGGCTCCGTCACCGGAACAAGACTCACCCAGGCACGCTCATTTTCGGGGGCATGTTTCGCTTTAATTGCTTTAGGGCGAACACAGAGTTCCGTTTATGTTTTTTTTCCTTCTTTATGAGATGCCGTCATCATCGTCGTTGGCGGTGGCGGCGACGCCATATTTGTGTTCGTCGTCTTTTGTGTTGGATCTGCGGTGCATCTTTGTTTGTTTTTATTGAGTCGTTTCTCGTTTTTTTGGCAAACGGCCCACCTTCTCGCCCAGTCCTCAGAAAATGTTATCGAAAGGCGAGTCTCATAGCGAACAGAGTGCGTGTCTTTATGCGCCAACTTCAACAGATACACCTAACGAATATTCATATAGTTAAATTTGTAAGCGCATCATTGTTACGTAGTGGTGTGAGGGGTACTACGGCTTTTCTGCGGGAGAAATAGTCTGTCCATTATTTATATCTGCTAAAGAAACCACAAGAATGGCGAGTATTTAATGCCGTTCGAACGAGAAAAATGTCATCAGTGCTCGACAACTCAAAATGTCAGGCATCTTACTGACTTCAGTGTCCCGTTCAGATTGCCTCAACTGTGTCAAGACGTTACTGCGGTTTTATATTTTGATAGGTTCTTTCCTTAGGCCGTAGTTCTTGGTTCGCTTGCTCATGCGTCATGCAGATGCACGGGACGTTATTTCATTATTAAACATGCCCGTGTGTGCGTCCACTTCGTCAAAAATCACAAGAGGACTAATCATTTATATCTGCAGAAATTACGCACTCGCAGGGAGCACGGGTATGAAGCTGTCTGCTCATTGTATCAATCCAGATTGTATTTTTGAGTCATTATTAGTTCAGCCTCGTCATTTTCTCGGGCCTTCGCAGATCGGAGTCGTTTTAAGTGTTTTGCGCTGCGCAGCATTTATGGGAATATGAATTTATTTATTTTTATTTGAGGAATGACGACCTAGAACAATTTAGGTACATCCAATATTCAATGCGTACTTTATTACCTAAACAGAGTCCCGTGTACTTTACAAATGGGTAACACGAGTCTGAACACAGGGTACACGCAGTAACCGGCGACTCTACCGCACCTGCTCAGTGCAGTAATTTGTGAAGAGTTAGTGAACTTTCGGCAAGGGTGGGAAACGTTTCCCTTCTCGAAGGTCTCATCAGCACCCACAAGAGCCCCAAGAGTGTAGATGCAAATGTTTTTATTTCTCGTGTTGCGTTGAACTCTTGGAGAGAATGATCTATTCAACACTTAAGCATGCTCTGCTTTAGTCTAACGTGGACCTAATTCAAGACCACAAGTCCGAGCAGCTTTCCTTAGGATCCTCACTGATTGCGCTTGTGCTCGCGGATAGGAGCACCTGCAAAACCTAGCCATAACAATTGGTACCTTGTGGGATTCTAGTTTACCCTAAAGTCCTCAGTGAGGCAAATACCCACTCCGTAACTCGTCGGTTGCAAAAATGTGGGTTTCGATTTACCTTGCTGATCGCTGTGAGGCAACACCCACTCCGTAGTCCGCTGCTATGGCGGCTACGGCCGGGTCCGTCCGTTGACTGCCGTTAGACTCCGGTGAACGGGAGACCACACCAAACACAGGGATACCGTAGAACGTGTTTATTGGGCTTACGCCACACGCTTTGCGCCCGTAGGCGGAACAAAAGAGAAATAAGGTTGGCGCTGCCTTAATTGACAGGATCACCAGGAGGGAAGTCCGCGCTGTCGTACCTGGCAGGATCACGGAAAAGGGGGAGCAGTAAAACAACAATGAATGCTCTGTCGAGCGTAGCCCCCCCCCCCCCTTAACCAAGAGCCCCGGCCACAGGTTGTGGCCGGCTTATGTAGCTTGCGGGAAATAGACGCGCCCGGGGAGGCCGGTAGAAGGTCACTCGAAAACGGGACGCGTCCATAATCACTCCCAAGGGTGTGCCGATGGCGCATTCACCTAAAGTGGGCAAGGGAGAACCGGCCCCTTCGGGGAATTCGGCCTCGTGGTTCCTTGTAGCCGGGAGGCCGACGCCATTGGTGACGACGACTCCCACGGCCTGCTCGAAGCTAGGTCTAGATAGGGATAGAGGGAACCCCATGGTTCCCACAACCTGCAGATAAATTTCATGTCAAAGTAAGATGGGGTTTATGGAACATAATGAAGACCAAGGACCTCGTTTCATTTGAGTAAAACGATAACTGTGAGGTGGGTTGACTCGGCGCGCCATGCAGAGCTAAAATGAACTCAGCATTAGCATGCTTCGATCGAAGCATGCTCATTTTTTATGCTTCAGTTTGAAATATATTGAAATATATTGAACAATTCTAATTTAGTATTTTGGGACCCACAAAAACTCACTGTGCAAATTCACTTGGAGAGGCGATTTGTTGGAAGTTTCTGCCTTCCAGTGAAGATGCTTCAACTGGGACAAGAGGTGCTCTGCGCATGTCCACACTTTGGAGGCAATATTCTCAAATTAATCTTCGGCTCGCATGTCTGTGAGCAGAATGTGTTTATCATTCTGATACCGTAGATAGGTCATTGTCCCCCTTCCCATTATCTATAGGTGTGATGGTTGCTGCGTTTGTGCGTTTTCCCTCGCACTTTTTCGATCGCCAGAGTGGCAAGCTTTGCAGACTGTGATTGTGCAACGGACACAGTGATTGTTGGAAACAGTGAGATGTATTTTTGTTAAACGGTGTCTATATACTGCAGAATCATCGTGATATGCAAGCGGCTGTGTAATCTAATGGGTGCTTGAAAAAATATTTGAACGATAAGATTATTATACAAGTCATGAGTTAGAGTGGAAGGGTGTGTTGGAGAAAAAAAAATGTTGACCTAATCTGCACTCATAATTGGTTCCCAGTCTCGAGTGTACATTATCAAGCTTGAAATAATAAAATGTCTGATATATTAATGGGTGTTTCTAGTCCGCAAGTGAGGTTTGATTCTCACTCTGGCACGCAGAACCTGACCGTGCTGTGTGCACTCTAGCTAACAAACTATGATGAGTCCCACAATAAAACAATGTTTTCCCCACATGAGCATGCATAAACACGGGTCATTCACGCCTGTTAGAATTCGGTCTTTGCAACATGTTCTCGAGGCCTGTTCACACATGCGGCGGAGTGCTACAAGCATAGCACTGACCTCGCGCTAAGCGCGTGCTGACGGGAGCGTTCACCAGCTTTGTATCGCACCGTCAAAACTGTTGCTCATCTTATACAATCTTGTGCGCAGCAAGGACGAGGACAAAAGAAGAGAACAGGACACAACAAGGCGCAACTTTCAACTGTGTCATGTTCTCTTCTTTTGTCCTCGTCCTTGCTGCGCACAAGATTGTATAAGATGTCAAACCAACTCGCCCAAACAACCACTCTTCTTGTTGCTCATGGCAGACGATAGGTAGCTGACGACACGTGAGCAGTACAACATCAGCACTTCGCTGCATGTAAGAACCGGAGATGTTCAATTTATGTTGTTTTTCAATATCCCTTTACATTACATCCTTTATACAAACCTTTATTTGTTTCTGCTTATGTAATCTTTTCATATTTCACTTTGAAGTTATTGATTAAAGGTAACCGTTTTAGTCCCCTTCATTATAAAAACACTGCTTTCACGTATAAACAAGATGTTCAACTCAAGCCAAAAAGCAGTTTGAGTGACAAGGACCAAGGCATGCCAACCTTCAGAAGCATACGTTGATGAAGGCGTGTTTATGTAAGGAATTCAAATGTGATGTGCACATCTCATGGCCCTTGAGATGTACCTAGTTTGATGCTGGGCTAGGAGCACAGTGATATTTTAGACTTTGTATTATGGCAGCTTACGCAGTACTTAATGTTTGTAGAAACCTTTAATTTTCTCAGAGGCTGATAAACATCGACCACTAGACTGTGAAATTGTTGAGAAGAGCGTTTCCAATGTGTCACCCTTCTATTTGCATTAAAGCAGTGGTTCTCTAATGGGGGTCCACGAACCATTTGGGGTCCGCAAAAGCATTCTAGGGGTCCGCGAAGCCCTGCCTCATCAGTAAAGCCAGGCAATAAAAGTTGTTTTTTCAGATCGAGAGGAAATGTTTCAGTTTTCTGGCGAGTTTTTTTCGTGTGTATATCAATAAGAGAAGTCTACTCCACGCTAGTCCTTAGTAATATCAATTTATTAAATTATTATTATATTTAACTTTTACCTGTCCCCTCCTTCGCCACGCACGCGGTCCTCCATCATCTCCGCCGATCCACAAGGGGTCCGCGAAACATCGATGGTTGAGAACCACTGCACTAAAGGATATAAAAAATAAATTTCTTATGATGAATTTGATCTTCCAGAAGCTCATGACAAGACGAACTTGTGTGGTGGAGGATCTTTTATTTTTGTTTTGCGAATTTGTGATTGCTCGTGAATTAAACCCTTACACGCTTCACTCACCTTTATTCGTACCTCAAAGTGTTTTGGTTTGTTTTTTGGTTGTGCTGCAATCTCATACTCTGGCTGCATAATCATACGATACTCAGGGCTGCTCATATCTTGGCATTGTTAATAAGTTGGTTAAAAGATTACACACAGCATACTTTTTCTACGACCCTTCTTGAATAAATTAAGCTATATTCAAGAACCTATCTAATTGACCACTGCAGCTACCTTTTTCGCGAGTGACTCGTGCGCCGGAGTCAAGTTAAGGTATGGCTTCTCTTTGAAAACCCCCATTGACATCGATAACGTCAGTTCCTTTGGAATGTGCGTCCCATAAACAACGTTCCTTTTACTTCAATTCTTGAGATCACGCGATTTCTTGTTTTTCGAGAGGAATACGGGAGTTCCACGATTTTTCGAGGATGGTGGAACTCTCGAGGATCCTGCACATAGCGTCGGATTCCACACAGTGAGTGAAGATGGATGAACTTCAAGAGTGGATTTGTACAAATAACATTTGGTTTATTACGCTTATGTACAGGACATAAAACGCACGCAATGAGTTTAAGTATATTGAATGAATATCTAAAAGAAATCGAGTAATATCTAACTATTTTCTTATCGAATTGTACCGGTCACTTTTTTGTTTAATTTTTGATAGAGAAACAAAATCTGGAGGAAAGAAATGTATGTACACTTAACATCGTGAAGGAGACAAACGACACGGAAAAGATTGTACACTCCTATTCAGAAAAAATTAAAAAAAAATTGTTGGGTTTCTAAATGATGACAATTTAAAAAGAAATTAATGTCACAGCGTTTTTTTAGTGTTCATGATTTGCGTAATATGTTTTGCGATGAATATTTTTTTTTTAATGTCGTGTTCCCACCATCTCAACTGTTTCACATCATCTCTGGAAAGTATCGGGGGTGAAGGGGAAGAAAATACCGAAACAATCGTAGACATAACAGACAAACAACCCCGAGACTGGGGAGAAGGGGAACGACACAACACAGCAGTCTCAAAAACAGCCGTGTCGTGCCATTCCTCGTTCTCTCCAGCCTCCGGGTTTTTAGTCTATTAAGTTAAACCACAACCAGCTCGTTTGCGCCCTATCTTTCTGTTCACGATATTAAAAATGAAAGTAAAGAAAAAATCGTTTTTTTTTCTTCAAAAAACGTGTAAATGCAGATGAAACAAAGCATTAAGAGGAGAAAAAACAATTCCCAACAAAAATGTTGCCACGACTTCCGCCTTTCTCCCAAGTCGACCTAGCGCGTGTATGGTGAGGATTTCGCAACTCCTCATAACCGACACAAGAACGTCGACGATCGAAACGCAGAGAATCACTGCCCACCTGTCTCGAACAAAAGTGTTTCACGGTCAGCTTTTGCAAACTCTATTTCCACCAGCTGAATATTATACATGAATCTAACAGAAATAACGATACAGAGACCACATCGTAATGAAGGACCCTAAGCGGATCAGATAGGTTACACCGCTTTATTTGTACGCTTCCTTTTCCTGCAAAAAAGTGAGAGACGAAGACGAGCAGTGCCGTACGTCGGCCGACAAACGTCCCTGAACCATCGAGAAGAACACCGTTTGTGCGCGTGTTTCCGACACTGAAACACCATCGTCTCCGACATCCAGCGTAGTCTTTACACACTCGTTTATGCTTATTGGTGGACAGTCGTCGCACAGTGGGCACACAGGTAGCAGTCGCAGCTGCAACATAACCGCGAAAACAAGGTTTCCGTCACGACCGCGAAAAATATCTACCTCTGGCTACATCACGCGCGCTCGAAGGGAGAAAGGCGGCTTTCACGACTTGTGATCAGGAAACAAGAAAAGAGGGGTGGGGTGTCCTCTCGAACCTCCCTGTTTTCCGGTTTCCTAATCTCGAGTTGTTTTTCTTTCGTTTGTTCTATAGTAAACTGTGTTTGCTTCGGGACAACTTGAACCGTGGATCGTGGTGCGGACATGGCAGGGCACGTGGTGTTAGGCCTTGGTCGGCGGTTCGGTCTCGTAGGTGAGGTCGTTGAGGTAGTAGAAGTTTGGCGAGTCGGCGCAGTTGACGTTGTACTCCCAGTCGCAGACGCGGTACCGCTGGTTGAAGGCCGTGTCGTTGGCGCAGATGTGTGGCACCCGTCGCCCGTACGCGTCGCACATGTGAAAGATCTTGCAGTCGAACTCCAGATCCGCGTAGAAACCGATCGGCTTGTCGCTGCAGTCGAAGTGGAACTCCACGTCGGGGAACTCCTCCCATCGCTTGGCCTGCGAAAGGGACAAAGCGCAAATCGGGAACTGTTCACTGGCTCACGCGGAGATCTGTGGATAACAGCGGTCATGCCAGTGCTGCACGGAACGGCGTTCCAAGGAAGGGTGTCCCTGGAACGCGTTCCTTTTAGGAGGAACGGAGGAACACCGACGTTCTACTCTGCCCTAGTGCAACTGGAACGGAAACTCGTTACGTTTCGGAGGGAACGGAAGAAGGAACCACGTTCCTTTGTTTTCGTCGAGTGGGGTCATTTTTATTTTATTTCTTGGAAAAAGGGGGGGGGGGAGGGGGAAACTGAAAAGTTTAAAAACAATATTTTTACAGAAAGCAGAATCTCGATAACTTTTTATTACTTATTCTAGGGTTTACTTTGCGTGCTCCTCGTTTGCTAACAGTCAGGTGCAGGCAAGCTGGTGGATATTGATCCTGTTTTCAGTGCCCGAGGCTGCGGTGGAAAGAAACTTAAAAACCTTTCAGCCGAAGGAAAGGACACAGAAAGAAGACGTCTCAAACTCAGCTACTTCCTTTACTTCAAGGAATCCTTATATACCCAGAAACCTAAAGCCGAGTGTAGCCATCCCTGAACTTCCTCAAAGATACCTACAACGTAAAAGAAAAAGAAAGGTAATAAGATATGTGGAAGTGGGCACATCTGTTTGTGCTAAACAGATAAGCGTTTCGTTTAGTCATTGTAGCAAGACCTGGGACAAAACTCGTTCCCGTTAGACGTGGTGAGGACGCGCTTTTTTGGGGAGGGCATCGTCGGACCTCCTCTTGTCATGTGTGGTAACTGCCGCAATGAGTGCCGACGTCCAAGTAAACTGTTCAAGTGCTGATATTTTTAAACGTGAATATATCAAGAAATGGAACCTTGCGTTTCCTTGTTTCTTCTCCAGGTGTCCTTCCATCACAGCCTTTGAATTCGTATGTTGTCATTTGATGGGATAGGTAAAAAAGAAAAAAAAAAACCTTGTTTGATCTAACTAAATATGGTCATTAGCAAAATACAAAAGTAACGTGTATGTAACGATACGTTCCATTTTTTAAACTTTAACGGGAAGGAGTTCCTTTCTCACAGATGACTCGTATAACGGGAACGCGTTCCAACAAATAGAAGGAACGAGGAACAAGCTTCCATTCCTCTTTTAGAGGAACGTGTACAAAACTGTGTCATACTATGCGGGCAGAAACTGGGAGAGAGGAGGAGACGAAAGCGCGCGGGGACGCCAGGGAGTTGAACTCTGTCTGGAATGATTAGTGGGTGGATGCAAAGCTAGCTGCTTTTGTCTTTATTCACTGTTTGAACGCGTCCCGACGCAAACGCCGAAAGCCGGACGGCAGCGTTCGGTGTTCGAACGCTTTTGAAGAGTGAGTAGAGACAAAGGCAGCTAGCTTTGCTTCCATTCACCAATCAATCTATAACAGTTCGACTCTCATGCGTCGCCGCGCGCTCTCGTCCCCTCCCCTCTCTCTCAGTTTCTGCCCGTATAGTCGGTGACAGGTTAGGACCCAGTAGATGCTCCACCTCGAGCTTAAGCTTTCCACCTTTGATACAACTTTGTGGCACGAGCAGCCAAAGCCCGGGGGTAGGCAACGAGCGCGTGCTCAAGGCACAGCTCCTACTGAATTCTAAACATATAATTGACTATAAGGTCCCTGGATGCTCCTTAATCTTAAGAACTTAGCGCAATGTCACGAGTTACGTGTTATTGCGGCCCGTGAAGTATGAAGCAACAAGTCTCAGAAATTTGTTCCTCGATTCTACGAGGAGAAACAGGCATTCGTGTGAAGGCCAAATAAATTTGCTTTCGCAGGCGGCGCTTTTCAAAGAGGCCAGGAAAAATGATGTTGCCTAGTGTCCGTTCCACGTCCGCCCAGCAGTGCTAAATTTGGATAAATTTAATCATTTACACTAAAACGACAATACAAATGAGCTGGTTTAAGATAAATATAGTAACCCAGGAGCAGGACGGGGAAAACGAGACTGATGGTACGAAATTCCGAAGGTGCTGTGCCGTCCGTCCGTCCCATTTTCATTATCTGCTCCCAGGTTACGTTTATAATAATTTCTTTAATATATTACTTTTTGGCTAGAAATATTTAAATGGCTTCGCTAGTGCAGGACCAGATTTGAAGGGCCGTCAAAGAGGTGGTCGTAAACGTATGGGTGGATGATGGGGCCGCCTGTGAAAGTCATTAGAGGTCAAAACATTCACTAACGCGCCATCCTCCTTTACCTTATGTAACTTCCGGAATTACTCGATGCTCTTTACAGCAACGAGTCGAGAGCCTTACTTCTACCCCCCCCCCCCCCCCCCTAAAAAAAACAACAAAAAACGCAGACGTGAAATGACAAAATAATTGCCGGAAAACAAGCTAATGGCACAACAATAACGGCACGCCAATTTCGCGAGCATTGCCACTGCCAAAGGTTATTCGAGCCAATGAATTTTATCCGCCGGAACGTGTATATTTATGACAGGAGGTTCGATAGAACGTGTACTTTCCGGCGATATAGGCATACCGCCAAACGGCCTTCGTCCTTTAAATGGCCGGAGGAGCGGGATACCCACGATCCAGTGACTTCGAGGAGGCATTGTGCTTCAGATAGCTTCGTAAGCGCACGAGGTTACCGCTAGTTGACATTCCGCTGGCGGCAGTGGCCGACGGACGGGCTTGACCGATGCCATGCGCTCCTCTGCGCTTCAATAAATACCGAATGGAAGGTCTTCCGCTCCATCGCTGCTCATGCGACGGTCCTCAGCGTCAAGGCCGACGGGAATGAGCATTCCACGATCGCGGCCATGACAGTCGCTTCCCCGTATGATGCATGGGGCCCTCTGGGCATGCTGGAGACTGGTTGCTCACCATCGCCGAGGTATGACACAATGTTACTACCAGGGTGCTTGTGACCTGTTCTTACTTGTAGAGAGGAAAACTATGAGAATATGATACTATTCAAAATACGGGGTTGATTTTTGCTTAAACGTGTTTTTTTGTTTCAGTTAACATTAATTAACATATCGACGGTCCGTCAAGGATAATCCCATCTTTTGAGTAGGCAAGCAAGGCCCACACAAAGCGCACTAACAAATGTGATGGTAGTGTTGAAGATTAACCTTCAAGAATGTGTACACATTCCTTTAAAAAAAGCAAGGCTTAGATCATTAGCTGCATGTAAAAGCACACACTACTAGGCGGAAAGCTTGGTAGTGTTCTGACACAGGGCGAATATTTTGTCAAATCCACAATTGTTTATAGCCTACCATACCATCTATACTAGCTAACAAGTTAGAAATGTTGCCCGCCCATCTACGTCCTGCTTAGACTTAAATTCATAGTACAATCAAGGGTGACAAGGCCTACCTTTTCGCACTAAAGGTATGTTCCACAGCAGGGCGCTCAAGCTTAAGTATTATACTTTCACGCAAGCACTGGATAATTTTGCGGCTGAAGCTAACAAGCTCGATCCCGGTAAGGAGCAGTGCGCCGACTTTACGAATATGATAGCCGGTAGAAAGATATTACCGTTCTAAAGCGATTTGTATAACAAGACGTCTGAGCATGTCATACGCACTAGAGACAGATTAACCCAAAAACCAGGGCGGGCTTGCTAGGAACAGTGCCTTAGCTAAGATCGTGCGAAAGAAAGCCCGCCAAGCATGGGGTGCTCGTGGGCTGGTTCACACATTAGCAACTGTTGCGTCCACAGCAACCAAAACAACAACAACAATCGGGACTTTTGACTCCTCCATGAAGCAACTTCTTGTGTTGCTTGCCCCGTTCTACAGCGAACAGTTATCCCGGTGAATTTGTCATTGCTGTCGTCTCGGTCGCTCATAACACAACTGACGCAACTGTTTGAACCAGGCTCATGACTCAACTTCACATTCACCTCCGCTCATGTGTTAGCTTCGGCAGTGTTTTCTTTAAGACAGTCTTAGCTGGGAGCGTTTCTAGCAAGCCGGCCCAGGTAAGCCAGTGCAGATGAGCGCAAGGGGCACACTTTTGTTATACAAGGTCGAATCCTGTACGAGCATTTTATCAGATCGGATTCCGTCATCTGTCTGCGCACTGACTGATCTTTAATGGGCGACCTTCTTCGGCCGTTTACGATCCGTTCCGAATCCTCGCATCGACCTGATGCCTCGTACATAAAGCGAGTCTTATCTATTCATTTCAAGGACAGCCGCTCGAAACAAGCACTTACCCTGTGAAGCGTCTTCCCGCAGACTAGGTAGAGCGCTGGAAAAGAAGATACACAAAAATTAAGGAGTTAGCCAGGGGTTTACGATTTCGATGAGTGGGTTTGACTGAAATATCGTTCACGTTGGTTCAGAAACGCTTGCTCTCAGGACACCCTAAAACTCATCATTTAGCTAAAAGGTTAACACTGCACAGACAAAGAAATAACGTACGCATACATCATACCTTGAGTATGTAGCATAAATATTGTAAAAACAGTTCTTTAAAACACAAACAAAAAACAACAACGACGTTCCTGCGTTTGAAATACTGGAACAAAAGAGGAGGAGGAGGACGTTTAAAATTTAGAAAGGCAACAAATTACACTTATCTCTAAAGTATGGTAATACCTTGGGTTGTTTAAAACCTTAAATGATATGAGGAGACAAAGATATGTGTCTTATGGGCTTGTAAGAGAATTTTCAATCAGCCAGCTGAAGAATCACTTATTTAACCCAAGTCACGTGGGAACGCAGTAACCCAGTATCGCGAGCGTTTCGGCGAGTTTTGGATTACCATTTTTACAAATGCCGCATAGCCTGCCGAATATGTAATAACAGAACGGGTAGGTTCCACAGATTTATTTGTTTTTGCAAATAGACAGTATCTTTTGGTGCTTCTGTATCACATGAGCGTTCATCGTGCAACTCGGAGCTTCATCAGCTTGAATCTTTGTCAAGGTGCGTTTTCCGATATTCTCCTTTCTTTGTTGCAATTACTCTATACTAAAACGTGAACGGCGCTATCGCTCGAGTCTCATTACTGCCTGTCGTCCACAGCTGTTGAGGGCGCATAGGCAAGCTTTTTTTTTTTTTAGTTTGTTGAAATACGGCCACCAAAGCTCTTTGAATTTGCCGTACAACACAAACAAAATGCGGGCATGAAATTATTTATTATTATTATATGGTACATCGAATGATCGCCACCCCAGTGACAAATTTATTTTCGCTGTTTTTGTGAATGGCGTGTACAAAACGAAAGTATATTCAAGAGATCCAAGGTTGGGCTCTGCGCACCGTTCACAACTATTTCGTGAAACACCAAGCGGAGATCGTTTTGTCGTCATTCCGAAGACGAAAACGTTTTTTCTCCAAATGTTTCATATCCCTGGGGGGAAAAAAACTGTTTACGAGACCAATGTTTTACGACTGCCCGGGGGTTCAGATTTTCCCATGGTCGTGTATACGGATGTTCTCCGTGACACAGCTATAGCCGCAACTCGCCCGAATAACGCGCACTCAGGACGGGAAGGGGAGAACGAAACAATCGCACAATCGTCCGATTGGTCAGCGCGAGCGGCGGCAAGAAACAGACGGGGGCCATTAACACGTCGATTCCGGGACAGTTACTGCGATGCTTCGTAAGCGCATTCTCTACTGAGATAAAAAGAGAAGGAAAAAAAAGCAATAAAGAAAAAAGCAAAATTGACGCTAAGAGTCCGCGCACACACGGCGGGAGTGAAGGAGCGTTAGCGCATAAGCGGCCAATATATCAACCTGAGACCTTCGGAAGGTTGGAATAGCTAATGGATGCGCCTACAACGTTCGCGGCACCCTCGCGCCCGTTTGCCGCGTTTCGTTCTACATTTCTCTCGGCTTTTTGTTTTATTATTATTATTATTTTCCCGCATCTGCAGGAGCATCGCGGCCGCCGCTGTTTGGCTTTGAGGCACGGATGTATGTATACAGGTGCCTCGTGAAGGCTCTCTCAACCCACCCCCGGGCAGCGGTGTTATTTACTGCGGTTGAGATAGGCGCTGTGGTGCAATAGTGCGGCGATGTCTCGCAAGCCGACCCCCTCGAATGTCGCGGCAGTAGAGCACAACACGACGCTTCGTGTTTCCTGAAAAGAGCAGACATTGAAAGGGGTTCTTTTCCCGCGCTCCAGAGCCAGTCTGGAGGCCAGGCGACTCCCTGCCGCGCCGATGCAAGATGGCCGACTGACGCGCGCGCTGATTCTGTCAGAAACGCGAGCCTCTGATATGCGTCCCAAATGCGAGTGTCTCGTAAGACTTCTCTCGTGTTTCGAGAAAATGTTTGGGTGGGTCGCACTCGTGTTCTTTGGTTCCAGAAAGTGTACGGCACGCAGTGCACGTAACGAGATTGCATGCGAACGATTACGTTGAGTATGAAAGCTGGATTTGTCTGGTTACTTTTTTATTTGATCTGACCGAGATGATAATGCTGTTACTATTTGATCTAACTGAAATCCAGAAATGTATGCTTTCGGGCGATTAAAAAAAAAGTGTGTCTGGGGAGTACGGTTATCAAGAAATTTGTTTCATTTTCATAGTATTCGAAGAATAACAAGTGACAAAAATATTTGGTGTTAACTAAACTCGGTGTCATTATTTTTTGTTTTTATGTTACGTCCTGAGGGCTAGTTTAGTTTTCACAATACTGTACCCCAAACTGTGCTGCACGAGTAGGTGGCTTCGTTTTACGTCTCATTCGAGCGCTCTGGTGCACGTAGCTGAGAAAGCGTTGCTGGAACTCCACTATAGCGTTTTGACGGCGTAGCATCATGACATCGAGTATAGAGAACTTTAGAGGAAAAAGCTCCCATTTTTAACTGGGAAAATAGCTATTATTTTTTAGCTGATTGCTTTATTTCTTATTGTGCCAAGTATTGAAGTATATTATGCCAAAACTTCTTTTAACCGAGAGAAGGGGTGCTTGTGATATTAATTTTATGCTGTACAGCAATTATATCAGATGAGGTCGGGAATAATTTTATGATCATTGAAGAGAAGGCCAAACGGAGCAATCGCTTCGGTGGTGTATAGTCTGATCAACCAGCAGGGATTGATTACCAGTCGGTCAAAGCTTTTGCACTATGAAAGTTACCAACAAGGCGTTGCTGTCATATTAGCGACCAATGATGGCTCAATGTTCACCCGTGAAGCTTTATCATGTTTTTTTTAACAAGTTTAGGCAAACCCCTTTGAACTTTTACTAATGTACGTTACATTTGTGTCAACTCAACTTAATGGGAATGCATAAACCAAAGTATTGCTCGTTTTTTTTTGCCATTTCTTTTTCCTTTGTGACTATGCAGGCAAAAAGTCGGAAATATTAATTACCTTTACGTGACACGTAATGTATCACACAGCCCTTACAATAAAACGATGCAAAAAAAAACTGTTTATTCTCTATTCACATTATTAAAAAGGTAAAACAAATGGGCAAGAATCAAGAAAGTATCTTTTAAAACAATGTTGAACCAATCTTCCTCCAGATATTATGAAATTCATACGGGCAAATACTGCTTTCTCCTCTCACACTACATGTTCGAACAATTCAAAACTTTCTACATTCTTCGTGCGCGGATGGAGTTGCGTTACTTCGAGACGACAGAAAAAAAAAAAAGCGGCTTCCTTGTTTTGTTTTTTTTTTTGTTTTTTTTTAACGGAAGTACTGCGGAGCCCAAGCGCCAAGTTTCCCGCATTCTTTTCTTCTCCGTTTTTTTTTATTTGTTGTTGTTGTAGCGTTGTTAATTAGCCGGGGCTTCCTAATTTCTTGCCGAGAAACGTGAACGTCCCCGTCGCGGTCTCGGCGCGTCGTGGCATGGGCGGAGAGCGAAGTAAATTTAGCGGAAAAGACGCGCAAAGCGGCAGAACGGGATCTCCTCGAGACGGGGGCGTCAGGAAGACGAAAGTTTTGGGAAAACGTGCATTCGCTTGCTGCTTTTTTCGCCGTCAGACTCTCGCGACCAAAGCTGACGAGACTTTTTCTGTCACAGGATCTTTTCAGCTCGGGGTAAGGTGCCTGACGTTTTTTAGGTTTGTTGACCGAGATGAACTGTTAGCGGAATTTATACGCACGTCCAGGTTTCCGACTCAGGAAACATAATTCTTGACCTGGCGAGGCAAAATAAAATTAACCAGATCTCGGTTCATAGTTCAAGTAGTTCAAATCATATACGTGTATATATACGCCTATATTTTTTGTTATTTTTATTTTTAATTTGGACACACAGTGTGTAATCCCACGGGCCCACAAATAGGCGTATATGAATATTCATAGCCCGTTTTATTTTGCATTCGCACGAGAGAAGCTTGCGAGTATGGGAAACATCCTGACCGAGCTAAGATGCCAGAACCGTGTCAACATTGGTTTTGAACTTCGCCTAAACAAGTTTGGCGCGGCTTCAAGCAGCCTGTAGAGCTTGTGAATATTCAAGTCGGAGTTTTAAGCTTTGCTCGTACCGGAGGGGTGGTCGTAAATCATCAGAACGCATTCTTTTTTCAGCGGCCTTGCCAGAACTCTAATTTGTTTGCAGTTACGCCGGGCAATTGAAGAGCGACACATTAGCGACCTCCGATGCTTCAATTATGCACTTTTGCGCGCCACCAGTCTCTCATCGCAGGCCTTCTTTTTCGGCTTGGTGAGTTTCGTGTCTGTTGCGTTCAGTGTCTCGCGTGCAAATTGTGTCCCAATAATTCATTAGCCCGAGAACAGAAAGATAAAAAAAGGATACCTGGTTTCGTTCTGCAGTGACGATCTTGTAGAAACCGTCTTAGAAATGGTATAATGTTTCACAAATGGCGTTGCCAAAGGGCACCCAACATCATGTCTTTGCAAGAAAAAATTAATTTGCTTTCCCGTCAAAAAATAAATGAATAACGTCGCAATTAGGAGTGATTAAAGTTGCAGGACTACCACGTTATGTGACTGCTTTATTAGAAACATGCGAATCTTAATAGTGGTTAGGGTTTGCCCAGTACCTTAAATATTAGCTTATATATCCATTTTATTCGTTGTATATTCATTTCATCTGATTACATTATTTTCTTACAGCTCGCATATCAATAGTGTGAAAACACGTCAAGTCGCGCCATTGAGTGCAGGTACCGGAATGACATAAAATTTCAGCAAACTTGCCACACTAGGCCATTCATAACCAACGCAGAAACGATAGATCTGACACGAATGCAGCAATCATTAATCGAATATTGTCTACACCCTCTTCAATTAACCCTTATTGACCCGTCAACCCATTTGCGATCAGGCGGGAGCAATCAACTGTCCTTTCCTTTTTGATGTAACCAGTCTCAGCTTTACTGATGTGGAAACTTCACTCTACGACCTCCGGAGACCTGATCCGGCTGACCCGCCGCTTTGCTAGTCGATCGGATGCATTGCAATTGGTCCTCAAGCACCTTCAGCCTGGCGATTGGTCAGAAGATCGTGGAAGTTGAACCGTGTGCCCTGGCCACCAGTTTAATAAGCAGTGTGCTCTTTTTTATGGCATTACCTTCACAAATGACTGTCGGATAGTGGAATGATGATTTTTTTGTCAACCATCTCATTGCAAAGAGGGGCCCGTAAATTAACTCGATGTCTTCTTCGAGGTGCGTATCTATAATGAACTCCTTTTTTTTCGGATTCAAGCTTAATCTCTCTTTCCTCTGTAATAATCGCACGCCATTGGCACATTCCTTTTACAGAAATCCGCCTACAATTTGCTCTTTCTTCCTTTAACGAAAACATTCAGAATACATGTCCAGTTAAAATAAAATTTTGAAAACCTCGTGCGCCAAGCCAACGAAGGACTTACCGGATGTATTTTAGAAAAAAAAAACAAAAAAAACAGAAACAGTTTCTTTCGTCCAACACGAATAAACTACGCATCGCAGGGAGCTGTAACTTCATGAGAATTTGCCGCTTGCGGTTGGGATAGAGCGCCAAAGATTGACAACATGACGCTACCCGGATAAAGAAATAAAAGGTAAATAACAAATTTCTTCATGACGCGACGTACATTTAAGCCTAATGTCGTCAAAACAATCAATGGCGCCTTTGTGATTAATTATAGCGAATTAATGTTGTCAGCATGAAAGAAAACAATATTTATTGTTCTTGCTGCCAAGTGCTTTTCAGCCGTATAGATTCCACATGAGTCCCTAAAGTCAGTTCTTATTTTGACAATATTAAACTTAGCTGGACGTAGGCACATTTAAAAAAAAAAAAGTTTTTTTCTTTGATATTTTGATTCGGGTAACGCTATGTTCTCAGGTTTTTGGGTTCCATGCCAAACGCTAGCGTTACATTCTCACGAAGTTTCAGTTTCCTGCGACGCGTAATTTATTTACGCGGGCCGAAAACAAAATCGGTTTTTTTTTTTTATTTCATGCATTAGGTGCATCGTTCTCTAACAAAGGACACACATTATTAATATAGACCATTTACGTATATCTAGAGAGCAAATTAAACCGTATCCGTTCCACAGGCTACATCACCATTAGGCATCGTCACACTACAGCTGCCCCGGACAGGATACGAAAGCCTAAGTTCAGCATATCACTTTCAGTACAGAAGTGACACAATTACGCAGCAACACAGCAAATTACAGATTAAAAAAAACTTCAATATTCAGTTTGTGTTAAGGAAAAAAAAAACAAAAAAAAACTCGATGGATTTTTTGTCCCATTCCCATCAGTCCGTTTTCTGTGTAGGCAATGGAAACGTAAGAAGCCTATGGCGAAGCTTTTCATGTTTACGCGTCTTGTTTCATGAATCGTTCTACGGCTTCCTGATCGGTTAATCCAGCAAGCTCATCGACTGCGGAGCGACAATAGAGTGTGCGGGAGTCACCGTGCTCTGCGTTTTTTTTAAGCCGCCAGTGGCCGCAGGAGATGAATAGAAGGTTCGAAGAATTGCATTGCGCAAACTAGAAGACAGCGCGTGTTTGAAAATGGGGAAAGGCCCAGGGTGCCTTTGTACAACGTGATAGAGGCATGACTCGAAGCCCACGGAGTGAGCGACCCACAAATCCTCCTCCGCCATTGCCCCCGCAGCGGATCCCACCGGGGTGCTACGCACGATCACGTTAGCCTCGCAATTGGTGAGCGTTTTGTAACCAATTATCCTTTACCCCGCGCTTCTTTGCATCCGCACATTCGTCTCTCTTTTATATTGTTGTTTTTTCTAGCGCCTCGGTTGCGTTGGCAAACTTTCCAGTTGCCGCAATAGCCGCACAAATCGCCGGGCTCGCCGCAACACGCGCAGGGACGTAAATTCCGTCGGGCGCCCCCTTTGAATGCCGCGCATCTGCCCTGGCGTGCGCGAAGCAGTGGCGTAAACTTCGCTGACTTGTCTACCTTTTAGCTTCGAACGCGAAATTTCCAAGCCGGCCCGCGGGTATTTCTTTCGTTCATCTTTTACCTGGAGCTTGTGTTTCGCTCGTGTAGTTTTAAAGCATCTGTCTAAGTGATCTTGTAAACGCTACTTAACGAACGCTTTTACAGCTTCGTTCGTCAGTGCAAAAAAGGTTTCGCATTTAAAGATTCTTGTTTCGACCGGTTCGCTTACTTATAATAAACTTGGCATTGCTAGATACCAAATAGTCGGAAACTCAACGTAGCTTGGGGTTAGTAAAACGAACTCTTACGATCTTGCCTTGTGCTCCTTTATGTCCTGGTGCTTACGGTTAGGTGACATTTTGAGGAACTAGTATTGTCTAAGCGGAGGTTGCAACCTCATGATACAAATATATGTGTAGTATCGGTCGGCTGGTCGGTAGAATTGAAACACAGGCTCAACTGCACCTGGGAGTTCGGTGCCCTTGTGTGTCCAAGAACCTTGCTGCTGGGTGATGGGTGAAAACTTTATCGCTGGAGAAGCAAACGAGATGAGTTTGAAAATTCTTTGCCCACCGTTATCAGTACAAAGGGATGCTGTACAAATGAAGCCCCCACAGCCTGGCGCACGTTAAAGGCCTCAAGTAGGTGGCATTGCGCTGAAAATATTTCCTCCATTTGGCAAAGTCACCATCGGCCACTTGTCAAGGCAGGCTAACGGCTCCAGATGTTCATATGTAAAATTTGATTTGATCTGCAGTCAGCACGGCTACGACGGACTGGTTTGCTCCTCAATGCAGCCAGTTCAATAACGATGCCGCGGCGGTAAGAGGACCTTGAAACGAGAATTCGTGTACGCATCAGAGGAACTTCACTCGCTGGCACCAAGTAAAATATTTAGAGTGCAGCAAAGAAACGTCAGTGACTACACAAACGTGAACCACTGTACTCACCGGTCATGTACTCGGTACATGACCGGTGTTTCCTTTTTAGGAATCAAGTGACGCTCTGCGAACGGTAACAGTAATGTGAGAGCACCGTTATATAACAAGTGCGTGCGGCACATTTCGCAGCCTTGTCCGGTTACAGCACCTTCCACTCGCAAGGCGTATTTTACGAGAAGATAAAACGACGCTCTTGATTCCCCGTAATGCGCCTAGATATGGCACCCCGTCACCATTCGTAACGGACTCACTTTAAGCGATCCGTCGTCTTGAGTAACAGTCACGCAGGATCACATGCAGTAGGGCGGCGAGTTCTCTTACAAGGGCTAATCCTGTTCTAGCACTGCAACCTGTTTCACGATGAGATCGCCGTAGTGCTTGGCAGAGAGAGCGGATCGCAGGGCACATCCTCCAGCGTCCGAGCAAACGAGTCGATCTCTTTCTCTCACCGGCGGCCATGACTCGCTTTTGCCCTGGCCAGCGGCGACTGGTTGCATTTTTCTTTCGAGGTTTTTTTTCTGCCGTTGTTTCTTTATAGCTTGGCGAGAGTAAACTCGCAATGAATCACTCGATCCGCGGTGGGAGAAAACCGGCGGTACAAAACAAAAAACGGCTCTCGTGAAACTCGGTTTCCTCTTATCATGAACCAAACGTAAAGAAGATGAGAGTCCGTGATGAACAGATAACGCAAACGTGTGCCGCAGAGTTTCTGGTACAGAAACTGAGGCGGTATCTTTGCCAGAAACTTTGAAGTTTCAAAATTCTGCCATCGCATGTTTAAATTCCCAAGAAAATAAAAAAACTCACCACGTAAAAACCAGTAATCGTACTTCAAAACAACAATTGCGCAATTTCTGATTGTAAACTTTTGGGCTGAACCGCAGATTGGTGAAGTAGAACTGCGTGCAGGCGTTATCACATGAATACATGAAAAGTGGGCGAACATTAGTGATAGCATTGCGAGTAAACTGAAGCTCTCATTGCTACTATGCTGGGCACGTGAACAGCCAATGAAAATATAATATAGATTATTTGGAAATTGGCGAATCATCTCGCACTTCTTTGTTCACGTCACGTGCACGTGGTACAGCCAGCGCTGGCTAATTCGCCGATTTGTAAAAGGTAGCTTCAGCTACCCTTTGCAACATTGTAGCTCCTTTAGGGTAACTCTTAGAAATAATATGAGATTATATGTGATTCGTTTTTAATTGTTCTTCATTGCTTAAATTTAATGTGATAAAAATTTGGCAACACTTCAGTACCATCTCTGTTTTAAAAAAAGTACCATCCACGCTGCTCTGATTCCACGCAGAGTCCCGAAGAAATGATGCTGCAGACAAACACTAGAAGTATCTAATTCTTATCAGTCTGCAAAATTGAACTGTCATTTGGTTTAGTATTGTTGTAAATACCTTGACACAATATTTGAAATTTGAATTGGACAAAATGTGCGTTTTATTGGAGGACAAATCTATATATTCTTTAAATCTCGAATGCCGGTTTCAAAGAAACCGTACAAGCATGAAAACAATTTCGCATCGTTATGTTTGTGAGACATATACTTTAATTTGTTAAGTAGAGATAAAAAGAAGCGCCATACTTAACGGACATCGACCTACACGCAAGAAAGCCGCTTCATAGTCCAACACTGTCCCCATAAAGCGTAAGCGTTCGCATTAACAGAGGGGGAAGGAGAGACTGGCATATACCAGGTACTACGTGCAAGCTGTCCGTGTAAGCGTATCTTTTTGCAATCATTAGTTTGCCACATTAACGAGCGTCAGCCTCAGCCGCGTTTGCGCGTCCCGCTGGGTCGGCCGGGGGAGACAAGCGGACGTTCTTCATTGTGCAGGATTGACGCGCTGCTCGGCCATTCTTTCGTTGGGACATCTGAGCGCGTGGCGCCAAGCGTCGCTCTCAAGGTTACGGTCTGGCTAGAGCAGCTCTGTCGATCCCTTGGTGCATTGTCGTGCCCGTGTTTCCTCAGAGCGTCGTGCAACCTCGCAACTCAGCGGGACACCACAATTTCCTTGGGATGTTCGTGGCTTTCTGTGCTCAGTAAATTCTCCAACAAAGACCCAGACCGTATTAACGGTCATCACGTTTTGAGAAATTGTAATTTTCAGCTTACAGCGAGGATCAAGTTAAATGTTTTATTTTGAAGCAATTAAAAAAAAAAAAAGTCAGTTTCGCATGCTCCGACATTGCAGTTTTGCACGAAGGTGCGGCTAGAGGTGCATTTGTTTTCAGGAAATATGCATAGACAAACCTGTCGTAATAAAAAGGTACAACTAAAAATCAAAATCTTCCCGCGAACCAACTTGAAGTTATACGTTACCCATGTCAATGTGCAAAAAAAAAAAAAAAGAAAAAGAAAGAGATGCGCGAGTTTGGGTCATTTGATTTAACGAAAATAAAAGAGCGAAGAAAATAATTTTGACTGCTTTCTTTCCCTCTTTTGTTCAATAAACGCCCCAATGGTCCACTAAAACACTTCTACACTTCTAATCTGAAAAGGCTTAACTCCGTACTAAACCATACATTTTCTTTTCTCGTTATTTAACAGGAGCAAGTTTCTACTTCAATATTTCCACAAAACAAATGCACCACCAAACCATACCTTCGTGCTAAATTACAGTGCCGTAGTCCGCGAAAGTAATTTTTGACATTTATTAAGGCGAAAGCATTATATGTCTCATCGTTCAGTCGACCTTTAAAGTCCTCGAGCGAAAACACGTCGGCGACACGAAAGGTACCAAAACGTTTACGTGACCACTCAGGAGAATTGGAGGCAATGAAATTAAGAAGGATGACAAAGTGAATTAAGAGGAATCAAAGTGAATTAAGAGGAATTAAAGTGAATTAGGAGTAATTAAAGATAAGTATGAATGATCAATGGGAATTAAGAAAGACTATAAAGAAGCTAATTAAAAGGAATCAAAGTGAATTAAGAGAAATTAAAGTGATTTAAGAGGAATTAAAGAGAAGTAAGAGTAATCAAAGCTAATTAAGAGGAATTAAAGTGAATTAAGAGGAATCAAAATGAATTAAGAGGAATTAAAGAGAATTAAGTGGATGACTAAGCAAATTAAGATGATGACTCGGCACACTGAGACGGATGACTCAGCGCATTGAGAAAAATGACTCAGCACATTAAGAACGATGACTCAGCACATTAAGAAAGGTGTCTATCTTTAATGCATCGGCTCTTGGGCTCTCCCCTTCAAGTCGTCTTAAGGATAACATTAGAGGCCCTTTGTTTCTTGAAATTGGTCTTGAGGTATTTGTCTCTTGCTGTAGTTCGATGAGCTTTGACTGCGCCATCAGCCCATTAATTTCAGCCATTAGGAAACAGTATGTATAACTTTTTTGTAAGATAGTAAAAAGACAAAGGAAAAAAACTGCGAAGTTAAGTGGATACACACTTTCACGGTACAATTACCGATGATACATTCACGTCGGTGATTGTAGACATTTTGATAAGAAATGTATTCAAAAATATTCAACGAACTCTATTTTCTTTGGTGAAATTCAATCTCTTTTTGAGGTCTCATGGATATGTTTAAGTCGAGTTCTTTCGTGAGCGCCTTCATTGCATTCTGTTTTGTTCACACTTGCAGCTTAGATATATTGCTGAAATATTAATTCAGTTTACAGAAAATCATCATGCAATACTAGTACCTCTCTCTTCACACACAAATGGCAGTCCAAGCGAAGTCATTGGTTTCATTAGAGGTTACTGCCGCTACACGAGGTGCAAATGTAATTTTGTAGCGTGAGCTACACTGGCCGAGGTTGAGCAGTTTTGCGTGGCTCCTGGAGAGCCGTGCTGCGCATGCGCGAGGAGCAGGAACGTCACACGGCGCACAGCTGGCGCAAAAAAAGTCAAATTTGGGGGTTTTACGTGCCAAATCAACGACGGGCATCTGGCACGCCCCAGCGGAGGACTGAGGATTAATTTGAACCACCTGGGGATCTTTTGACTTGCAACCGAAAGCTCGGTTACACGGCGCCTCCTCCGCAATAAGCCTTCGTCAGATTGCGGGCACCTCGGCCGGGATTCCGCCACATGTGGATCCGTAGGCCAGCGCTCGCGCCTCGGAGCCACCGAGGCGGCTGCACAGCTGGCGCGCCGGAGCCACCGCCGCCGCGCGCTCCGCCACCGCCGCGCGCTCCTCGGCGGTCTGCGCATTCCAGAGGAGTGACGTCATAGCCGCGGCAGACGCACTAGCACCGCCGCGTGCCCAGCTGTGCACCTCCGTTGCGCAGTAGCCAAGTCTGACGCTGCACCGGTGCCGCTTGATAGCGCCTCTCCTTTTGTGCGCATGAGCAGAGGTATCAGGGGGGGTATACAAATAGCGGGGCGTTGGCCAGTGTGGTATAGCCATAGAGAAGGAGAGCGAAATCGCTGCTCAGCGGCGCAGAAGAGCGGAGTAGCTTAACTCATCGGATCCCGAAGTAGTCACATAATGCGTATACCGTGTGTGCGTCAATGAAGCAGCATTAAGCATGATAATCAAGCTAATCCTAGACAACCAGGAAAGCTAAGAATAACCAGCTGAACCTAAGCTCACGCTACGTATATCCTGGCATAGCCGAGCTAAGCCACTGCACTTTTTTTTTAACTTTTAAATAAACTTGTAGAACGACTAGGTGCTACTAAACATTGGCGCTATATTTATTCTAAAAATAAAGCATGTTAACACACAATCAGCTAAAACACACCTTCAGCCCCTATTTTTCCAAGTTCGGTATGTGAACTAAACTTCGGGACTTAACCGTCTCTCTTACTGAACCCTCAGGGTAATATTTAGAGGTACGCTTTGTTCCCAATTTCATTACCGTTGACCAGAAAATATTAACATCGTCGCTGCTCGCGTACTTTGCCCGATAGAACTGCAGTCGTCACTGAACTGACAACTGCGTCAAAGTTCCGTTGAATTTGAACGTATCTTGCCGGAGGTCCATTGAATCACAAAGCTCATGTGATCATAGCGGTCGTGCATCGGCAGCGGCGAGATTGCTCTCGGTTGAGTCTATAATCATCTAGTTGTGATGTATAAACATATAATATAAGAAACACAAAACTGAGAAGGGGTCACTGGCTAAGCTACTAACTAACGCGACCCTTCAGGTCGCGAGGCATCCAAGTTTACAAATTATAAGCGAGTAGATAAGCTTTCTGGGTTACATTTTGCAGAACTTCGTGGTTTTTTTCAATAAACATCGGATCACACCGAATATAATTAGCTTGTTTATATATATTTCGAGGTGTTCGAGCGCATAAAAATTAATTTTGCTTTCCAAGGGCCGCATTAACGTTGACTCTCATTGGTGATGGAATGTAGCAACACATCCTCACACTGAAGTTTGCCAGAAGTGACAAAGGCACAAATACATACACACGGAGACAGGAGCCAGAAGCGTTCGACATGAGCAATTACCCTGCCCCTTCGATCTCGTATTTTGAGGCGAGCGGAAATCCCGCCAGAGGTCGGAGGGTCATTGAAGCTTTCGAAGATTGCATCCTTGATTTCAGAAAGCATGCAAAGGAGAGATTATATTAAAAGTAGTGGGTTCTTCGTCATTCGTTTCTTTTTGGTTTAGATTCAAATGTCTGGCATGTGAGAAAAAAGAAAGAAAGAAAAAAGACCGGTACTTGTGGTATATTTATTTGGTAGATATATAGCTTGAGGCAAAAACTGTCTTAATAAACAAGGGGCAAATGTCTTGCCATTCAGCGGTCTGAAAACAAAAGGCCCAGAGTGTAAATTTTATTAAAAAACAAAACTTTATACTGTTTTTTTTTTTGTTTTTTTACTATAGTCCGTACCCGGTGTATGATCCGCAGGGACAAAGTTTGGGGTCAAAAAGATAAGACTTTTTGCTTACGTAGTCCGCACCGGTGCAGAATTCGCACGCGGTGCGTAGTCTGTACTTAATGCCTAATCCGAACGTAAAAATTATCATACACAGCACACCTTGGCAAAAGCCTAGTGTATTAGCTCACAAAGAAGCTTGTATCATAAATTAATCACCATTAATATACTCTCTTCTACATAAAATCCTTCACGTCTTGTCACAGTGAAATATCTAGAAAAATACAAAACCTTGTATAGTCCGCACCGGGTAATATTTCAACTTTTAGACATGTATAGTCCGCGGACTATTGTCCGGAAAATGCGGGTACTTTAAAGCCACTGAAAGTGCGACTCGAACTGTAAAGTTTGTATTCCTTCGCGATTCATTTTCAAGCAAAATCTGGGTAAAGTATGTGTGTTTCGACTTGCTGTAGTAAAACAAAGTCCGCGCACCTGCTCCCACAAAAAAAAAAAAAAAGCACGCACAGATAAGTTTGAGGGCTTACTGGATATTATGACCAGCGTTGTCTAGAAAGTTCGAATAATCTCATAGTTAATAATGATGTACTTATTGATGCCATTAACAAAGACCCCTAGAATCACATTCCATTAGATTCCCTGAACCCGCCTAGTTCTAATTGTCAGTTCATATCTGTCGCTCACGTGAACATCGTTGGTCAATATCTCCAACTATATTCCCCCTGATCTTTTCCCCTGTATTTAGCGCAATGCAAGATACCGAACTGAAATTCTATAATAGGTTCTATTGTGTTGTCCTCAGCGAAATAACCAATTATCAAGGCAAACAGGAATGCCCATTTCTGGTTGAATCTGATACGTTAGTAACCATACAAATAAGTTTTTTCAGAAGGGTATAGATGAATTACCCATGATACATGTATACGAACCAACATCTGATCCTAACAGGCCGTTTTCCTGGCCTTCCAGCCACCGAAGTATGTCCCACTACTCTCATATTTTTGGACTAAACGTGCTATCAATCAGTCGCACGTCTGCTTCCCTGCCAAATACGCGGACCACCGATGGTTGCATTTTGTGAAAAGGTTTGATAAGTTAGCAGACCCGGATAAACACTTGAATGAAGACTTATAGCTGCTCTAAATCACTCGTCTGGACGTTTAAAATGCTTACACTCAAAGTAAAAAACAAAACAAATCCTCCTTCTTTTTTAAGATTGATTGTTTTTGAACCAACGATATTCTTTATACTTTGTTGCATGTTTAAAATAACTCGGCAAGCCGCACACAAAAGGTATCTGCTCACTGTAATTGGTGGTTTCCTCCTACCTATTTGCCTCCTCTCCAGCGTCCGCTCTGCTTAAGTGGAAGTTTGTCCCACTTCACTGAACGGGATAATTGGACCTGTCATTTGGTGTACAGGTGTATTTACTACATGTTTCATTTCGGGCTAATTTAGAGAGAGAGACACCACATGTAAGAATTGACAAACTGATAAACCGAAACGCTCTCATCTTGATGCCGTGGAACTTTTGTGATGACATCCTAACACAGGTTGACTAGTAAACTTGTATTCCTTTAAATGCATGCCGTATTCCTAATTCTCATGGCCACCCACCAGCCGATGGCATCTGCTGTCCAACAGACAAACAAAAACGCTTCACGGGCTTCCCAGATTGATTTGATTGCAATCCGCCAACATTCCCGTGTTGTTTGATGTTAAACTATATTTCTCACGTGACACGTGCTTACTGAGTAAAACGTGAAGTACCCAATTATAGGGGGTCGCATTGGCTCAACAGACGGAAGACTGTTTGTGCTTTAAACGATGTTAGTGGACATAAAAAAAGTGTACTTTCCCTCTTCTGGGTCTACACAGCGGCGTTTTCGCCAGAGAGAATCGTGCATGCTGCGAGAGATGTAGTAGTGTGGGGGAAGTTCCGTATCCGCGCGAAAGACGGCGCGCGGGTCACATTCCAAAACGCTCTTCGGCAGATCCCGCGCACGCACTCGGAAGTGGAACGTTGTTCATTGTGGAAGTGTCACCTCTCAACTTTGGCCCGTGTTCGTGCCTCCTCCAGCTTGCAGACAAATTGCCACAGCCACCGGATTCCTGACACAATCTCGAACTGTATACGAGGGCGGCGAACCTTAGCTTTCTTTCTGACCTACCTCCGTGTTGCGAATGCTTCACACGCTCTCCGAGGTCTTTGAGGTCGTCCAAGAAAGGCAGGACGTGAAACGTGATCCTCATCCACCTGGCTACCGGTATTTCCGTCGCACGCGGACCTCCGCTTTTCCTATACTCCGTTTCACGTTAAATCCGCCCGCAGTCAACGCTACGATTGCGTGGAGTCAATCAAACAGCGCCAGAAGTGTATCGTATGCATGACGCTCGCCGTCTTTGTGCGTTTACTATCACTGGCTAAGCCAATCACGCGCAATGAATGCGGCATGAGCGTGCGTTCTTTTCTCTATGTGATTGGTTTAGCCAAAAAAAAAATCTATTTATTTATGGTACATCAGGATCGAGCCTCTTTATGCTTAGTAAGCATTTTGTCTGCACGGAAGAAATGACAAACACAAGAGGGCATAAGTAGAAGCAGCAAATGATTACGGGCGAGTTAAGCTATTGGCGTTTAAGATATTGTAATAACCTGCTACTAGATTTTCTACAGTGCTCATTGTACGCGGTAGAAGCCGGTAATACCATGTTGGGGAGCTTAATCGATGGTGTTTCTAGGCCTCAAATGGTCAAACTATGATTTGTGACTGAGTATCTGGCGCGCGGTAGCGGACATTTCGGATTCCTTGATTGCGCTTCAAGTCGCCTACTTAGCTTTTACATAACGTAATGCTGGTTACGCATTCAGCAAAGCTGGTACACGGTAAGCGGTATTCGATGGCGTATGTTTCCGTTCGGTCCAGTAGTACGTGCGCAGATGCCACTTCTATCACCTTTTTTTCTTTTCTTTTGCACTCTATTCAAGCGTGAGTGGTGAGTGATCGGCCAATCTGCACGTCGCTGCACACGAACACTTTCTGTGTACACGTCAGAAATTTGGCGACTTTGGGGGCAGTGTAGCTCGAAAGTGGTTTCCGGAAAGTGAGGTCCGTCGCGAATTTCTTCGGCGTCAGCAAGGAGACAAGGTTGGTGTTGTTCCGGCGACCCCAGTGGGGTCTGAGGTCAATCAAGTTGCCACTCTTCTGCGCTGAACGGAGGCCCCAGAAGGAACACTTCCGGTCTTTTCGTGCGCGTTCGGATGCCCATCCTTGTTTCTGCGCGAACTTCCTCAACTCCGTTCCGTGTTACCCGTCGCGCAAGCGACATGTCCACTTGAAATTCAGCCTGCGCTTTCGAACTCGGACCTCAATGTCTTGAGTCAGTAGTCGGGAATAACAATTTCAACGAACATTTCGGGAAGGAAATTAAAGAAACGACGACTACAACAACAACAAAAGGTAATGGGTTAGACTACTTGACGAAAAAACAATCGACTCCGGTTTCCGACGTAACTGACGCAGAATTTCAGCAACCCGGTCAATTTTAGTAGTACCGCTTGTTTTTAATCATGTTATCTTGTTGCTGGTTCAGAGCAAGAACAGTCCCTGAAGGGCTGTCCAAACAGGACACAGAAAATTGTGTGCACGGCAAAACAAATTTATTTAAGCGGACCGGAAACGGAAGAAAACTTCCACTTCCTGTACACCAGATTCTGTGCACGGCAATAAACTTTTATTTACGTTATTAATTATTTATTAAAGCATTCATTCATTCAGTCCTCATTTATTCGTGCAGACGGTGATGCAATCGCTAACAAGTTGTAGCTCTGTGATTAGTGCTTGTGCTTCGTTGGCGTTACGAAACTACGCCATTAGATGTGGCTTTTAAATACGTGTTGCCTGGTTTTATTAAAACAAGAATAAAAGGAAATTGGTAATTCTGGCAGTTAACGTTTCATTCGAGGGGTAAAGTCAAAATAATTCATGTGGGTAACTTTTTTTTTTTTTTTCTTTGATGCGTCTGGATTGCTTTGGTTTTCCCAGTAATTCCCGTTTGTTCTTTTGACCTTAATAATTTTGTAATTTTAATTATGTTGTGTGTATGTTTATACAGCCTGAAGTTAGCCCCAATGGGCATCTTGTGTGTCATGCTATGTCCACACTACGGACGCAACGCGCCGATCTTTCATAACAGACGTAAACGTAAGCCGAAGAAGCGCAATGATTCGTTCAGATTTCAAGCAATCGTAGTCTGAACGAACTCGTTCCGCTTGTTGCGTTTAGGTTTGCGTGCGTTATGAAAGATAGGCGCGTTGCACCCGTAGTGTGAACATAGCATTAGCTGTAGATGAACCAATTTAGCCAGTGCAGTACAACCCGCTTGCCACGGGTACTAACGTGCACCACGCAGTAGTGATACTCGACTGCATACCGGTAGGACGCTCATCCATATCGAAACGGGCAGGGTATGGGGATTAAGCCCAGGCTCCCCAATGGGTTCTGCAGCGCGAGCTTTTGCTCCACGTGCTTCCAGCTGGTGTGCGCTAGCCCTCTCGGCCACCAATTTTACCCCCTTGGATAAGACAACCCCAACGAAATTAGTAGTGTCACTTAAAAATTTAACGGCACATGGGAAGTGATTGCCCTCTCACTTTGGGAGTGCATGTAACGGAGGTTATTTCCATAAAAAGCCTCGCACAAGCATTCGCCTAAGGCATTGTTTGTCTTTCAGGACACCTACCAACATTTATGCAACATCATAGACGCTTTATGTATATCTTTTGTCTGCTGTTGTGTCATGTAAGCTGCACAAATATCTGTTTTTTATAAAGTCACCAATTCATTCAACGATTAGGCTTTTTTCCCAATTTTCTTCTAGTGTCACTTGCAACCATGACAAATATTTCACGTTGGCTTGCCTGGTGTTTAGTTAACTAATCAAACAATAGACACATAGCTTGCTTAGAAACAGGACGAGAGCGCATTCTGTTAATGTACCCTGTCCATATCACTTTGACCCTGCCCCTAAGGAACACGAAGTCTGTGTACCGATAAAGAGCAAAGAAGCGTACTACATGGCTTGCGCGTGACGTCGGTCCACCCCTCTTTGGGGTGGCCAGAAGCACCTCGTTAAAGCAGCGTAAGCTACCCTCTTACACGTCCTTTCCCCCATTATGTCGGACCAAGTGACGTCAGTGCAAGCCATGTAGGATACAAACAGGCAAAGCGATGAATACGGGGATAAGCATAAAGGGCATTCGAATTGATAAACACAAAAGTGAAATACATTGTCGCCTTAGACGATTGACGTTTCAGCAGATTTCTTTTTTTTTTTTTTTGACTCCCGCGCTTTTGGGGTATTTACACAGGAAGCTTGCGTCCGCCATTTGAAAGCACAACTATATGACGCGTGCTCGGAGTTGCATCCGCGCGTGTAGGACTTGCGGAAAACGATCTACTAATCCTGTAAATTTTGACCAAGCATACTTTGTTTTACCCCGTTATTTTTTTAGGGGAATATTTCTGGTCTGATTAATAGTAGACTGGTTCCCTTTAGAAGCTGTATTGAGGAACCGCGCCGCTAAGAATAAACCGTAATCTCGGGCTAATCTTTGTTAGCTTATAATAAGCTATCACACACGGAGTCTTGCTCAGGAGAGAAACATCGGTACGAAAGTCTAATTTCCATACGTAAACATAGATCCTGCGCCGGAGGAAAACATTTCCCTCTTTCATTTTCATGGGCTTCTTTGGATGCGAGAGTCGTTGAGGAAGTGATAAAAATGCGAGATACACGACCTGCAAAGTGTTTGACACCGAGTGATGCGCATAGCAAAGTGGACAGCTGTCAACAACAACAAACAACATTACTGTCGTTTCCGTTCATATCGGCTGATGCTGCGGTATAGGAAGAAGAGAAAAAGGAACAGGAGAAGAAAGAAGCAAAGAGGCTAGACAAGGCTGCCGATCTCGGTTGGCTACTGTGAGTCGAGGAGGGGTAGGGGAAAATACTGGAAGCAATGGGCGCTCTCCTGCAGATGGAGCTTATTTTGTTACTTGTCTATTGGAACATGCTTGTTAAATATATATTAGCTAAGTAAATGACTGTAAATTAAAATGATAATGATCTCGGGAGCATATTATCGCGGGAAGTCCTTGCTAAAAGCAGTGTTATAATAATGCATACTAAAAATACTTCTATGATAGGAATTATCCGGTGTTTCATTTCATTACTAAAATTAATCTGAGTTAGTTTAATTGTGTCCATAAATTTTGCTATCAGACGCTTCGTAATTTGCCGAGAAGAGACTCATTGTAAGTTGTTGCGAGAGACAATGCTTGACTCATCTTAAAAAAAAGATCAACCTGGGGTTTTAAGTTGGACACTCGACGACGAGAGAGTTGGACAGATCGCCGACCACCGCGATTGGACAGCGTCGCGCTTGATCTTTGCGCTGACCAATCGCAGCGGTCGACGCTCTCCTCAACTTTTTTGCTGAGTGTCTAACTTAAAGCCGAACCCCAAATTAATGGTACTAAGGAACACAAAGAGAGTTCGAGACTTTTCGTCGATCCAGTCTTCTCTTCTGTGAAACAAAAACATGCAAGTGCGTGTAAGCTAACCAAGTCCAGCATAGTATTTTATGATGATTCGTTTCGTAGTACAACCCAGCACTAGACGGAGATTAAAATTTCACAGGGGCCTTATACGAACAAATATCGTAGCCGTACTTCGTAGATACGACGATGCGAATAACGGGGGGAATAAAACTAAACACTTTGCATATCCTAAAAGTCTTTCTTAGGTGTGAGAAGTGAAGAAACATAGCACGCACTCATCATAAGGCGCCGGTTTCTTTCGATGTGAGTAATGCTCCTGCTTACCTGTGATGCTGAGTGCCAACACGACCACATTACGAGACATCTTGGGAGATCTGAAAACATATGGAAAGAGGAAAAAACAGTTTAGTTTCTCGATCAATGTCTTGTGTTTTTATTTTCTAGATTTGTATGAGCTAACAAACAAAAAAGATTCCAACCACGATATTCTTTTGCTAAGCAGTAAAGAAAACACTCTATTTGTTTAATGTTACGGAACAAAACATGAGCGCGGTGCAGTTTTTATGTGTATGCGCAAGTATATACCTTGATTTCGGTGAGATTTTCACTGTTCATCTCATGTAATAAATATGAAAGAAAATGATATTTTTCCGCGTACCCTTGTCACAGCACTAACCCAATCCGAAAGTAAAAAGAAGTAATGAATTTAAAGCAATATTATTGAGGACCCAGAACAAATATAGCGATGATGTTTTTAGGTTGGTAATTATTAATAATTAGATATCATAAGCAAACCAGTCGGAGAAATGAATTCTAATTGGACAATAGTGATGTCCTATTAGATGTTCTAGTCTAACAGGACAAGAGTGATGTCCATATTACACGTTCGTGTTCTATGACATCACTGTCCAAATTACATGTTGTGGCGTTGGATTATGAGCCATATATCTTGCAATGCATGTGTTTAAATCAACAGAGTTCAAATATACATGTTCAATAGACTTTCTGTTTACCACATACACGAAGTGACGCGATTCCCCTGTCAAAGAGGACAACAGAAACCCAACAATCTTGGAAGTCTTAGTAGGACAGGGTATCTGACAATCGCTCCAAATTGTTGTTTAAATTCGAAACCTAATCCCGCCCCATAAAATAAAAAAAGAACAGAAAACAGGAAACAAAAATCGCCCACTTAACTAAAAGCTTCGCATAATCAACGCGAGGATTTCTCGCTTCGGCTTGCACGCGAGATCCAACATGTCGGCAGTCTCGCCGACCGGTGAGGCGACGTCCATTGTAGCCGAGGTGCCTCAATTCTCACCGGCCCGCTTCCCCGGGCCCATTACGAGGTGCAGCGCCCTTGGGAATGACAAAAGGACAAAGGCCACGGGCCAAATAACACGAAGACGCCGCGACGGCCATGAACGAAGCGTGGCGTTCTCGTTCCCGATTTCGTAAGATCCGTCCACTCGCGGAGACAAATGTTGTCTTCCGCCGCGCTACCGTTGCTTTTCGTGTCTAAGTGCATTCGTTCCGTGTCATCCCCTTTTACCTTTTGTTTTATTTCTCTGATTTCATGGACGAGTTTCATTTTCGATCACTTCGACACGCGCAACCCCTTTGGCTCGGTTGCGGACGTCCCGAGCGACAGAAATGCGTTTGCCGCAAGAAGACGTTCCAGGGAGCGAGCCGGGGAGTGGGGAGAAAAAAAATGTAAAGGGGTCAATGCGAATAACTGTGCAGCCCAATACGTGCTGGTTCCAAAAGCGGAACAAGTCACGAGCGTCGACGTCGATGGGGTTGCTGCGGTTGCCTTGAAAGCGCGCGGGTCTTTAACGTTCATAATTAACGACCTCAGACCGCCGAAAGAGAAAATGAAGTAGACACAATAAAAGGAAGTCCTACGAAGGTGACCGTTATCGATGTGTACATCTGACCCGCCGCGTCCAATGTTGCATCGGCCCTTAGCGCCGGTGCAAGTATTTAAGGCTTTTTCCTCCTGGATGACGAAATACACGGACGAGCTGAAGAGGTGTCCAATATCGTGTCAGTTTTGTGAATTCAAGATGCAGGATGGTTAGAGGAACTGAATGATATCGGACGTAAAAAGAACGACGGGCGTTTCAAGAAAAAAAAAAAAAGTAAAAACCAGCGACTTCATGTTCTCGACGCTCTGGGTGACGGAGGGACGCTGACTGCTTTCTGTGTGGTGAGTGGCGGCTTAACGAGCGGACGCTGAAATAAACGAATAAAAGAGGGCATCACGGCATTGGACGATAGAGGCTGCTGCTGCCTGTCTTTCGCCCTAACAAGCCTGACAGCTTACGAGACACAATGCATCAGGGTTCACGTGGCCCTTAGCACGGAGGGCGATGCTTTCGACCCCGTGCGACGCCCCCTTCTCGAGTCGTGCGGCAGCTGCGATCGAGCAAACAGATAAAAATCTGCCTGGTCGTCATTCCTGGGTCTTTCCGAACGCCAAACTACAGCTCCTGCCCATACAAAAGTAACGCGATTCATTGTTTTAAATGCTCCATGACGTCGGCGCCTTCGCTCAAATATGGCGTCGTGCAGCCAAGGAGAAAGAGACGATGGGAGTATGAGAGGGAAGCGCCGACCACTCACGGTGTCACCTGAACACACGTGATGTCGTCATTGACCTGCGGCTTCACTCAAAAATAGCGTCGTGCAGCCATGAAGAGAGAGAGAGAGAGAGAGCGGCTGGAGGGGAAAATATAGGCTGAGAGAGGAAGAGTATAAACCAAGCAAGAGTACCGACAACCGTTATCTTCCACCCCCAAGGACACTCCGAGCACTAGCACGCAAAGACACAGTTGATCACAGTCCTTGCAAAGCATCCTGGAGCCGTACGGGGACGAGCAATTGGCTCGCGCTTAGAAGGAGGGCGCGCTCGATTAATGAAAGTGGGTTTATGAGGTCCACAAGGCACTCAAGATTATCGCCAGGAATCCGGAGTCGGAAGGAGCCGCGGTGGCGCCACGCCGACGTGAAGCCGACCGGTGTGACAGCGCCTCGGAAGCCCGCCCGACCCGCCTGACCCGGGGCAACCTCTCGCTAAGGACGAGCGCGGATCAGCCGAGTAGCGATGGCGGCGGCGCCGCGCATCTTAGACCGCGCGATCGTAGATCATGATCGGCCAGTGATACGCGTGACTCGTTCTTGGCCGCCCCGGGGCCGAGAGCGTGCCAGCGGTGACCCTTTCGGCGGCGGCGGTGGAAAACAAAATCGGCCGTCATTTGGCCCTTCCACCGATTTTCTCCTCTCGCTCCTCCGGCCGTCCCCATTCCCAGTTGGGGGATGGAGCGAGTGCGCTGCCAAACGACGACGCTTCCAAGCACCTGTCCGTCTTTCCACTCGGAAGGGCTCCTGGCATCGGACGGTCCCGTGCGACAGGGTGCCGCCGTGGTCGCGTCGCGCTGACTGAAGAGGCCAAACGTGCCGGTGTGGGTTGGGCCAATTTGCCGATCTTCCCGGCTTACGTCTTTTTTTCTTTTGTTGCTTTGTCTCGTTTCTCTTTTGACGGGGGCGACGCTACTGGGCGCGACTGAGGCGCGCATGATGTGGCGGTTGCAGAAAGGTATCGACGAGCATGGAATTTTGCGACGGACGTTTTTGATAACGACGAGCGTCTTGTGGGTTTGTCACAAATTACCGGATGACTCAACACGTTCCTTGGATTACCGGACAACTCAGACGTCTTGTCAAAGCCGTATGGGAAGAAACCTGATGAAAGCAATTTTCATTAATGCAACAAAATGTTGAGTTTCGGCGCTTCTATACGTTCATTAATGCGCATATATTCATTAGGCACTCTGGCGCCGAGTTTCCAAAGCGCCAGGCAATTTCACGTAAGTCATTTTGCGTTCCTTGTTGAGCATGGAATGTGGGTATAAACTGGCGAGTTATTTCCATTTGTGCGAATGTATCTTTCAAATAGTATTGCCAGTTACACAAGCAGTGACTTTTTGTTTATTTTCTTGCCCACTCTTTAAAACGTGGTTGCTGCGTGTCTGTGGCTACCAAATGATATACCCTTGTGTACCTTCCATGTAAAGGTTGTATACATGACGTCACATCGGCTGCTATTGTGGTGGACTCGCTGCCGAGTGCGTAACTTTCCGCTGCACGCATTTGGCACAACCACAGGGTGTGCTTTTATCGGCGATAACAAGCAGATATGGACCACCAGCACGGTGCGATATCGTCACGTGCAAGCCATGTACTAACCGACACGTCCGCTCGTCCCAGTAACGCTGATGGACAGTTTCTTCAATAGAATAGTTTATTTTACCCAACATATCATTATTTTTATTATTTCTTTATAATACCCTCTTCGCACGGAACCAGACAAGTGCCGTTGGGATCCCATGCTTATCCCTTCTTTACCCACTCGTGCTGACCGATATTTGCCGCAAGTACAGGATAAAAAAAAAAGAGAAAAAAGTATTTCATGAGTACTGAATGTGATGAAGGTATACAGGAGACCCGGTTTAATAAGGCATGTTGCAGAAAATCCCATAGCCACTGACAGATTAAGAAATGCAAGGTGTAGTGAGTCACGAGCATATCTTTATCGTTCCGCAGCCAATCAGATTGCTGCGTTAGCCGATAAGAACGCCAAATGATCAATCAAGGAGCACGAGGCGCGAAGATGAGTAGCCACACCCTACGTTTGGCGAGCAGTCAGTGACCATGGGAATGTTTTTTTTTTTTTAATTTATTGTCTTCCTAGTTTTTTTGTAATGCATATTAGGATTTGTGCAGCCTCGATGGCAGCGCTGAAAAGGCGACTCTCAGTCAGCTTCCTTTCCACGTGACCGAAAATTCCCACTGACAGTCAGTTGAGCCGACGGCATCCAGACAGTCAGCGCGGCACTCGACTGATTGAAGACGTTGTGTGTCAGGGTTAGCTTTTCTAGACGTAGCCTTGTCCTCGCGAATTTTTCGACAAATAGTTTCATTTTTTTTTTTTTTTTGAAGACTGCACTTTGGCGTTCGAGGCCATGCAATACGCGAAGGAGAAAGTTACGAGTTTACGTAGGACGAGCGGACTGTTTGCTTGTGTTTTTTCGATCACTTTCTTAAAAGAGAACTGACGTAGTGTTTTTTTTTTTTCTTTTCGCCGAGTAAGTGACGTGAAGTATCTATAGAAATAAGCTATTTTATAGATGCGTAAATTGACTCTCTAGATATGCTCCACTGCATTTCTTCCCCGACGCCATAGCGTCGCTTCAATATCCTATTTTACTAATCTTGTACTATTTCGATATAAACGTCTGAATTAAAAAAAAAAAACATGAAAAATTATGGGATTTTGGAATAAGTCCCGATAATATGAGTATAATCGAGTATAACGGCTATTACGTCGGTGCCTTGCGATATTAATCCTAAATAATGCATAGCGAAAAAGAGAAGAAATGATGACCGTGGATTACGAAGACTGTACAAAACCATTGCACGGCACCACGTCTCAGCATACAACATTTATAATTTAAATGCTTTTTCAAAACTACATTTGTGACCGAATTATCAAGAAACTTATGTGTTGAATTTTCATGTTTTAACGCTCATATGGATATAAAACCCAACGTTTTACACGCATCATATTTTTATATAAAGATAAGAACTAGGAAAGCATCAAGCTATACTTATATATTAAACGCAATTGTAGGTCGAAGGAAAATTTCTGCTTTCTTAGATGCCCTGTTAACTACAACCTTCAGAGTGCATCATGTCTTTATTTTTTTAATAGTCGTAAAGTTATGTTACACTATGTACGTCTTTTACTTGCGATGTTCTTCCGCTGCACAATTGATGAAACATTTCCCCTCAAATACCTGCTTAAAAAAAAAAAAAGCCTCACTTTTTTTTTTTTTTAAAGCGTAAGTTCTATTCCCTTCTCTTAATCATTCCCCGGCAAGAACAAGCAAATAGAGGCACAAAATAAGCGCCGCGTAGGCTTCTTCACTCTCCAATTACAACACGGAAACATACGCAAAGCCAAAGTGAGTTTCCGGCCATGCCCCTCCGCAAACCGTCTGAGCACACACACGCAGAAAGAAAGGCGCCCATTGTGAGCCAGCTCTAACGATGACTGCACACTTTTGACCCAGATCTCAGGTGGGCGGATTACCGGCGGGACACCTCGCAGGGTCGTGATTGATTTCCTCCGTGACGGAGCTGGCTGCTTTCGGGGGCGTCTCTTCGCTGACAGGAATAGATGCAAACCTCCGTGCGCGAACACGGGAAAAACGAATTTGCCCGCTGCTCGCGACACGTGAAATTACTTTCCTGAGGTCTTCCTTCAAGTTCACTCGAGCACAGAAGCAGTCATCCTCGCAAAACGTGTCACGCTCGCACGGAAAATAAGAGGTTTTTGTTTTTGTTTTTTTTATTTCTGTCATGTTAAAGTGTGCGATCTTGCCCATTAGGACGTCCCTTTTCTAATGCTTGAGCTGTGTATGTCGCCTCGGATATAGACGTCAGGAAGTGCGACGATGTAAGTACTATAGTGGGACGGGTATGTGACTGGGTCGAAATAGGCTTGTAGCCATTTTCGTCGGCTCACTTCTCCGACTGCACCGCGCGCCACTGCGGCGAAATGTTACACCTGCGTTAATGTCTGAATCTTCTGAGGACAAGTTGCTGAGCTTTAAAGGGGCGATGCATCAATTTTTGTACTTTCTCTAAATGCCGCTTAAAATTAGTCCTCAACATTCATAAATCCAATGGCAGTTGCAGAAAAAAAAATAGAGAAAAACGAGCAGCGTTCACCCTCTCAACTCGCAGCCAGAACAAGTGGGCACCTGATCTAATGCCAATTATATGCAGCCAGTTTTTTTTTTTTTTATCGTAGGTTTGCGCGTGGGTTGGCGAAGCACAGGGCATGCGCGTCTTAACACATTGTTAAGATTCGGCTCTTGTCGTCATCGCAGTGCATGCCGAGGCATTGATTGTCACGAGATGAATGAAATGCTCACGCAGTGTGTCCACCGAATGAGCCACGTTCAAATATCGTCATCGCGGGGTTTGCAAAGCTTGATAACGAAATCCTGGCGGCTCAAATTGTTGTCAACATCAATAGTGCGATCCCCGCAGCTTCGTTATTACGTTTTGCGAAGGAGTAACACAAATAAAGCGTCCCCTTTTATCCATGATATTGCCCGGTGATAAAGAAGCGACTTGGTCAGTGTCGTTGCGTGTGGGTACTGTTGGGTCCCACTAGTGCCAGTAAGTTTGTGTAAAGAATATCGTTGCACGGCCCCGATGACTATCATTCATTTGAGGCAAACAGAGTAGCAGCGGAACTGGACGGTAATGCTGAAGACTGCATCTTGTGGGGCATGTTATAATGACACCCTATATTGCCCATAAAACCCATCTTTTTTCGTTATGGACAAAAAGAACAAATTACTTCGAAGAAAAAGTCACGTGCAAAGTCTGGGAGCGTCAGCCACGTTTCCTAAAGGACTGCAGCACAAAACTATAAACCCTTCGACCAAAGGTCGAGGGTTTTAGTGTTCCCCTTTTTTTACCATCCCTTCTTGGTCTAGTAGGAGCCTTCCTCAAGAAATGTCAAGAAATGAATAGACTTGTCTCTAAATATCACCCGTCATAAGGGCTTTTTTATCTACCTTTATGTCCGATATAGCTCCTGTGTTTGGCCCATTATATCCTCATTCCCTGATTCACGAGACTCGAATTAATTGATCTTCGCGCTCTATCGTCAGCAGTCGAACTCTTTTAGCGAAATTCACTCTTTTTACGGCGGTGGATTAGTGCCATCTTGTCAATTTCATCACATTTCGTAATCTTGTCAAGACGAATGTGCTACAGATATAAGCGTGACCGCGGCATGTCGTGCGAATTTAGGTCATTGTTTCAATGTTTCATCCGGCTGGTCTCTGTACAAAGATGTCTCGCTACGGCTCGTGCAAGCTCGATGGAAGCAGAACGGAACGATCGATTCGACATTTTCCATCCCCGATGTGGCGGCGCGTTCGATTCGGGTCTCGCTGCTCGTCGGAGACGCCTGTCGACTCACACGCCTCGTACATAACGCAACAGCGGTGCCTTCCGCAGCTCGAAGAAGAAAGATGATCTGTGTCCGACTTCGTCCCGACCGCGTCCCAAAGGGGCAAATACGAACTCACGCCGACTCTACGAGTCGCCCCCCCCCCCCCCCTCCGACCTGCCTGAAGCAACTTTAAACAAGCGTGAAAGACAACCATCGCAAAAGCAAACAAACCAACCTATCGATTCGCTCGACGCTGGTGGATTCGCCTTCTTTGATCTCCCGCGTTCTCCTTCACGCGGGTCAAGGGACGAACCGCTTTTATAATTTGTAACGAGTTTCATTGAACCTTAGAACGTTTCTTATGAATCGAGTGTCCGAATTGGATTCTGACATTTATGTTTTAGGCTCTAGCTTAATCTAGACCGCGGAAAAGACAACAATCACGAAAGTATAGCCTTAGGACATGTAAAATTACAATACGAAAACAAAAGTGGTCCCGGAAGTGCAAACATTACGTGTTACGTGAACACGCGCAAAGAAGATTTCCAGGAAGAGCCCGTACTCTATTTTGCAATTTGTTTGCAGCGTACTTAGTTGACGAGGGCACGAATTTAGAAACTGATTTCCTAAAACCCATACTCACGTATGAAAAAAAAAAAAAAATTGCAGATCCACACTCGCGCGCTTGTGCCTTCTAAAGCCCTGCACACAAGTGATATGCTGGCTTCCTAAAGCAGGACTCACTCTGCTCGTACATTATACAAAATACAGTGTGCCAGACATCGGATCCGTGGTTCGAATATCGCTTGCCAAATCTTTCTCCTTGAAATCATTACCATGCGGCATTCGTAGCACGGATTTCGTGGTGACTCGCGTTCGAATTCGTAGGCAGTCTGTCTTTTGTATGATGTATAAGCACTGGGTCCTTTGATCGCAAAAAGAACTCCCAGATTTGTTAGGTACGGTAGAAAAGACGCAAATTTGCGTTTATAAATATTTATAATTCGGCGATGGCGAGTGCTTTCTATGCACTCGCCATCGCCTTTCTATGCCGTTCGAACAGCTGGCCGAGGCGTATTGTCCCTGACGTCAGGGTGCTCGAGGGTGATACCCGGAAGCGCTGTGGCGGCGCGGCGCACCGGACATTGATGGCACGAAGAAGGCGGTGATTACCGGCCCGCTGGGCGTTCTCCTCGGCGCCCTGTTCCGTCGTGCGCCGACTGGTGAAGACACGGCAAGAAGAAAGGTAATGGGCGCGCCGCACGGCGGGGATCGTCCAGTGACACTTTCCACGGCGGCCATACTTTGTAGAGCGAAATGATGGAAGGGGCAATTTCGTAGGCGTAATGGCTGCACAGAATGCGGTACCGCGTCCGTCGGGACGAGCGTGGTGTCTTTTTGATGTCTCATTGTATGTGCGTGTGGGTAAGTTGTAGTTCGTTGCGTCAGCCAACGGAGTTTAGAAATAAGTGTGCCTGGTAAACTGGAGGATCGTCTTTGTTCCTGCTGCAGTAAGTACACTTATATTTGACTGGAAATTGAAGCCTGTCATTTAGATACTTAGCATACCCGAATTAAATTTCGTATGTCACAATTTCGGATATGCATATTAGTAATCCCATCACTATTAAATGTGTCACGCTCCTCACACAAGAGAGCGTTTACTAGTGGAACTGAAATTGACGCCGTTGATAAAATAATATTCTCTGGATGTTCAAAATTTCCCATGGCGTAGCCATAAACTGATGGAGAACAAAAGCAAAAATTTGGACTAGGTAAACGAGGACATGAGCACAAGGAAGACAACCTGCTAACCTCATTTTTTGTTGCTTGTAACGTGTCTCCAGTTGTATAATTGCTTCAGTATAAGTTGTGAGCCCTACGAAACGGGCTACAGATACTTCAAGAAAGAAGGTTTGGTGACCCTTAGAAAAATAGCACAATCTGACATCGTCAACATCAGACACAGGACCAGAGTAAGGAAAGTAAGCTAGAACAAAAAGGGTAAAGAGCATAAATTTTAAAACGCTGTATGTAAGGCTTGCGTACAGGCTGCGTACACGGCGCGCTCGTGTGTGCGTCTCGAGTCGGTCTTTTTCCTCTTGTTTACGCAGCACGCTTGTGTTTCGTGTGAACAAGTCCGTCTTTTTTTTTTTTTTAGTGTGCGGTGTTGTTGTCTTGGTTGCTTTTGGATCGAACCATTTAATCTATGTAGAGTCGCGGCTTGGAGCCGCAGTGGCGGCGAGTGATGGAGGCACCGAACCTACGAGGAATTCCGTAGTGTCCGTTGGGGGCTCAAGGGGTGTTTGTGTTGTTTGCTGGCCGTTGATTGGGTGGGGGTCCACCACGCGACATCGGCCAGGTTCAAACTGATTGGTCTGTTCCCGCCAGAGAGAGAGGAGGTGGACCTGTATACATAAGCCGCAGACGCGCAGAAAGGCACGGTTTTGGTATGGACTTGAGCGCCGCATCGCGTGTGAATGATACTAGAATCCCTGACTTTGTACAAATAACCAATATACATAGTTTCTCAAATATCTCGAACTAAATTCTAAATTAAACCTTTGCAAACATCAACATCTGGGATCGCTCTATATAATTCGTTCTGGTACCCCACCTCATTATCGACACCACGATAGAAACCAGCACTGCCTGTGCCAGCGCCACAACATCCAACGAATATTTACTCTGTTGAACGTGCTCGTTTTTCCAGAAGCATACGATAGAGTCGACTGCAAACATATTGAGGTGATTTCATTTCATTTTGTACTACTGGTACATCCGGAACGTGACTGATAGAAAATCGAATCGAATCGAAAATCGAACGAATCGTAGGAACGCATTATTCAACTCTAGAACAAAGATTGTCTTTTGATATCTTAATTTTTTCGATTGAAACGGTTTTTCATCGAGGTATTTGCTCGAGGCAAATTTTGATACTAATCAAAGCTCCTAGAATACGCCTAATTTGCTCGGACAGATAGAAACAATAGTGACCTAAGAGAGGAAGATCGAGTCTAGGATGTATAACATTACACAACAAACCCCGGCCCGCGGATTATATCCGGCACGCGGAGGCGTTACAACTGGCCCTCGGATGGCCGCGGTCATTTCAGTGACGCCCGGCCCAATGCTACCAACGCTAAAGTTATAAGCGCGCGTAAAACAAGCAGCGGCGTGACGCGCACCAAAACAGTAAACGAAGATGTCAGAAATAATGAGAGAAAACCTCCATTGAAACGTGGGTTCTCTCGCCATATGATTTGCTGTAAATTGTCATCACCAACATTACTATACGTAGTCCCCTGTTTCACGTCTGTGGAGCTAGTTTAAAGTTCCTTTGCGCTCTCATGTATAGTGTGTTTGTATCGTGTGTCATAACCATTGCAAATTATCAGATCTACCATCCTCATAAGTATTCTGCCCCGTGTGAATCTGTCAACGTGCCTATGTACTTTGATTTACGCCTGATGAGTATGATATGTCACTATTTTTCGCGTTATGTCCTAATGAGCAACGTATGAATTTAAAAAAAAAAACATATAGCACGAATTATTTCATCCTACTTTTTTAATTTTTTGATTTATTTAATATGTTTTTATATGATTACTCGTTTAGATTATTTATTGAGTATTTTCTGGTTTATATCGTCTTATTTTATTTACTGGCCCTCGAGACCGCGACAGATCCCTAACCCGGCCCCTCAGCCAAAACGTTTAGGGACCCCTTCTTTATACGAACGGCCGTTAAACGTCTACTTAGTCTCGCTGAACATTAGGTACATACCTTGCTCATTCCTTCTTAATTTTTTGAAGCACTGGAGTCATCCCGCAAGAATAAAATACGCATAATTGTGTAGCAGGAAATATAATTCAGTTTTCTCAGAACGATCTACGCCTAAAGCTTGCGTAAAAAAAGGCTAATGACTAACACGAATGGAACATTCAATCGTCTTCGACAGCAGCGAATGTAAGCCAAGCTCCTTTCAAAGCAACCAGCAAAAAGAGAACGTAAGATATCAAAGAAAATGTGTTTTACAAGGCGGTGGCAGTTGTGTCCCAATCGTTGGATAACGCGGCTGACCGTGGAAGGCAAGGTGGCTCAGGAAGGGAAATACACTTTCTTTTGTCCTCGAACTTCGATGCTCTGAGCCTTATCTCTCTGGAAACCCTGATCTTCGCCTTGCCTCGCACTCGTTTTTCTTTTTTTTTTTTTTCCTTTGGGTGTTTCCGGTGATCACCTTGCCTGGAATCTGTAAGCTGATCTCGCATTTTCGCGTGGCGATAAAGGCGCAGAGACGTCTTCATGAATGGGAGTCGGGGAAAATGATCCCCCATGAGGATAACGATAACGCGGCTCCAACAGGCTTGTATATCGAATCGATCCGTGTTCGTGGTTGATCGAATCTTAAGGTTGAAAGACGGTTTTGTGTTGACTCACGAGCCCCGGCAAAAAAAAAAAAGTAGAACAACATGAAAAGACGTTATAAGAAATTGCTACAGTCTAGCAGAGGATCCATCGGACAGCCAGCGCCACAGCCTTTTGGCGATGCCAACAACCTGAGTTTGTCTACTCATTCATGTTAGCACTGCAAGGATACTATAGTCACGGGAACTACTGAGGTAATTAGTATGAAATATAAAACTGTTCAACTTCGACCACGTTGATACACAAAAAGGACACTACTGGAAATATTTCCGAAACAGGGATTTGTGGCAGTTTTGTTAAGAAGTTGTTTTACCAATTTTTCTACCGTCTTTTCTTATGCGAATTTTATGGATGTGAAATAATTTTACTTTTACTCATTAGAGTAAAAGTAAAATTGCACTCCAAGCGAAATCCTTTCCAAATGGGCTATGCAAACGTCGGAATCATGCCTGCCGTGAATTTGCGCCATAAAATTTATTTACACTTTTTTAAATGTTAGATTCCTTTTAAAAATAATTTTACGGGGTGACATTACAAAACCAGTTTACGAAAACGAATAAACGCGATATGGGCAGTCGGAATTCTCAAAACTGCTCTTCGAGCCTTAGTGTTCGCGTCCGTCGTCGTAGCCATTTTCAAGGCAGTCAAATAGCATAAACAACCAATATTCAAGGAATACACCTTTCTTCACGTACATTATATAAAAAGCAGCAGGCCTTCCAACACATGTTTGGCATGCTCCACCCAGCCCAGCTCCGAAAGTCCCGAAAAAATACCTACAAAGTTCTTGCCATTCAGGAAGCATCACAACCAGAGAGCGGACTGAACGCATTCCTGCTTTTTACGACATTCTTTTTACGACATTCTGAACGTTTTCCTCTCGCCGTGCTGGGAACCGTTCTCCGACGCCTTGGCCGCTGCCACCTCTGCGTAGCCCACCCAGCACTCTCCGGACTAGCGCCCGTCAGCCAGAGAGGCGTCCATTATGGCGCAGGTTCATCGTATATGTTTTCTACGTTCTGTCACTATCGGCTATGCGAACGGAAGAACCAGTTTCCGCCATTTTACTCAGAGACGGCGTACAAAAAACAAAGAAAGGAATCGGCACGAGGAGCCTTGCATGAACGAAGACCATCCACCGCGTCAGCGTTTCTCCCCAGATTCGAAAACAAGAGGGAGAGCGAGAGAAGAAAAAGTAGCGAAAGCTGACCAACGGGAAAAGCGAGTGGCCACCGGCGCGCCGCACAGACCGTCCTCGAGGTGTCGGGGGGTTAGGCACTCTTCGAACGAAAATGTGGCGTTAATTTAGGTGAACCTGCCGCGTCATACCCTGGCCAACGTTTGTAAGTAGCTCTCATTGAAGAGACTCCCTCTATTGGTTCAGTGGGATCTCACACGGGTAGCCTCGCGAGAAGTATTAACGCATATTGGGTTTAGAGAGAAACTTCCTTTAGAATTCATTTGGTGGTACGTCGTTTAGGAAGTGTACCATTACGTTATTATTACGTGTGTGTTTTCCCCACTAACATTCGTTCTTGTGAAAGTTCAATCAGTGGGAGACAGGTTAAAAGAATAAAATTGTAGATGATTTATTTGTATTTTTTTTCATTCACTTATTGGTTTCATACTCTCGGGAATCGTATCAAGCACTAGTGATAATCTCATTATTTAACTTCGTGGACCGATTTTGATCAGCTGAGTTAGGGGTGAATGATACACATGCATTGCACCACAAAGCACAAAAGCAATACCCGAACCTCAACCTACAGAGTAATCGTTTTGCCAGCTAAATATGCTACACTCATTTTGTCGGCTAAGGAATTGTCAACACGTTCATGACAACTTGGTCGGGGTTTTTATCATTTCTTAATTACTTATGGCAACTGCTTAATATTGACTTAAAACTAAATAATTATGAGTTAGAATCGGGATTGGTACGCTCCAGCGCAGGTGCGGAAAATCACCTAAACGCAAGCTTTCACGCCCTCCAATGCGCGTCACATCCAGCGACTCTTTTCCTTCATATGAAAAAGGTTACTTTCTTTCGAGGAACAATTGCTGCAATTTTCCTAGTATTTGTTCCAGCGCTTTGAATGCGCTTAGATCGCCAAGGTGCATTCGCATAGGATATACTTAGCATTTATAAAATTCACATACAATTATCCGAGGCAACAGGGCGCTCCATAGTTATTTCAAATTGATTGCATATTGCGGAGTACGTGCACAACAAATAAATAAATAAATTATAAATATTTACGGAGCAATTCGCGCTGCTAGCAATGGGGCTAGCTATGTCTGTGTTGAAGCCTAAAGGGTTCGAACGACCAAAGTAGAGAACATCGTTGACATATCTAGTGACTCCAACGCATTTTACGACCCCTTTCACTCCCGGACTCGTGACGTGCTGTACGGCACAGCTTCACTTACGGAAGCGCCCGTGTAACATTCACGTTTTTACGACGTATGGTTTATCTTTTCACATATTTCTACCGCGAGCTCGACAATAAACCAACTTCTATGCCGAGGCCTGCACCTTAAAAAAAAGATATGCAAAGAGGTAAACTTTTTTTTTCGTCTTAGCTAATTGCGTTTCGGGAGTAGCACCCGAACCGACCACCACTCAGGGGCTTCACTCATCCACTTGAGCCCGTCTCGTCGGACCACTAGAGCGAGCCGATGTTCATCCGCGTGAAATACGGGCTTCCGGACACAGCAGCAGCGGCGCACGCGGGAGCACACACAGGCCGGCGCATCCCGGGGCGTCATCGGCTCACCTGGACGGGCAGCCGGCAGCGAGGGATGGAAGAGCTGAGTGGCGCGTTCCTTGGGGAGCGGGCAAGTGACGACGACGACGTCTATGCACCGGGGGCGCTGTAACCTTCTGTTGCTTTCCCGGGAAGGAGAAAGTCCTCAGCGTGCGAAGTGGGCCAGCAAGCGAGCGGGGGCACGACAGGCACACAGGGCTTCACGGAGGGAAAGTGAACACACACAAGAACCACCATTGGCAAGGCCGGATCTTCCTTTATATATTTCCAGGCGGGCGAAGGAAGGCAAGGGGTAGGCGGCCAATGGGGCCCCGCACGCGCGTTGACCCTATGCCCTGCTTTCCTCCCCCACTGCGCCTCGGCGACGCTCGCTCCTCGGCCTTCAGGAACCCCGGGAGGATCTGCCAAGAAACCCCGACCGCCGCCAGGGGTGCCGGCGGTGGGCGGGGCGGCCCTGGGCCCCCCGGGGAACACCCGAAGCTCATTTCCGGACCATCTCGTATCGTCTTTTTAATTTGTTTTTTCTATTATTATTTTATCCTTCAGATAACGGTTTTCTGACACCATCAGTCGCTCGTCCCTCGAACGGCGATTCGTGTCCGGATGCGGCAGGCTCGTGGAGCGACCCCCTCATGACGTAGTAAAACGGTACTCAGGCAGTTCCGTCACGGTTGTTCGAAACCAAATTAGGCGCTGAAGGGGGGTGGGGCGTGCGAACGGTGGCGATAAACGGCCGACTGTAAACGGCGGATGAAGGACCTCTGCCGGTAGCATGTGCCCAAATGGTCACGTCTTTGTTCCTCTGATGACCGAGGCGTGACGCATATTGAGTTGCGTGTGTTTTTAGCGTCGGGAGTTAGTGGTTCCTGCTTCTGCACTTCTTTGCTTATCCCGGAGGATGGAACGTGGTGCGGCTGTGCACTGCGGCGTCGCGTTGATGACCCCGAGCACCGTCAAGGGCTCACGCAGCGCGCGGATGTGGTCGGACGTTTTTAATACGAGCTTGTTTTCGTGAAGGAAGCTTGCCCTCTTCCGAGAATAGCTCGTTACAAGCCCGAGGAGAGTGGAGTGGTCTCTGGCTTCGGCTGACGAGCGGAGTTCTTGTACAACTCCTCTGCGAATTGCTTTTTTTTTTGTGTGTATGTGGCTTCTGTGTGTAACATCATATCACTTAGGGAGGTCCGTTGTTACGCGACGAAGGGCATTCGAGATTGTTTTTTCTCACAGCATCATTAGGCCTGCCAAGGTTTATTCACCGAGTGTCCACGCAAGACGACCGCCGATCCTTTTGCCGTTACTCCATGAAGCTTTTTTGTTTCGTTTGTCTTGAGCAGAGGGATCGCCATAAAGCGCTTCTTTCATTAACGTTATAAAACGATAAAACGAGGAGTTTGTATGTTTTAAGTTTTGGTTGGAATCACGAAGCAACTAAAATAAGTAGCGCCTTGTTTGTCTACGCACTGAGCAGGTCGTGGGAAGCATATTTTCTTTTAAATAAAAGTGTGATATGACTATTGCAGACCCACATGGGGCGACAAGTTTAATTTGCTGCCTTGAAATGGGTCAAAGTGAGTATTCTATTAAAAGCGACATATATCTTAAACGAGCTTCAAAATCATCGCTCTACGTTATATTTGTCATTGTTATAAACAGGCTTGATGCTATCAAGGGGCAATGTGAAATAGTTGTGTTCAGACGTCTAATTGATTTAAAAGAGTGCCGGTTGATCACTGACAGAAAAAATATTAAATATTTAAAACAAGCAACTCAAGAAGCTCTAATCCATTTTAGCCCATGTCTTCATCCACGAGTGAGAAAGAAAGATAATAGAAAATTGTGAATCTATCCGCCTTCCTTTGCAGGACATGTTATACTGATGGACAGTCACAGTATTGAAACAAAAAGGTAGAAAGACAAGAAAATAATTGAAAAAATGTGCCAGTGATAATTGTTCACTCTGTAACATCGATTACGCTTCCATCAACGCATTCTGTCTCTTCAAAGGGCGTACTATCTTCTTTCAAGCAGTTTATCTAGGGTGCTTTCTAGACGTCCTTCCGCTTCTTAAGATGATAACACTTTTTACCGTACCTGATGTTTACAGCACACGATCGTATTAAAGGTACAGTGGCGGGCGACATGGAAAAGCGCCTGCTAACGCAACCTCTTGTCCTTTTCGCGTGTAGTAAGAGGGACACAACGTCGCCTGCCTCATTCCTGTTGATCTTCTTGCTTTGATTCGTTCTGTTAACTCGTTGACGTGACCGACGGAAGATTTTGTTTTGACCGTGTTGTCAGTCGGACACTAAGGGACACAAGAAAATGGTTGCACGGTGGGAAGGAGAGACGCACGCTCGCGTGTGCGTGGGCTTCTGTATCGCAATCCGCTGTTGCTCTTCTTCCGGACACCGCCAGGTTTTTGTCAAACCGAGCCCTCTCGTTTTCGGCAAAGTCACGTGCCCAGCTGGCGCGGAGCCAGAGAGAGGGAGGCGCCGCACAACACCCCCTAGACAACAAAGTCGTAGCGCTGAATGAGATGACTTAATCAGAGAAGGCCGACGCTGGACACAGATTGGAAACAAGTGCTGCGTCAGCGCTCGGCTTCCAGACACGTTTGAGTCGAACTTTGACGCAATCGTCGTGTCCAATCTGTGCCCAGTGTTGGCCTTTTCTGATGACATGACACCATCTCATTAAGCACTGCGGCTTTGTTGTTTAGGAGGTGTTGCGTCGCGTCGCGGTGGAGTGCGGGCGTGTCGATCAGTTGCCGCCCTGCTGTCGCCGGTTGCTCTTCGCTCTGGGTTCCCGTAGTAGCGCTACGTGGGTTGTGATGTGCGCGTGTACTTAAAACCATAGATGCGGTTCACTCCACGAGTGATATGAGTGCAATTCCTTCCAGGACTGGTATGATTATGTTTTGTTTTTTTTCACGAGTGATATGGATGACAGCATCCAAGGGCGTCGACGTACTCTGATGGGCAGTGTACAAAAAAGGGGTGAAAGAAATCACAGGAAGATCCATTGGTGGATTCTTGGGGATTCTTGGGAACCTTTGGGAAACGCCACGCACGTCTTCCTTCGGGAAACGCTAACACTGACCCCGTAACGAGGCCAAAAAGAGGCAGCAAAACTAGAGGAAGCAAAAGAGAAAACCAAAAGAAAAAAGTGGAGGAATCAGCGTTAGCGTTTCTCAAAGGGGGACCTGTGTGGAGGGTCATGATAACGCATTCCCGAAGAATCCACGAATGGATCTTCGTGTATTCTTGACTCAATAGGGGTCGCTCCTTGTGGACAGAAATACCCCCACTAACTTTCTATGTGTCTGACATGATATCGGAAGCTCTTGACTTGTTCACCGAGGCGATGTTTTATGTTGTACAGTGACGTTTTTCTTGGTGCTGTCTACGTGAACTGCATGTGAATATGCACTAGTCTAGATTATTTCGCTCATCAGCGCAGAAAAATAAATTTTAAAAAAGAGTGTTAAAGCAATTTTTATACTTTGAAGACATAATTAAGTTATATTTAAATATATTTTGCTGCAAAAGTAGTTCACTGCAATCATAATTACTAGCGCACGAAAGTAATTAAGTACAGCTATGCCTTACTTTCAGGAACTATTGATATTACTTCAAAATTACTTTCCTTTGAGAGCTATTTGACCTCAGCGACGTTGTTTGCGACAGCATTTTTCCGTCCGGAACCATGTTTGTCCGTTCCTTGTCTAACCGTTAAGTATATATATATATATATATATATATATATATATATATATATATATATATAGATAATATATATATATAGATATATATATATATATATAGATATATATATATATCTTTTATATTCGTTACATTTTGGGTTTTCGCAACACCTAACTCATTATGTGTGATATGGGTGCGAGTTCTGGCTATAATACAAGTCTGTTTTGTTCTTTTGAAACACCATCAAAATGTTTAGTGATTTTAATAACAAAAATTCGAAGTAAAGGTAATCAATAAGTGTTATTAGGCACCGAAAGAATCTAATGGTGGCTCAAACTCCTAAATATTCTGAAAATGGCTGACATGAGTAGTGATAAGATGCTCAATGTATATATCATAAATATATCCTTTGTATTTATTTTTTCTTTCCACCTTGACAGTCGAAGACAGCCTCGCATTGTGCAGGCATCTTTCGGGCTGATCTGGGGACGCTGTTAGTTTTTACACTTGCTCAGCTGTATGTCCGTGGTCAGGGCTTGCAGAGTCCCACGAGTTGTGAAACGGACAATGAGGCAGACACTCAGTGTATTTTCGCCTGTTAGCCTCCATGTAAAGCCAAGCTCCAGTAATGTTTTTGTAGTGTAATTGTAACGTAATTGCAATCTAATTAAGATTATAATTTTGAAATTACTGGAAATAAAAAAGTAATTAAGCTAGAACTTCAATAAATCTAGACATGTACGTAACACGTTAGTAGTAACGAGTTACTTTATCTAGTTACTTTTTTTTTAAAAAGGAGTAACTTATTTTGTTACTTGTAAGGAAAAGAAACGAGTAAGGGTATTTCGTTAATCTTGAGGAGTAACGTGTACAACATCGTTTAAACAGCCTCATTTTAATTGTAACCTGAATATGCGTTTCTTGCGACAAAGGCAAATGGGCAACACGAAAAACAATTGAACAGTATGACACTATAGCAACGTTTGTCGCTGAACACGGCAGTTGAACTCTACAGCTGGGATTGTCCTTCACCCAGCGAACACAATAAGGTTCGTTGGTTGAACTTTCTAGAATCGTGCACAGACCGAATGTAAGCCCGGAGGTTGCCAACGCGGTAAAGCACAGAACCCATTGTCAACTTGGAACTTTAGAAACAGAAAAAACAAAAGAGAGAGGGGAATCCCAGATTCACCAGCTCTTCCTGAAGCACAACGCAGCCTTTGGTTCGAGCGCGTCAGTAGAACGACTCTTCCGCGTCGCCGGATATGTATTCTCAATTAAGCCGGGAAACATAACTGTTGAAACCTTGGAGAGGCAGCTTGTGCTCAAGTACAACGACTACTAAAAATAAAACGATAAACCATGAAACAAAAGCAGTTGTGTATTTGGTCGTCAAAGTAACGAGAAAAGTAACTCGTTACATTTGAGGTAAAGTAAAGTGTTCCTTTGGAGAATCGGCAAAGAGTAACGTATTTAGTTAATTTTTGAGCGAGCAACACGTAGCGGTATTTAGTAACTTTTATTGGGTAACGTGTAGGTGTCTGTATCAATCTTAGTCAAAATTATGATGGCAATTACGAATTCTTCAAAAAGTACGTATTTAGAATATTTAAATTACTGCAATGGCATTGGTACCCAAGACAGGTTAACAGCAATACGTAACAGACATTCGCAAATACTTTCACTTGTATTTCGCATTGGAAATAAAAGCTGCTTGTTTCACAAAAACAAATTTCGACAAGTGGTCAGAAAACGACGAGGCAGTTAAGTTAGGCTTCTCAACGTCGCTGACAGCGCGTTTAGATCCTGAAAGGTGAAAATGCGTGAGCAGGAGATATCTCATCTCTGAAGTGATTTTCTTGTGATTTTTGTTTGGGCTACATTTGGCGCTGAAATATTTGGTGAAAACATGAAGCTAGTGTACATAGCATAAAAAAATAATTTAACCAGGTTGCTAGCACTGCGCAAGTTTTGTGTATATGAACTTCAAAAATACCGACAGAGAAACCAATCAGCGGAATGGGGACAGATCTTTTTACAACCTCTTTCAAACCTGTGACCGAAAGGTAGAGATCTGTGTGTATCATCCCGTTTCAGTTTTTCGGTCTTGGGTTTCTACAATACTGACGGTTTACCAGGTGGCCTGTCTCTTTTTTGCTATTGTATGCCTATTTATTTCAATAAGATTAGGCACGTTCAACTTGACATTTAGCTGCTTGTAACCTTGACATTTGATTTCCCTTCAGTAAAAACTAAAATGTGCGGACTCTTAATCAATCGCAGAAAAAAACGTCGTTTCGAATTTAAATTTCTTTAAAAATTTCATTGACGTGCGTAAAAACATGACGAGCCTAATTTATTTTTTCAGTCAAGTTCAAGTCAGCCTGTCTTCTATGTACTTTGTGATGACTTAAATACCGACGTACACTTCGCGCTTTCCACTTTTGCCCTTTTGCCCGCCTCCTCCTTTCCTGTATCCTCTCCACTTTTACCTCACCCCAGCTTGGCTCCCCTCGCACCTTAGGAGAGGAGAGCGCTAAGAGGACTATCTGCCCTGCAGACAACCGAGGTTCTACGTCGACCTTTAGAAGTAAGCTGAATCACTTTTCAAGGAATCTGAGTTAGGATCGCATTTCTATTGGGCAGGAGATCGAACTATAGGGGGCGCTTTACCGAGCTTGTTGTCCCCACAGCCCGGTGTTTACTAACACGGCATAACAAAGAAATTGAACCTCGTCATGCACGATCTAGGGACGGGCGCTTCGCTCTTACCAGCGCATTGGTCGCACGAGGAGCGGCCCTCGAATCGTCATCTTCGATATCGCTGATCAAAAACAAAACAAGAAACTTCGCTTTGTTGTCCCCACAGCTGAAGCGTGCCGCTAGAGGCGTGGCTGTCCGATCTCCTCCCCAATAGCTTTTTGTCCCGTGAATTCAGTTATCGCACTTATCTTGGGTAGAAGTGAACGTCTTGAAAAATACGTTCAGTGATTGCCGCCGGGCAGGCGACCATCCTCTCTGCCGCCTGTTATCTCTCCAGAGCCTCGTGACGTCATCGTCGGCATCCCCGAACCAGCTTAGTGGCGAGAAAAGGTCATCTGACCCCACTGATGACGTCACTTTTGATAGTTTTCCTGTCGGCTCTCGCGCGTTCCTAACCCCGCCGCGCCGCAACGGGCGGGTCTGCATCGAACTTTTAATTGGCTATTACGAAACTCCTTTACTAATAAGATCGAATAAAACTTAAGACACATAATTGTAAGGTGTCGCCATTAACACGTTTATTGTTAGTTTGAATTCAAGGACCTCTTCAGCTTCCCTTTAATATAATTTCGTGGGGGTGTTACCATATATGGCAGCGGCACTTTCTGACATCATTTGTGCGAGAACACAGCTTCGCATTAAGAGTTTTTAAACATACCTTTATATTAGTCACTGCTCGCGTTTATGGCACCACTTTGACTTGTTTTTACAGTAAAAAGCTGTAAAATGTACGTGCGAGTTGACAAAGGTGCGTAACTGTTTACTCGTGCAATAGTTCTTTCCGGATATCCTTTGGTATCCAAAGTATACCGCTGGCGAGAGAAGAATCAAGTGGGACGGCTGACATTGCTTTCAAGATTGGAAAATGCTACGCCAAAATTTTAGGTATAAATCTATGTAAATTTGCTGGAGCCTCTATGACATACTCCGTTTACCCTTTAGCTTAGACTACGGTGGAAGCTACGTCCTCGTTCGACCAATCATCAGGTTCCCGCCCATAGCCACTCGCAGAGAGCCGGGCCAGTGAATGAAAGGGAGGCGGCTGATTGGTCTCGACAAGCAGGGAGCTCTCACAAGGCTCAGCTTGCTGGTGAACAAAGTATAATATATGCAGTTGTTTAGAAAAAATAAAAATAAATCTACCTTGGAACTTTAAATAAAGGGGAAAGCAATTAGAATTTTGTATTGCGCCATGCCGCCGGGAAAACGCGACACTGCTAAAACGGACACAATAAAAAGCTTGACTTTTCAGAAATTATAATAATGAAATGTTACACGAGGTTGAACCAGTACAATATAGCACTCGGTGGCGGAGGCTCATGTCAAATTAGTTTTTGCATGTGCTCTGAATGGTCTACCCCCAGCTTTGTAACGGCCTCTTCCTTCAGCTTCGAGGCTAGGTTATTCTTTTTTTTTTCTTTTTTTTTTTTTTAATGGGCAATTGTGACATAGACTTCCAAAGGCAAATATGTATTTATTATTATTGTTATGAATTTTTAGTTAATGCCGGATTCAGTTTTGTAAGGCGATTCAAACAATCACCAAAATGCAAATTTAAAAAAAAAAAAAAAAACTTATATACTGATTTGACAATCGATCCACAAATAGCTACTTTTGAAAGAAGCGAACATTAAAGTTTTAGTTTTGCCTGATACAAACTACATCTATATTCGCCAACAAAACGAAATCTTTGCCAATGGTTCAGCTGCATGATCACCCCTTACACAACATAATGTGATTCATAATACGCACACACCCTCACAGGTCCGGAAACAACGGCCTATGTTGAGGTACCATCCAGATGCAGCTGGGTACGACAGCTCGCCCTTGACGAAAAGGGGCAGTGCGAAATGGAGGATGTCGTGCACATTTCGGGTCACGTTTGTTGCATTAATGCAACGCATTCAGTCCAAAAAAAAAATTCAATTTCTGCTTCGGTATTGCGTCTTGACTGAAACAGCTCTTTATACGGGCAAACCTGAAACTCTTCCCAGTGCCCCTTTAAAGCAAATGCTGAGACACCCTGCAGAAAACATCAGCTCTGCCGCAGTTCCGCAGTAATGTGCCTCATGGAAGGTCACGCGCGGCGCGCAAAGCTAAAGGTGAAGATACAGTCGATGAAGGCGCCGCTGATAGCTACGCGTGACTCGACGCTTATTGATGTCGAGAAAGTTTTGTAATCTAATGAAAGTAACGCCCGTAAAAGGTCGATTGCGATTTAATTACCCCCTCCCCATGCACGCACGCGCGTGGCGTGTGCACGCGTTCGTTGATGCGTGTGTACTCCGAGCAACTGATCGGCACGGTTCACGCACCGTGCGAAGACGGAGAGGGTCTCACCTTGTATCTTCGGCAACGGACGCCCGGCAGCAACAGCTCCGAGCTGTTTTGGACACCTCGTTCTTCCTATATCTCTCTGACGCATTCAAAATGGGCTCGTGACTCCCAACAAGACAGGGATTCTCGGCCTTTTGCATGAAATGAATAATAAGCTTTCCGCGCCGAAGGCCGAATGTAATGGGAGGGTTTGCTGGCAATTCGATTATATGCTTGTCTCCCTTCTGCGTTTTATTTTGTGATTCGAGGAGATGAAAACGGGGAATTAATCTAATCGCGTGCTTCCGGCGGGCTTCTGTCTTTACGCGGTCTTGTCTTCTTGCAGCCTCGAGGAATGAAGCAACCGACCTGAGGACTGCTCTAGGGGCGAGCTTATCTGGTTTGTCTACAATGAGGCAATTATAAATTCCTGCCGTCGGCTGCTCCCGGCTTGCTGGCGAAGGACCGTTGGGTCCCCAAACAATGCGCATTGTTTGTGGACATCGCGGACAGCTTTCACATACGGGTGTCCGCATATTTACCCGTGGGATAGGTTCGTCTGCCATACGTTTTCTTTTGTCTTGGCGTCTGGTGATGCCCTAATCGCTCTATGTGCGTGCGTAAGAGTTGGAAATTGCTACATTAAATGGCAGACAAATCAAAAGGTTTTGTCCACGTGGATAATTCTATATTAGTTTGCATTAACGCGTGCTTTGTAGCTCAAAGTGGGATTTGGAGAACATACTGTCAAGATATTTAGTTGATTTAGGGTTGTGTGAGAAAAAACGTGGCGCAAATTTTGAATAAATGTACATTCCCAGTGAAGAGATGAAAGGGAGAAAGTACAACGTGGGCGATCATTCGGGGGTGGACGTTTTTTCGATGTTTTACGGTAATCAGATTAGCATTGCTTCTTTTTTACGAAAAGGGTGGGAAACACGTGAGACAAAAATAGAAAGGTTTAAAATATTGCAAGTTTGCAGTCCTGTTGCCTTACTTCGTATTTGCACTCGAATATCGGAGGTGTCACTGCAAGATGCGCTACGTTTTTTGTGTCCAAAATAAGACAAATCTACCAAATCTCTCTAATGTAATTCAAACTATTGCCTCGTAAGCATGCAGTCTACTTTGTTTCAGCTTACGTCCGGACGCAGCCGACGATACACGAGCTGATGAAACCAATCAAATAGTGTCAAAAGCGCGAAACAACTGGTAGTGTCCTGTACATGTTTGGTTCAGCAATAATAGAACACGTACAGAAACATAGCAAACAGTATGTTTTTGAGCTTTGACGCAGTATGACTGAAACCGTCAGCTCATAGAGTGGGCTGCGTCCGGACATATGGTGAAACGAAGTACCGTTTTAGTTTTCTTGTTGTATAAAAAACTGTGTCAAGAACACCGAATGCTGATACTTTAATTGCGTTGATTAGTTCATAAAGGTACAATCTGAAACAATATAAGCATGGACAGCCCACCTTGCTTATTGCGGCACCTGCCGTGTTTACAGACGTTCTAGTTCAAACTATCTTCGGAAGTCGAAGTTTAGGATCCGCGGTCTCATGAAGTATTTGACAAAGCGAGAGATAATAAGGTTGTGGGAACCGCTGTCGTACCAAAATACCAAATCGAATGTTGTCGTATTGTGTGCGGGGGGTATTTGACTGCTTGTATTGTACCCTACAAATAGCGAAGAGAGTGAAAAGCGGAAGCGTGCTTCTTTGCTGAGACAGCCTTTTGATGTCTAAATCTTTTAGAAAACGTCCACTGAAACTCTGAGGCTATTGGGAGGTCGAAATTATCGTTTAATGTTTTGTGCACTGAACATGACCTTCGTGAAATATAATTTAAGAACATTAAAAATTACTCTCTTACACATTGAAGGGCCCTTCAGGTTTCAGATCTCGTCAAATGATCTGGAAAATATAGGTAACTATAGCAAAGTACAGGGAAGTACGGGGAATCGTAAGGAAGTATGGGCAAGTATAGGGAAGTATAAAGAAGTATAGGTAAGCATACGAAGCTTAGCAAATCTAGGGAAGTATAAGGAAATATAAAATTCCATTTGAAAGACGAGTATTTTAAATTAGCAATGGTCTCATACGCTTATCGTATGCGTAACTAAAAGCTAGTGAAATAATGCAATTTGAGCGCACAATCGCAATAATGTCACTGGCATTGGTCGGAAAAGGTTTGCAACGTAATGCTAGTGGGACCACTTTCTATAACTACATGAAAACCAGAACTTGGTTACCAGAATAAGAAGGCATATTGGTGAATAATAAGAAGGCACTTCTAGATTGTGTGAAAACTGAATTGCGGAGAAGCTAACAAAATGGGTACTACATATTACATTAAAGTTGGACAGTGTAATGACTTTCTAAATATAATGCTTACAAAGCGACACGCGAAGTTTATTCGTGTTGAAATTTATATTATATTTTTATGGTACAAATGACAGTACTCCTAGTTGTGCGAGTCTGAAATGAACAGCCACGCTGACTATAGGTGTCTAAAATAAATGTTGTTTTGTAACTTACAACAAAATAAAAAAGGCGACTTGCATTTATTCATTGAGTTTTTTATTCATCCAAATGTAAGCAATTAATAATACTTACAACCAGTTCGCGCCAAATAAACAGAAATACCTAGCCAAATACGTCAGGAGCGAACGCAACGCGCTCGAGGGAACTTTCCCAGAACTGTGCAGGCATTGAATAGTTCGAAACTATGCATATAATATAGTGACGCGTGTAACCCTTGTAGTAATGTGCGGCTTTTTTTTTTAATTTTTTGATTGACATACGTCAGCCAACGTGATATATCCATTGCCTGCGGTGTCAGAAACACACATAGCTAGTGACAGACCCTCTGGTCAGCGACAGGTTTAGAAACGCCGGGCGTGCCTTAATATGTTAATTCACGCTTCTTCCTTCGTGATTGGTCCTTTGACGTTCTCATCGTAGAATGCCGCACTCTCATTGGCTGCAGGGCAAAAATGAGATGTTCGGGACTCTTTACGCCCGGTGTTTCTTAAGATATCAGTAAGTATACAGAACGCAACCATTCATTTTTCGGAAAGCGTGAGCCTTCGACGAGGGTGCGATCTCGTTGTCACCGACCGTCGGCCTCCACAACAAATATGCAGCCTACGAATGCCAGAAGGAGTTCCGGGACGGGCTTCCAGCCGGCAAGGCATCGCCCTGTCCCGACCGCAGGTGAGGCGTGCGAGAAACGTCAAGGGCTCGCGCACGCCGATCATTTGGCTGGCGGCACCCCCGCCTCGAGTTACCTTGATCCGGATGCTGCGATAGATTCCGCCCTTCCTGTCCCTTCTGCTGCGCATCACGAAGCGTCAGCCGCGCGCGTGAAACAAGACCACCTGTTGTTGCCTTGAAGCAGCGCCGGAGGATAGTTCTCAGGAGAAGCGCCAGCCCTCCCTCCCCGCAATTAAAGCGAGCGTCGTCGCACCGCGCGTACCCTCAGCCCTAATCACATCGAACAAAGCGAAGAAGGATGGTGCTCTTTCTTCTCGCTGATGTTGCCCCCGCCGAACTGGCCGGCGGAGTACGGAAGATCACTGGCTGCGAACAGACGACGCTGGAACTTGGAGATAGTAGGTCAAGGTTGGCGACGAACCTATCCGAGGCAGCTCGTGCTCTCGGAATGCGCGTCGAGGTAGCTAATGGATGCATCTGCCCAGTGCGCTCGTCCGGCTGGCGCAGCGGCGGCGGCTCGCATTCCGGCCCGCTTTGTTTTGTCTCTTCCTCGCGCGCGCCGTGGAAGGAGAAGTAAACAACAGAAGCGGTTCCTTCCATTGTTTAGGAAGCGGTTCGCAATGGGAGCCCGGGCAACGGCGGATTCACCGGCCGTACAATCACCGAGCGTCGCTCGTTTTGCGATGGGTCCATTGTACAAGTGCGGGGGTCAGTGAAAATTTACACTGTTAGAGTGCGCTAATGCTTCGAGAAGATTGTCCTTCGCTTACTTAGACACAAGGGATTAGGAGGTAGAAATTATAAACTTCATCCCCTTTAGTTGCAGTCCTTTCCGGAGTAGGGCTAAATGCCCTGTTGGTCACAAAACTTAGTTGAATGTTTAACTCGTGAAATTTTCGGGGTAAAGCAGACACTAAATCTGACGCTCAGTAAGCCCACATATGCTCGTTCAAGATTTTTATGCTTTTTTGCAAAGCGCACTCGTCGCGCCGCGTTTAAGGAGCATGTAAGGCTTATTTGGGGCTGTAAGTTAGATAAATATCTTTGCAATGCACCTTTTAAACTGAAAACGAACATTCCGCCTTAATGTCACCCAAGATGCAAAGCTTGTTTGCAGGGAAACGCGTTATGTCTGTCAGATTGGAATACTGCATTTCTCCCCGATACATACAGTTGTAAGACTCCTCGAGAGTTCAACCATGAAAAACTAAACATTTAAATACGACTTATCCTGGTCCACTATAGCCGCACTCAATATTAAGCACGTTCGACCACAGCGGCTACAAGCACTGCGAACGCGCAGAAACAATATAATATTATAAGCGATAATACCTACACATGCCATGTTCTACAGCCAATGGCACTGCTTTGTCGTGACGCCATAAATATTAGTTGGCGTACAAAATACGCAACCCTTGTAGCGACGAAAATAATTGAGTTTTTGAACGCTCCTAAAACATGGAGCAAATGGGAGGAGTAAAAACATATTGCTGAACAGCCATCGACAACGCAAGGCTCTACTGAGTCATGAAATTCCCATCCTTATAGCAACTGCTGTTCCTAGATGTTTTATTTTTCTAAAGGATCGTCAAGTTACCCGAGCATGTCTGGCTGCGGAAACAGTTCCTCGATGCAAATCTATGGTCTGTCAAACTTTTTCTTTTTTCCCGTTCGAATTGACGTGAAGTGGCGGAAGAACCGAGAACAGGTTTACAAAGGAAAAGTTGGTCTCTCGAGCGCATCTGCAGAACTGCCTTGCTCTCTTTCCCTTAGCCTTTACAGTTAAGCGTATTTCGGAAGCGACAAGAGGATGCCATAAGTTGCAGCTCGCAATAAGGGGCAGGTTGCTGGTGCTCAATTTTCCAGCGACTTGCCAGGCTGACTGACGTTTCAGATGCCAGCGAAATTACCGGCTGTCCAGAAAGACATTGTCACGCTCAGAAGTCGTTTTCAAGCAACGCACAATTGAACCTAGTGATCAAGAAATTCTTCTTACCGGAAGTCTTGTAGTTGAGAATCAATGAACGTCCGCATGACAGCCTAGAGCGAGTTTAGGAGTACTTGCAGAGTGTTTGGGCAGTGTCTGACATAGAAAAGCAAGGAAATTGCCATGTTTTGCTAGACACTGTCACAGATATAAGGTAAGGTCCTTGAGTATAAACGATTATTGGTTTACTAGCAACAACAGATACGCTTCTGCACCCAAAAGGTGTGTTTGCGCTCGGTTGGTATCTCTGATGAAAGAACAAACTAATACTACTAGCATATCAGATAACTCAGCAGGTTACGCAAATCTTAGAATAAAACTTGTATTAGACTGTCGGTGTATAGGAGCGCTGAGTCTGGAGAAGCAGATCAAGGAAGGGTAAAAGGGCCGGCTATGTTTTGTCCTTGAAATATATGCAGACAGATAGCATCAAAGGCGAACGTATAAATTAAATTAATGGTATCATCTTGTCGGGTTGATTGAATTAGAGTGAATCAGGCTATTCTGCGCAGTCGACTCGTATGTTTCTTCATTTCTTTTTTTCAATTAAGGAAAGCGATACATAAAAATAAGAATGAAGAAGAATATTTATACTCCGCACTCAAGTTTAGTTGGTAAGGTACTATTAGCCCGCTGAAACTTCGTTTGTAATAAAGGGTCATTACCGGGCGATAATCGATCTTCAAGATGCTACTATTACTAAAGAATACGACATTATTGTGTGTGTACAGATAGATTGTAGTGAAGTGGCTTTGATTGCAAACAAGTGTTTTGATGAGTATCCAGAGCATCCTTTGCAGTTTTATAGACTGGGCTTGCATGATCACAAGATGACAAAGAATAGTCAATTGCTTTATTTGCTGATAAAAGGCACTAGAAGTTAAAGCGCCTCTAATTACTCGGGTTTCATTTATTTCTGTTGATATATATATATTTTTTTTGTAATACTGATTTATAAAAGTATCTTACTTTATTCAACACACCATATCCAAACAACAAGCACACCTTCTGGGAACGCCCAGCAACAAAGGACATAAGACAAAAATACCTGACCCGCTCACCCCAACCCATGAGACCATCCATTTGGGAGGAGTGGATCGCCCATGCACGGAGGGGCACAGAGTACACCGTATGGACCGCACTGACGGAAGGACTCGGGGACGAGGACTGAATAACGATGCCTCGGACGAAAGGCTTTAAGGAATCAAAATTAATCTCTCTCTCCCTCTCTTTGTCTCTCTCAATCTTTCAGGTATTAGAGGTTTCACTTGACAAAACATTATATTAATTTTTTTTTGTCCCTCCCCCGTGTAATGCCTCTGGGCCCTAAAGGCACTTAAATAAATAAAAAATAAACAATACGTCGTGACATTGCGATTTTAGTCTGCGCGTTTGTGTTTGTTTTACCAGTTCTTTGCCCCACTGAGACTTAAGATCAAGCCAAGTGTAGTTATAAAAAAATACGGCGTAACTTGTACTATAGTCGGTTAGGAGTTCATAGGAAACCCCTCCCCCCTCTTTCCACATTAGCAGAGCGAATGCTAGAGAGGAGTTTTTCCTAAACTCTCGAGTCTGTGCCTGTCACCGACCATAGTGACCTTCGAGCACAGCACGGGGTCGGGTTTACCGGAAAGCCTCATCCCGGCCCTGCCCGGGACGGGCCGGTCCGCCAGTCTCTACATCGACGAATTAATACACGGCATGCCTAACACGATTATATAAGTACATGTCTCGGCTGCATCGCAAGCCGACACATATCGTAGTTCTCGCCTTGCTCCCTAAGTGCAGCATGTCGGTCTCTACAATATTTTGCGTCGTGTTTCTTGGACATCACAACGCTCAACACAAGTCCGATAGCGTGGCTTTTTATGCTAAAACTGAGGGGCGGAGCACAGCGATATCTCGTCTGGTTGATACGCATTGCGAAATAACACCTAATGCAACGAGCAGCGTCTCTGTAGGAGTCACATCTGACGTTCTCAACCCGCTCGGATGAAACTGGCCAGAACTGTTCAGATGTCCCATCTTCGCACAGCTAACTTCTTGACCGCCTGCGGTAACCTTGCTAGCTGCGCCAACGGTCATCGTGTCATCGTTGACGCTGTAAAAAGCTATCATAAAACGGTGCGTCGACAATGTGCGCGAATACACATGAGCGACCATTTGAGTGTGGAAATAGTTCATCTGACTTTTGTTAATACCGTTCAACTCGTTTTGGATATTAAAAATATATAAGAGTATGTATATATATACTGGCCAAAGTTTTCGTTTGTTGATTAAATCCATAGGCCGAAGAATTCATTTATACCACCTTTGGTTATTTTTTATAAGGCTAATGTAACGTTTTGGAGTCGCAAATCAACTAGCCTAGTTAAATTTACGCGTGTTATTCGTAGCGCCGTCAGGCACTGATATGCAATGAAAAACGTTGTCTACCGGAAAATCACCTCCAACGGTCGCATGAAGTGCATAAAATTACGTTGCTCAATATTTGCGTACTCCACCTGACGAAAGTTGGACAAAATGGCATCGAATTCGAACCTGGGCCGAACCCGGGCCAGTTTTAAACATGGCGGGCCGGGCCGGGCCGGGTAACATAAAAATTGCTCGGGTTCGGACCGGGTTGGGCCCGGTTTCAAACACCTGTGCCGGGCTCGGGCGGATAAATTACCATGTCGCCGGGACCGGGCCGGGCCTGGCCTCCAAAAAGCGGCCTGTGCAGTGCTCTAAGTGACTGCCGAAACAAAGGAACATAAAGCAAGAGTCGATGTCTCTTTCCATTGAAAAAACTGACACTTTTGCTACAGCCCGTAGCAGCAAAGGTCACTTCCCCTATGGTTCGCACGCAAAACTTACTTGTCCCTCCAAGGTAAACTGGTGTCAGCAGTTTTGCTGTAAATCTAAATTATGATAGGTAGGCATGAAACCCATCTCTGAAACCGTAAAGGCTCGCGGAGTCGCACAGCCCTTCAAACATATTTGTTAGGGTTCAAGACGAACGCACAGACACAAATCGCTCCGTACAGTGGGACTGTGCGCGTTCCCCGCACCAATCAACCTCCTCTCTTTAATCGGTTGAACCCTGCTCTCTTCGCATGGATATTGGCAGGAGCGCGGGCACGTCACAAAGAAACGGCGATATGACCAGTCCAACGAGCACGTAGCTTCCACCGCACTCTCAGCTTAAGGGTGAACAGCTTAGAAAGTGCCGTAATGCGGTCCACTGTCCCCTTTCGTCCCCTTCTTGGTTTCGTAATTACTCCAGCCGCTCGAGTTTAGGTCGTGGGAAGTGAGCGACGAGCACGCACGTTCCGGAGAGATGGATGGTCGTGCGGCGGATCCAGAGCCGGGATCCGCCGTGCGGCGCTCCGGATTTTGGCATCAGCGGCCCCAAGGCGATCCGGTTCGGCCATCGCCAAGGTCCGTCTCGGTATACGGTCCGGGGCGGCCCAAGTCTCGGCGCGGGTCGACCGGCCACAAGCGCGAGCGGGAGGGCCCGTTGCAAGGTGACCGTCGCCATAACTTAGAGGTTCGCGCTCCTGTCGCTGTCTTCTTCGTAGCGGATCTGCTTTAGCGGCACGCGGCCGGCGGAATCGTCGGCGGCGCAGCTGGCAGGCAACAAGTGCGTGACGAAGAAGGCGTGAAAACACGGAAGACTGTCTTATACTTATCCTCTGAGAAATGGGGCCAACTGGACCTCCCGTGGCGCGCAGGGATGCCCGAACAACGTGACGGATAATGTAAATGGAGCCGTAAATTATACGCTCAGGTAGTTGACAAGCTGTAAGAATTCATCCAACTTTAAGAAACGTTGTCCCTTTGTATATAGCTCTACTTCGTAATAAGAATATATATATATATATATATATATATATATATTGTTAATACGCAGTAGAGCAAGTTAATTTATTCGCTTTTCCCATATTTTCCTGTCCCTTCCGGTCATTTCCGAGAGGCGCCAGCAAGGTGTCCAAATGGCTTTGACAAATCACTTTAGCCAAACAAGTGCCTACTAATAACTTAATTTTCTAGAAATTACTCTGTTTCATTTTAATCTCCTACGTTTGGCACTACGCCGATCGCTTAAGTATTAAGGAAGTGAAAGGGGCAGTGTATAAAACACAAACAAAAATGCGAGGAGACAAATCATTAAGCCACACAACTGATGCGAGTATTTTACGTTTTATGGCGTTGTTCGAATTATGTCACGCACGAGAATCGAGCGAATCAAGCGAGGCAATTGAAGCGAGCGGTAGATCTGCACTGAAGATAACGCGACTCCACATTAAGCGGTTTCCTGTTGTTCCTCCTTGGTGAATTCTCGCCACTTGAACAGCGGAAAGCCAGCCTGCCTTTCACGATGACGCTTTATGTCACCAGTCTAGAGGCACAATTTGGTCAAGCAGTACGACTATTCCCATTGACATACCAACGCAAAAACAACGCCAGAAACGAAGAAACCTGCGATGATACCTCTAAAATAAGTTAGTTTTTATCAATATGAGACCGAGGAACACATAAAGAATAGTAAAAAATAAACCCTGTGAATATTTGTCCCCTTTTCAGGCGTTCATACATACCCATTGCACCTTAAGAACCGCACAACGTAGGATGACCCAATCATCTTACTATCGCTCCGCAGCGAATGGGATTATGCTATTGGCTCGTAAGAGTGCTCAACAGCGAATCACCAAGCATAAACATAATGGCCGCGCCCTGTGCTTCTTAACTTATCAGTGACCAAAAATGTCACGCTTTTGTCATAATTAAAAAGAATGAAAAAAACGAAATCGGCAAACGTAAGGCCGTGTGTGAACCTTCCTATCTCTCCTCGTACTTTCGGCCTTCTTTATTGTGAAAGTATAAATGATGTGTCAACTAGCCGAAGAGCTTTCCTTCCGACTGTTAACCGGAAAACGTCTGCACACATAAAGCCTTAGTAATTATTATACAAACATATACCGATACTGGGCGAATGTTCACGTGAGAACCTTCGTCTGCATTAAAATGTAATATTTTTGTGCACAGCACGGCGGCGTTTTTGTCTTTTCTTTTTTTTTTTTTTACTTTTTTTCAATATTGTAAGTTTCAAGCAGCATACTCCTCTTTTCGTCTTCAAGTGATAACAGAGCGAAGGCTGCGAGCGCCAATCTTTTTGCGTTGAAACACGCCTCGGCGACGCGAGCAGCTGAGCGAATTTTTCAAATAGCCTTTTCTCCCGCTACTATACTTTAAAATAAATCAAACTATATACGACGTTAAGTATTTCAGGAATTGGTAGCAAAAAAGATGCGCAAGGAAAGTACATCGTCGTGTTCTATTATTAATGCAAACTCGCGGACAGTACCTATAAGGGACAGACTCAAGGCTCCCATGGAAATGCAACCTCGAGAGTATCCGCCCATCTGGAATACAATACCTTAGGGGCCTCTTAATGTGGATGCTCTTGAGCCTTAATGACTGTCCCGTCGCCACCGCGAGGTTCTTCAGGCTGCGTGTCCTAGAGCCTCATGCGATGGGCATTCTTGTGCATTGCACTGTAGCCATGCAATGACTATGAATGTCACTTGGTCATTGCTTCTACGCTTGCTTGTGCTGGCATACGTGGTCAAAGATTTTTCTCGAGGATCGCGAATCGCGCAGTTTCTGAATCAACAAAGCAATCGCTTAAATTATGCGAGCTACAACCGAACTGTTTTTTGTCAAAAAGAAGCAGAATAGAGAGAAATGCCTCTCAATTATTTGAGTCTCGTTTACGTGCCGAGCATCTGAAGATACGCTGAACAAGAAAATAAATCTATGTCTGTCTCAATGTGAACACATTTACTATCAAAGAACACAAATTGCGTGGAATTTTTTTAGTTGTTCCCCCTTCAGTGTGAGCTTTCTACATTTGATATTTCTTCGGTGTCTCGTCAGCTTTGAGCGCGCAGCTAGAGCACGACAGGCAACGAGCAAGTGCACGAGGTTGGGAACCCCAAAAAGACGCCCTGCAATTCTCGTCCAGTCACTGACTTTAATAAAAAAAAAGAACTAATTGTACTCTTTAATTTATTTTTTAACCGAAATGTGAGCAGTATCAGTTCGTATAATCCTAAGTTAGGCGATTATGAAATTTGTCATAAAACTGTACATGTTATATTTAAGGTTGGGAGTTTTCGATTTAAACCGATAAAAACCGATATAATTACGCCGAATCCATTTTCGGACATTCGGTTTTAACCGGAAAAGGTCAGTTTGTAGGTTCGGCGTTTTCGGTCTAAACCAATAAAAACCGATAAAAGTACGTCTAATTCGTTTTCTAAAATTCGATTTTAACCGAAAAAACCAGTTTTTTAGGGCCGCGTTGAGGTGGGTGGGGGAGGGAGAGAGAGAGAGAGGGCTTTTCAAGGTTCGACATGTGTGACGTCTTCGTGATTGCCCTCTTTCAAGGTTCAACATGCAACAAAAGAGGTCTTGGATTGGCCTTCGCGGGACATCTGTGTCCTTTCTGGGATCGGGCTTAGTGTGTCAAGTTCCCGGTCCCAAAACAAAAGTTCGGATGTGGGCTAGTATAAGGTTTTTTCGCTTCATGCACTTCAGAGGACATCGAGGAAAGCCGTCAATACCTTTCTTAACACCCTCCCTTAAACTTCTCTGTGGTTAAAAACATAAATTCAATGGATTTTTTTTTTGCCACTCCGCTGGTTCTTGTACGGTCATCTCATCACCTCAGACGGTCATGTCGTCAGAATGGGAAGGGAAAAGAAGCACGCTGAAGATATTGTCCGCGAATTCCGCAATTCTGAAGTGTGTTCTGACGGAAGATCAGACCACGTATGTATATGTGTCGTTATTCTTTGAGTGATCACAAATATCACAGCTACAATGATCATCTCATCTGGTGTCCGATGGTGTTATTTCATATTAACCGAAAAAAAAACGGTGAACTTTTTTGAGAATAAATATACACCGAAAAAAACCGAAAATTGAATTTTAAAATAAACACCGAAAAAAGTACGCCGAATTTTGAAAAAGTTAAAACCGAAAACGCGGAACCCTAGTTATATTCCAGAAGCTTATATAAACATTTCTATTGTAAAGATGCCATTATATTTGGCTTCGAGGCCAAAAAATAAAGGCAATAATTTTATTTAAAAAAAACAAACGAGAGGCAGCAGAATTTGAACGCGATTGATAAAGGTCTTCAGATGTCGAACCAGATTCACACCGATGCAGAATGTGCCATCAGTTGCAATAAGAACAATCGCTGCGTCCCTGTCTTCGTTTGTTCTGTTAGCTCGAATGATTGGTATTTATGAGCAACACAGTGGTGCATTTTATTTGGAATGACTTAGCGCGCTTCAAATAATATTTAATGTTGTTACGATGCAACGTTTAGAGCACAAGAGAATGAATGACCGCTTTTTTATGCTAGAGCGCAGACGATAACGGGAATGCAATGTCAAAATTCAAATTTGTTGAATAAGTGTTTATAAAGTTCGAAGCGAGTATATGTCGCGGGTTTTTCGCCACTGCAGAGAGAGAGAGAGAGAAAAACATATCCGGTGCAGTACAACAGATAACCTGTTTTTGTTTTTGTTTTTTCAGGCATGCATCACTCAGTAGTGATTAGAGGAATGCTCACTACTGCAACTCGTGTTCGCACCCAAACCGGAAGATACGGGAAACCCACCAGGTGTAAGTCTACAATGCGAAATTTGTCTCCACATGCCGCCACAAACTCTCCGAGGATTTGGCGGGCGAGTTCAGAGCACGGAGCAGGAAAGGGTCGAACCTCTCACCTGACAGGATGTCTTAAAAGGGTACAGATTTGGAAAATAACATGCGATGCAGTCTCTTATTTTTTACCTTGGAGGTTCAACGACCACTTTTATAAAACTGTATGCCTGTATGACAGACCCGTTTTTGTCATATACGAATATATATATGCTTTGTTATCCTCGTTGGTCAGTATATAATTTATTCGATGATACCAAGAGTTGGCATACTCTAAATTCTATGCAGTCTGATTCAGCATGTATGTCACGGGTCCGTACCAAGACGTAAATAATGAAACGTGTGGGTCTTCGTTTGTACCAAAGAACAGCGCCCTGATCCAAGAGCTATTTTCGACTCTCTCGTTACTCACTTCTTGTTTATCTGGCAGCGATACCCTTACTGCAAATGGATCGCTTTATTATTTATACCGAAGTTTCGAGTACAGGGAACTAAATTATGCCCTGCGCGGACTCAATTAAAATATGACTAACGGCGCATCGAACGAATTACAAATTAAAATATCGGCCCACAAAAGCTGCTGTAGCTGTAAACCGACTCATCTTCCCTCTCACCTTGTAATTGCGGCTGGCATCGTTCGTTACTGATCTCCGTCCTGGGGTTTCTCCCGGCAAACACGCTTATTAATATTCCCGTGAAAATTGTTTCTCGACGTGATAGGAACAGCATTCGAATATGACCTCCCTTATTTATTTTTTTGCGACCATCATCGAATCATTTTCGCTGTGGGACTTAATTGTCGCTACGCCGCTACCCGATATCTTGGTTTATTGCTGTCCACGAACGCGAGAGCTTGGGCGGTTCCTGCATTGCTTAAAAGGGTATTGTCAGGGTCAGGATGCACGCAGGATGAAAGAGGAAGTCCTGCGCAGTTGGGTGAATAGGATGAAAGTCAATTACATGTCTCGAGCTGGAAACAGAACAATGCCCCCGCGCCTGGAATACCATTTTTCGTTCAGTGCTAAAGAAGGACGTCCAAGATAGCGCCTCACTAAACTGGTTCTCGAGCGGATCCAGAGATGAAATAAAGGGGCAAAAAAGAAAGCGTCGGGGAGTTAATCAATCACGAGACCTTTGCGGATGCCAAGTCCAAAGTAACGGCGTCGGTTATTCGCCCTGATGTATGACCGTTATTGGCGCGCAGTCCGCCGTTCACTCATGCATTCGTGATATGAATTCATCGTGAAGGTTTTGAAAGACGACTGTAGCTCGCACGGTAGGTAATAGTACTATAAAGCGGATGTAAGAATATGTTCTTACACTTGCGTCAATAAAAAGCGATACCTAAAATTAACTACTATAATATTGCGTGCTCTCCTGGTTGGCTAGTGATTAAAAAGCTCGACAATATTAGCAAAAACAATAATGGAGAAGTAAGTTTAAAGGCAGCTGAACAAAAAAATAGCGTTTTGAGTAAAAATTATTCAGGTCATAAACATGCGTTTTATCATCAATGTTGGAGTAATGTTTATCTTGCCAGAAGTGTTATGAAGTCCGGACACATAATAAATTTACATATACATAAAAAGATGCTTATTTGCACGTTTTAAAATGCAATTGTTTCGCGCGTGACTACAAGTAGTATTAATAATAAAAGTATCTGCAAGAAAGTAACAGTTGTTTTTATAATGCGCTCCTTTAGTGCTTATATGTCTAGACTTTGTGGCCACCCGTATAGAATATATATATTTTTATAACTGCAGATTGGTTCGCAGAATTCGCTATTTGCTGCGAGCATCACGCTAGAGACGCCTCGTCAATATTTGCTTTGTCCAATGTCTCACAATTTCTGGAGAATTCAAAAACGCTGGTTGGATTCAACTGTAGAAGAGTTGTATACATGTCTTTATTATAGCACAATTGGTTGCCTTTTGTTTACAGTTATATTTAATTAAAAACTTGAGATCGGTCTTCAAAAATATAATCACATCTTTTTATTGGGTTTGCATGCCCGCCTATTTTGCTTGCTTCCCCATAAAAACAAAACCCACCATGTCAGGGAATTTACTATACCTCTAATGAGGGAGCATTGCGTATCGTTCAATTGACCATATCTGCTAATCAGTAAGTCAGATGAAATGCTAGACCTTTAAAGTTGATTGACGAAGAAAAACCGAGAGCTGAAGAGTTTCCTACCGGTTCAGATAAAACTTTGAGACAACTGCAACGACGATTTCGAGCACCAAGATGGTCGAAAGGTTCGTCATTCAGGGGCGTCGCTTATATTTTCTGGCTTTAGCTCTCCACAGGGACGCTTTTCTGGAAACGCGCATAGTTCGCGTGCCGCCACGCAAAGCTGGTCGTATTTGTTTTCGCCCCCTCATTCCTGACGATGAACGATCGATGGACTGCGGTCGTGTTTCCGCCTGACATACATACAGCCGCTCCTGCCTTCTGCCCGATTAGTTTTGTTATTACGGTTTCCCGCGGACGACTCTTTCGGCGCCCGCAATGCCGACCTCAGTGGCGGCGGCGGCTGCGTTTCCTCTTTTGTCGGGCTATTGTTTCGGGGCATACGACAGTTGCCGAAATCGGAAGACGAGCCCTGTCTGCTCAAGCGCTTATTTTGGAAGACACGGCGAAAAGCGGAAGAACGCGTCCGAGCCGAGTGTTACCAACCGCGTCCAAAGCCGTGTTTCCTGACCTGTCATCTCGCTTTCCCGGGAGAGCCGACTGTGCGGGGAACCCGCGAAAGAACGGCTTAAGAAGATGGGCTTTCTCTGAGGTATATCTTATTTGGTTGTCTCATCCGTCTCGGTGTTGCGTGTGAGTTTATTTAAAGAAAATAAGAAAAAGATTCTAGGATGCCACCCTACGATGATGCGGTGGTTTGCTACCTTGTGAAAGAGAATGGAATCAATGATAGATGGTATAGATCAGAAAGTAAAAGAAAGATAAAGATATAAAACGCAAACACACACACACGCACGCACACCTATACACTATACACATCACGCCCTCCTAAGAGCGAAATTCAGCACCATGTGGACCTACTAAAGGAGCAACGGCATTTGATGTCGATAGTATAAAATTTTTGAATCTCGAATAAGACAAACGAACTCTCAATTAGGTACCATTACGGCACCGAATGTTATAAACGGGCGTTATGGAATAGAACTGATCACAATTTTGTGTTAGTACAAAATGTACCCACCGGGTGCTTCAGCTGTACCTACAGTTTTTGGGGAGAAACATTTGACCAACCCTAGAGGTCAATAATGACATTGATTTTTTTTTAATAATCTTTGAAGCCCAATATTTTTTTCAGATTACGTTTCCTTTATTGTGACCTTTACTCACTACAGCGTCGTCTTGCTAACATGAAAGAAGCGCCGAGATCCAGATGCGTGGAGAGCTCCCTCGAACTCCTGCAAAGTCGTCGACTACGAGTTTACTTTAACGCTACAAGGATGATTATGCCATAAAATGATATTGCCACGAATTACAGGTGACGGAGCAAAAATAACTAGGAAAACTAAAGGTGTCATATTGCGAACTTGTACCCAAAAAAAAAAAAACGATAATTGGCGTCGCGGGCGAATGATTATGCCATCAAATTATATTGCCACGAATGACAGGTGCGACGGAGCACAAATATCTATAAAACCTAAAGGTGTCGTGTGGCGAACTTATGCAAAAACAAAAAAAAACGACAATTGGCGTCGCGGGCGGATGAATATGTCATCAAATATTATTGTCACGAATGACGTGACGAAGCAGAAATATCTATAAAAACTAAAGGTGTCATGTGGGGAACTTGCGCCAAAACAAACAAAAAAAAATGATAATTGGCGTCGGGGGAGTCAATATCAGCGTACATGGCAGGATGATAGCATCGAGTGTAAGACAGGCTTTAGCAGCAAGTTACGATTCGAGGTTTCGGAAGGTTCTAAACCAAAACAGACGATAACTGTCGGCCATGAGCTGGAACTTCCTAGAAGAGTAACGAAGACTAAAAAAATTCGGCAGAGACACTTAAGACTGCTTACGTGTAGGAATGCAAAAGCATTCCTACAAGCAGCGCGCCATGTCTTCCTTTTTCACACGGCGCGCCGGCGGTGACATCACGCTTCCCCATTGCGCAGGCGCGGCGCCCCCTCCGGTTCCTCGGCTTCCGTGAAGCGCCGTTCACACATATGCAACCGAGAGAGACCAGACCGGTTTTTAAGCCTCTTGCGACGTCTTAGGACCTGCTCCGCTGCAGCGCATCCGGTCCTAAGACGTCGCAAAAGGCTTAAAAACCGGTCTGGTCTCTCTCGGCCGCTTGACGGTGCATCTGCGTTGCTGAGCTTTTCTTTGTGTTTTATTTTTGAGACGCGTCAACTTTGACCTTGAGCGCCCGGCCGGCTTCCGTGACGAAGCATCTGATATGACGCGTCGCAGCCAATGAGAATTCCGCTTGTGGGTGTCGTTTTATGTGAAAGCATTTACTGTCCCATGGAGCGAAGATGGCGTTGTCTGTAACCGTATGTAGCAGAAAAACGACACCCACAAGCGGAATTCCCGTTGGCTGCGACGCGTCATATCAGATGCTTCGTCACGGAAGACGGCCGGGCGCTCAAGGTCAAAGCGGACGCGCCTCAAAAATAAAACACAAAGAAAAGCACAGCAACGCAGATGCATCGTCACGGAAGCCGAGGAACCGGAGGGGGCGCCGCGCCTGCGCAGTGGGGAAGTGTGATGTCACCGCCGGCGCGCCATGTGAAAAATTCAGACCTGGTGCGCTGCTTGCAGGAATGCGCCTGAGTGTAGGAATGCGAAAGCATTCCTACACGTAAGCAGTCTTAAGTATCTCTCAATTTTTTTTTCTGCTACAGACGGTTACAGACAACGCCGGCTTCGCTTCATGGGACAGTTAATGCTTTCGCAATAAAACTTTATCGGCGGGCCTTGAATCCTGTGTGTACGCATCGGAGCCGCATGCGCTGCCAACTCCGCCACGCACGCGGAGATGTAACGAATGAAGGGTCGAAGAGTTGCAGGGCACTGTGAGTTCCAGGTGCCTTTAGCGCACACGATTTGCAGTGCGATGGTGTGGAGTGCCTCGACGATTTACAAAGAGGTCTTTACGCTGTAGGGTGATCCTCAAACTTTCATTATGGGGGTGTTCGAGCTACCGACTAATGTAATATTTTGACAAAGACTACAGTAAACGTCAAAATCCAAGATACAATTTTGGCTTAGCAAGGTTACCACGCTTCACTCTTAAACTTCCCGTGCATTCATATTCCTTTAGAAGAACTATAGAATGGAGCCCGACGAGTGACGAGGCCGTGGAAATCCTTCGACCTAAACATGACGATTGCACTTTGACACTTAGCATCAACGTTCTTAGATCTATCAATAGACAAGCTCCACGGAAGAGCGGCGTTCGAAATTGGTCCTTGTCGGTCCTTGTCTGTTGCCTGCACGCGAGCAGGTACGGGCTAGTACGGGCAGATAACGATCCTAGTGCCAACAGGGTCAACGCATGTACGAGGAACGGAGAAGGACCGTTTTCGAACGACGCTTTTTTTTCGCCAAATTTTGCGAAAACTTTTTGTTTTCATAAAAGCCACGATAGAATTTCTTTCTACCGCAGGTAATGTACATCCAACGTTCTACCGGTTCCACCGCTTGCGTTCGTTGGGCGGGCTGATATTGTAGCGAGCGACACCGAGCTCACGCGCCACGAGAAGGCGCCTAGCGTTCCAGAAAGCATGCCAATTGACTTCGACGCCACGAGCCATAGCCCTCTCTATGCCCACAATGCCTGGCAGTTTGACGACGGAGCCATAGAGTGCCCGGTCACAGATTTGGAGCGCGTGGATCTGGTAGCACAGACCATCAAAGAGCCATTTCTCGGGGAACCTGGACGTCAGCGCACTGCTTTTGCAGCGGCAAGGATTCAAAACACACTTGTACGCTCGGGAGAAGTGTATTTCAGCGTTTCGCCACAGCTGGGCGCCAGTCACGTGGCTCTCCTCTCATCCGTTGTCTGCCGCTCCACTTTTTCTATTTGGGCGGCCGCTTCTCGTGGCGATCTTCAAGGTTCTGTCAGTATATAGGAGGCTATGCACGAGCTGATAGGAAAAATCAGACAGCATCAGAAGCGCACATCATGGTTTTTGTCATGCTCCTGTACGTGTTCTATCATTGCTGAACCAAACATAAGCATAAAAGGCCCAGTGACTTGCGCTTTCAAAGCGCAAGTCACTGGGCCTTGTTTGGTCCCTTTAGCTCGCGTCGGCTGCGTGGGGACTTAAGCTGAAACGAAGTACAGTAACGTTGTTTAGCATAACGTGAGCCCATGAAATGACATGTGCAAGGTTACATTCCACTCGTGGCTTCACTTTTTAGTGAAAATTTATTTCTGGCCTTGTTGTGCGCCAGTGTCTTCCCCAGGCACGTAGCCAGGGGGAGGGGGGGGGCCATGGGGCCCGCCCCCCCCCCTCCCCCCCCGAAATCTTCCATTTTTCTCCCCCAATTATTAGATCTCCGAGTGTTCTGGGAGAAAGTAAACGGGCTCTTTTAAAGTGTCGAAATAATATTTAGAAAAAGAACGCGATTGCATGCTGATGTTTAATTCCAGAAAAAAAAACATAATGATCAACCAAGGAGTTCTGAAAATCCTGCGCAGTGGGAGACGCAAAACACGAATTAAATGTTGGTTTCTTACGAACCCCACAAATTCCTCTTCATCCTCATTGAATGTGATTTTTGACCAGCGTGTTTACGGTGTTAGCTGGTGTGTCATTGTGCGGCGTGCTCGGACATGTTTCTAATCGTCGTGTGACCTTTGACAGCGATGTATTCTGTAAGTCTAAGCGATTCTGATTCGAGCAGTATTAGTTGCCTCCTTCACGGAGCGCACCAAGTTCAGATAATATTAAGCCGACTCGCCGGGATCTGGATTGCGAAGGGGTCTTTCGAAATGGTTCACCAGGAACTTGTCCTCCAAAAAATTATTCCGTTCAAGAACCAGTGTCAAACACATATATAAAGTTTGCATAAGATTCCGCCTGACCCAATGAAATGAAAAAGAAGAAAACCACAAACGTTGACTAACCTAGTAAAATTTGTGCAATGCTTACATATAGTAGAACTTCAGAAATCACACCCAAGACTCCTTTCCTGTGCCGGCAGCTTTTTTTGTGTTCTGTTTTGTGTCGAACAAAACTTGGGAGGGGGCAGTGGACTGTAGCAGAACTGCCGAAAAGCGTTGCATGATATGAGATTTTGTTTATAACTCTTCCCACTTCTAAAGAAGACGTCCCCGTATTAAAGAGTAAGCTGCCTCTGCATGTCCAAACCACACTGTTCACGTAAAATTAACGATTACTCTTAAAAAGCACTAGAAAATGTGTGGATTATATGCAAACTTGTAACTTAATATTCGAATTAAAACATATTTTGCATTTCGGAGTTCTTTGGAGATTTTTCGACGTTCTGAGTTTACTCACAAAAACCAGAAGTTTCAAAATTAAGCATAACAAATAAGGAAACTCACTATCACTGAAGAAGATACTCCGTTGTTAGCCTCCACGTATATGAACGCCATCAACATACACTCAAAAACACACAGAGCTTTGAACCCGAAGGGAGACCCGTATGCAGGGTGCAATCGACCGACGAATAGATCCGTGCACACGATCGAGTACACATACGTGAGCGTGGCACGGAGTGCGGCACTCTGAGCTCATCTTACCGACGGGCCCTTTATGACCTCTCTCGGCGGGATGAAAGTAAAATAATGTGTTTTGAATGCAACCGGAGGCTTGTTAGCAAATCGCCATAGCACGCCCATCTAAAACAAAGGATTACCGAATTCGCGGGAGTGATGCAACCTACATTCTCGATCGAGTCAATATTTCTTCCCCGGAATCGCTTGGCGTCCTCGACGCAACCACGTACAATGCGAGCGGCTAGGGTCGAGGGATCAGGACTCGGCAAACATTGGCGATGCCATCACGGCGTCCGCCCGGAAAGCAAAAGAGTCGCCAATCGTTCTTGCGTCATTCACCTCCTTCTGTAGCTCTGGCCCCGTTGATGCAGACGCGATTGATCAGGATTATGCGTTAGGAATCGTACGGGCAGCACTTCGTCAGACCGTACTTGTAGTCGTGAACCAAGCTCTCCAAGAGATGCTATGGTCCAAGTCCCTGGTTATGCGGAAAGAAACTCAGGGGGAGGAGGATATGGGAACGCGCAGGAACATCGGGGCGCCGAGCTCTGATTGGAGGGAGGCAGTGGGTAGGGACAAAGGCAACTAGCCTTTGCGTTTACCAACTAATCCTTCCAATCGCAGATCGGCACCCTGACGTCCCCGCGCACTCTCATATTCTCCTCTCCCTCGTATTTTTCGGAGGTTGAAGTTACCTCACATTACTTGCTTGTGGAACTTGCTAGCTATAGGTTGTTGTACTTGCGGAGAAGGTACGAAGTATTGCCTATCCTTTGACGATTGTTTCAGTCATGCAGCGAGCGAAACGTCATCAGGCAGTGTTAGTGGACAGTCGGCAAGAAAGTGGTGGTGAGGAGTGCGCATGTGCACAAAGCAGCGCAAATGGTCGCGTATTGCGGACGCACGCAACTTTCAGGATTTTGCGCCGTGGATCTTGCGACCCTTGCGCCGTTTGATGTCTCTTGCGGGAAGCTCGAGTGTGAGATCTGGTGCCCAGCGAAAACATTTGTTATTATCATTAAAACGGTTTTATTTACGTGAAACTGAAAAGAGCCGCCGGGTCGCTTGAACTGTAGTCATCTGATACGGTGGCTTGGGGAATCGGGACAAAGTGGACAGAGAGTGTAGACCCCTTTTCGAAGGTCAGAGTCATTCAGTATAACTCTCAAACGCTCCATTATTTCCCTCGGGGTGGTAGTGATAGGTGAACAAGATCACCAAAAATAAAGCACCCTCGGTTTTGTGAATCAAAGGTGATGTACAAGGACCAACTTATGGATAGAAAGTTAAATCCACGCTTTGGCTCTATGCTTTTGAAGACGCAGAGGAGCTGTGTAATGCCGCCGTTAGAACGTAAGGTTTGGTTCTAGACAAAGTGGATAAACTGAATTTTTAAAAAGGTATATTGCAAGATCTTTGCTATCACGATGTGGTGTTTGCGCTGGCTTCACAATTAATAATCTATTATGTGGCCTCTAACATGAAGCTCAGCTCCTTAATTTTTTCCGAGACGGGCCCTTTCCAGCCAGATTGTGGCAAATCTGCCGGGGCACACAGGAGAAACACTTCAGAACCAGTTATGTTTTGCTTGAGAGCTACGATAAACGTTTATCATACAGTTTGTCACCGATGATAAAAGGGATGACTCCTCGAAATTTCCCGAAACTGTCGCTCTTCAGTTCACATCAGTGGGTCATCGGTGTCTTCCTACAATAGTATTGGTAAAAGGTAGAGATGCCACTGGATGTTTGACATGGGAAGCCTGGTCGAATTTCGCTACTCTGTTGTACTCGTTGCCTCTATACGCTGCAAAAAAGAAAAAAAAAGAATCGTAGTTGTCTAGTTACCTGCGGTTTAGCGTCGCCAGAACCATTTTTTTTTTTGTGGAGATATTTATTTTGTTTTTCTCTTCAGGAGCTTGGTTGGTTGGGTGGCACTGAAAACACGCAGAAAAAAGCAGTAAGCGCATGCGAGATACACTTCGCAACGTTTACGGAACTGACAACTAAAATTTATTCTAGAAGGCAGCTTATTTTACGTTACATCACCTCTTGCGAAGTGCCTTCGTAAGGGCCACTAATAATTTAATAAAACGATATGTCGTCCCCACGGAAAAAAACACATCCGCGTGGCAAGCTTTTTTTTTTTTTAATCAGTTAAGTTTTTGGTTGCGACGCCGTAATAAGCGGAAATAGAGATGCCCAGGCATCTTTGAAAGAACATATTGAACGAGGGAACGTGGTTAAGAACAGTTATACATCTTGCTTTCTTAAAACGGATATAATTAGGAACAACGAAACGTCCAACTGAATTTCTTAGGGGGCGCCACTGAGTAGCACGTGAATGTCACGTGCTACCCGGAATGTGAGGACGCCCGGCGCGGCACGGTGGTTCGTTATTGTTCGCTCAGTGGTGACACAACCTACGCGACCAAAAAAGGTATAACTTCCCGTTCGTATCCGAGAGAAAATCAACTGGGGAGGCAGAGATTGTATTAAGACACGGCAAAAAAGGGTGGGCGAGCGTGATGGTGTTCTCGAACCACTTATCAGATTCTTTCACGACGAGCGTGCTATATTGTTTATGATGTTCTGCTTTTCTTAGCGAGTGTCTGTTTCGTTCTCCGTACGTATTCCACTGGCGGGACTCGCCCCAACGATAATCAGATAATCCGCCTTTCCTATTCCCCCGCACCCGAATTTTTTTCTTCGGGTTGTTGGTGTCACCTGTCGCGCTGCAAAGTTGAAAGAATGTACAGTCCTTTTTATGATGTCCAAAACGAAAGAACGCTCCTGTGTCTGCTCAACAAATCTGGTCCCGAGGATCTCACAATTGAACAAGACTTGCCTTTCTTAGGGTGTAGCAGCTGCGGCGTAGTGTTGTGGTCAAGAAAAAACAAACAAAAATTAATCTATGTTGGATGTTTCACTATTTCGCCTACCAGTAGATGCCATTGGGATTTTTTTGTGTGTGGAATAAAAGGTTCGTTGCTGAACATTTATGCTCAATACTACGAGTGTTCATTATTCTGGACGGCTTATGGCCAGCAAGACAAAATGTCATATAACGTCCCAAATTACTGGCTGTGATCCTAGGGTTTGTTGCGTTTTATTGACACTAATCATAACTTGACCACAAAAGTACTTTCTTCACTCGCAGTTCAGTTATAAAGAAATTCCACATCATCTCTCTTCTGAAAATATTATCATTACGGTCATCACATAACATTTACATCTGTGAAATGTCTCAAATGGCTGTCATGAAATCGTTAGCTGTCGATCAAATGATTTGTTAGTTTAAATGCACGATCTTAACAAACTGACTCATTGATAAATGTAATTTGACAAAACGATTCCCACTATGCTCGTTTTCATCTAAAAAAAAAAAAGGAGTTTTGCGCATTGTTTGTACGCCGCGCGAAGAAGTTCTTGCAGGATTTGGTTGTGAGAAGAAGCGGAGCTTTTGGCATTTGAGACGTATACGTCTTGATAAGATAACCTGTATCTAATCCGAAGTTCCGCGAGGAGACGGACTTTTTTTAGTACATTTTTCGAGGTGAAGTCGAGAATAGAAGCTTGTCTATGATTTTTATTTATTAAATGTGCGTAATAATTTGTCTTCATTTTTTTTTAATTCGAGTGAGGGTTTTAAGTTGTGTGCCTCTTTAGAATGCAACATTTATTTTTGCATTAACTCTGTGAAGTGTCAGCCATTCACACTTCATAGTCTGGGATCATTAATTTCTTCACTGTAATTACTAAGAAAATAAACGTGGTGCTGCTGGTGATTTTATTAATCCAGAGAAAGTTCAAGATGAGTATAACAGCAAATGGGTGTAGGGCTGCACCTGACTTTTTAAAGACGCAACAATCGTGTTAGATAATTAGTAGATTTGTCTCCACGGAGGAAACCAGGACAGCAACGGTGCCTTTGATTGCTATCCAAGGAAGTGGGAAAAGAAGTTTTTTTTCTAAAACTGTCAATCAAACTCAGAAGAAACAAAAATGTCGGAAATTTAAAACCTTAGTGAGGTAAAAATGAGCATCTTCACCGTGCTTCGCCCAGGACATAAAAATAAGAACACTTCAGTTTTCGTAACGCAGCCTGGGATGAAAATCTGCCAGACGCAGAATTTGTAATCGTCTGCGACAAATGCAAAAAAAAAAGACAAAAAAAAAAAAGACAGGCTGAACGAAAGCCGATTCATCTCCGAGAAGCAACGGCGGCATCCTCACTTTGGGTTCTGCCACACTTCCGTTAGATGGCGACACCGAAACTTCACGCCGCGAATATAAAAATAAAATCCTGCTTTTCATAACGTCTTAACTTTTTCTTGTGTTGACTATTCGCTCTAGCACTTACAGTAACATATGCACCTGGAGTGTGTTTCGCGGGGAAAATTTCACCTCATGTCAATAACTACCCGAACCGCGTTAAACTATGCACTTAACAAACTTTTTTTTTTCTTTTACAACGGCTATTTTTTACGTTACGTAAAACCAGTCAACCTGGCTGGAGCTGCAGAGTAAGATACGTGGGGGATTTCCTTCGAAGGCAACCACAAAACAGAAGCTGAACAGAGGAGCGCCTACGTCGCGGACGTAATTCGCCGTTTCGCGGAGCAGTGTTGTACGACGGAACCAGTCGCCTTACTCAACGAAGGTGCCAATTACGAGATCAGGCGGCTTCGTAGGATGTCGTGATCCGAGTGATCCTTGACCACAGACAAAAAATTCAGTTCCAAGGACCGAATTCTGGTGGCCGTTAGCGCACGGCGATTTCGTGGCTTCAGGCCTGACCTGCGTATGCAAAAGGACTCGGGGACGCAGGTATCGCCACCGGCAGCTGGTGGAAACCGGAATATGATTTACAACAAAATGTCGGAAATGTCGGACTTTTTTTTTTTTTCTGCGTGCTCTTGTATCAGTTTGGTCAGATATTCAACATTTTGGGGTAAAACCCGCATACGTGCGAAACACAAATTCTTCGAAAACCGCGTACTCTTGTAGCAAGCCGCCAGAAAAAAAAACAGGAGGGAAAGATGGTTTCGAGTCGTGGCAATTTTCATGATCAACGACCGTCGTGAGAGAAAATTGGACGTGAACGTCCGGCCTATGGCTTCGAGATTCCACCAGGCAGACCACGCGAGCAATTTTCCTTTCTTTCCAGACTGAATGGTGAAGTGTAGTTTTTGCGGGATCTTTAACCCGAAGCGGAATTGCCGGTGCAAATGCACCGTGTTCTGTCGAAGGAAGCTATAGTATATCACGCCAGAAGTCAATGGCATGCGGGTTAGGAAAGCGGTCGCTTTGAACGGTGTGTGAACTCTTGTGGCGGAGGAGGTGCTGGCAGTATATTTACTCGGCGTCCAACGGCATGTGGGGGACTTCATAGATACATTGTGATAGAATGGTGTTTATGATATAGAGTCACAGCGCCTGATGCTCTTCGAGCTTTGTCTTCCCAGTAATGAACCTTCGAAGACACCGCGCAGTTGGTATCAGTTACTTGAGCGTATTGAGAAACATAAAACCGCTAAGTAGAAATAGTAAGAAACAAAATACAAAAGACCTGCAAGGCTACATACTCCCTCCGAAACATTGTTAATGTTCGTTCTCGCCCCCTTCTTTTGTTTGTCATTTATGGTTTTTTGCATCCTGTACGTTCTTATAGTGCTATTTTGGTTTAATATTGTATTTTCATTTATTAATAAATAGTTATTTTAATTTTATTCTTAGTATTTTCACATAATTCCGATAATGATCCCAGGAAAAGGGGAGCAAGGAGGACAAAGGACCAACATAAATCTCCAAACACAGCTAGGTGACTGGTGCTTGAAAAAATCCACCTTGGCCTGGTATCGCACCAGGGACCTCTCCATTTTCAGTGAAACACTCTACCAACTGAGCTAACCAGGAGTTAGACGTCAGTAGAGCAAACGGCGCACAAGTCACCTAGCTGTGTTTAGAGATTTGTGTTTGTCCTTTGTCCCACTTGTCTTCCTTCTCCAGGGATTATTATCGCCATTCTTGTCCAACTCGCTTGTACCTTTGCATTGACTGCATTATCATCATCACATAATTCGCAATAAATATACTAGAACGCAGGCTTTTTTTTTTTTTTTAATTCGAATAAAGTAACTTTCCACGTTTGGCTATGTCAACTGCGGGAAACGCTCAGCACACCCACACTTCAAGTGCACGCACATGTGCGCAATTGCAGATATAATATTTGTTTTTCTTGTACATATACGATTCAAAACGACAATTTCCGCATTTGTAGAGGCATGGCCGGCTACGCCATAGCGCGATACAATCTTGGCACTCGATCATTTAGATTTTAGGAGCTGAGAACCTCCACACATCTAAATACATGACAAAAGTTTGGTGCCTGTTTGAATTTTCTCGCTTGTACCTTCTTCTTCCCGTGAGAGTTATAAATTGACCATCAGAAGCAGAAGTTGGCAACCTTATATGCAGAACTTACAAGAAAGAAACAGAATAAAAGTGGAGTAACTGTCAAGTGCACTCACTCCTAAATCGACTACCGACCCGTTCCGGATGCATAACAGATTATGCCAAAACTCCTATCACGCGAATCTGATACCCGCATCGCTGCACTCGGCATTTTAAAGTCAACGTGCAATGATATATATTTACAAACTTTTACCTCAAGGCCCGTAACTCGCATTTTAAGGCCACGATCAAAGTTTGATACGAATTTCAGTTGTAAAACTGCTAGAGCTCGTTTATCAAGTTCTTGTTGTTATTGTTGTTGTGTTTTTATTTTTTTTTTTCAAATAGAAATGACAAATAACTGCATCTAATGCCAAGGCCCTTCTCAGATATAAGTTGACGTTACAGAGCCGGAACTTCGGAAATGATTCCAGCACTTGGACAGCATCCAATATTAATTTGAAGATATACCCAAACTTGCTCAGGACGCTCTATCAACGAGGAGGTGCTAAGCAACCAGGCTAAGACAGTTCGCAGACACTGTCTGGTCTCGTGTCTCATCCCTGTGTGACGATCCTGTCATATTTATCCTAAATAAAACAATCTACTGACATGTTCAAAGCACACGTGATATGAAGCAAGCGCGCTTCGAACATGGTTAAGGCGTGTCCGGAGATAATTCGGTCGCCATGTCTGCAGAGAACTCTGTCATGTCTGCAGAGAACTCCATGTCTTTTGTAGGTATAACGTACGAGCAGGGTGACTGCGTCTTTCATCTTACCGGTGCGCTAGTGTCGCACAACATAATATTTTTTCGCCGCGTCTCGCATCTTCCGCTTATCGATTTTTGAACGATAAGCGGAAGATGTTAGATGCATAATGACGAAGTGTGTGCCACCAGATCTAGGGGACGTCAATCTCCCCAGGAGAAATTGGGGTATTTCTTTAACGAGCACGGATATGAAAAAAGGTGGCAACGTCAATAACGTCATGGATCCAGCGACAGACGACCGGCAAACACGACACAAACTCACTTGCATCTCTGCTTGAAGCGTATACCTCTCGAAGTTTTAACTTCGCTTAATTCTTCGCTTCAGATTGATCGCCCGCCGGAAGTGGCAATTAAGGCCGATGCTTGGGACCCCCCCCCCCCCCCTCCCCTTTGATTGAACCTAAGCCGGGGAAACGGGGCTTCCAGTTGTCGGTTTACTTTCTTTCCTCGCGCACCGCGTGGCGCCAGCAAGCGCCTTCTGCCCTGAACATCCCACCCTCGCCATTTGTATTCCCACGGTGACTGACATTGCGCCGTAAAGTCAACACCTTCCAAGACGCTGACAGCCAAAGAACCGCAGGTCGTGGCAAGAGTCCCGAGTGTCTTATTATTAGTCAGGCGTCAAATCGGCAAATCGTATTACGTCATTGACAGATAAAAACGCCAAAAAACAAATGACAACGAAAAAAAAAAAAAAACACGCGAAGGTGATAAGTTACGTCCCGCGTCCTGTCCTGGTGGTAACTACAGATGACAAGGCCGTAAGGACATTTTTTTGACGTCACCTACTTTGGCGCGAGTGCTGCCAAAAGTCTCGAAACTTGAAATAGGTGTTCGATCAGTAAAACCAGAAGTCATTCTCGAACGCTAACGCAGCAACTTGATCCCCGCGCTACTCGCCCGCTTGGAATATCCACCGCTTTGGACTTGTCATCTAGGAGATGTTCATATGTTTGAAATCACCGTCGAATATTTTTTCAAGGCCCACGCGCAGATCGCAGTGTGTACGCTACTGTCCAGTTATCGCATGCGGAGGAAGCTACAAAGCTGCGAGCTTCGATGTCCTCGGTGCGATCATCCTGGCCGACGTCACGGTAAGACGTTGCGGATGCCTGCTCACGCCTTCACTGTAAGCTCGTGTGGCGCCGAGTTTCTTTCTCAGCTTGGTCAAGGCCTGACGCCTCTTTCGGTTGAAAGTCGACAGCGCGAAAGAGTCCTCACGTGCGCTTCGGAGTTGCTGGAGCAACGCAACTCGTTTTACGTACGTGACGTCGTCGACTGCCGCATTTCACGAGCATAAGACGCAAAACTTTTTAAACATGTATAGAATTTTTTAATGCAAATTGTTTGATGGAATTTGAGAATGCTGTACTGGAGTTATACCTGGGGCACGCATTTTTAGAAGAAGTCCCGGCAAATATGTTGCGGAGCAAATTACATGCCTGAAGTACCCTTTAATTAAAATGCTATAAAGATAAAACCATTTCGATTCGGTCAAAATAGCGAAATGATACACAAATTTTAACCTAAAACTTGGATATACAAATATAAAGCTCGCCCGTGAAGTCAGGAGCCTTCGTAGGCTCTTCGAGCAAACATATGACTTCTGCTAATCAATGAGATGCTCTGTCAAAGCAGTTGTCCACAATCGTTAACATTTTATGCAAGCTGTCTTTTTTTTTTACCGTATAAGATAAAATTCTTACTTTATTACTTTTTATTTTTTTATTAAGTTTAGCTACTGTGCTTGGTCTAGTGGATGAGGACTAAAACGCAGAAAAATTACACAAATTACGAAAGAAGGCAGCATATAGTCGTTTATTTGCCGTACGACACCCGCTCCGAGCTCGTTTTCAGGTCATTAAACATGATGCCCGCCATGCTCTAACATTATGAAATGGCCGCTAGGCACAATGACACCTTTATTGAAAATCAGACGCATTTACACCCACAAAAACACTTCTACAACTTCCGCATACAAAAACGCTAAAAAATAAAAAAATAAAAATATTAAGGAAAAAAAGCACAACCATACCACGAGTATGAAATGACGCGATAGAAAATACGTGATTGCAGATAAAACATCGAACCTTGTGTTGTTTGTAAATATGACATCTGCTAATTGAGTGGAGGTTCGTATATTGCTGTGCTGTCCCGTCAAAACATACCAATTCTTGCGCCCCCCCCCCCCCCCCCCGCTTAGTATTTCTGATGCTAACGAATTTGTTTGTTGGCATACACAATAATTAAAAAAAAAAAACTAAAGAAATAAGTCGTCGCCAGTTCGGGTTGCTATTGTTTGAGATTACATTTCCAGCCAATCTTTCTCGCAACGACACAAAGAGTTTTCCAGACGTGTCACCGGGGGAAATTCGCCGGATATTGTGCACAACAATTAATCGGGGTGTGTTTGTTCTATACTAAACTTTACTTCGTTTCAGCTTAAGTCAAGAAACAGCCGACGCTACGGGGTAATGGGAGCGATCAAGCAGCGTCAAAACCGGAAGTCACTAGGTCTCTTCTGTTCGGGATTGTTTCGGCGATGATATAGAACACGTGCAGAAACATGACGAACACCATGATGGTGCCCTTTTGACGCTGTTTCATTTGTCCCATCAGCTCGTAGCATCATCTGCATCTAGACTTAAGGTGAAACGAAGTAGAAAAACATCCGTACTCTTTGTATAAATGATGCGTTCTATTAGAAAATTACGGCTTACGCTCTTCTTGGAACACCCTATATTATGTTTCCTACCTCAGCGATTAGTCACGAATGACAAGAAAAGGAACTGTAGATAACCTGGGTGAACTTGTGCCAAAACGAAATGGGCATCGCAGCGTCGATGTCGGCGAGGCAGCAGGACCGAGCAAGAGGAAGACTGATCTGGTGCTGCATGCTGGCTGTTTTTATACGCGGTCTGTGTACCTTGAGGAGGTTACTAGAAGCTACGATAACCAACGAGAATGCACTGGAACTTCCTAGCGGGTCAACGACAGGGGCGGATTTAGGGGGGGGGGGCGGGGGGGGGCGGGGGGGCGGCCGCCCCCCCCCCCCCCCCCCCGAGACGCCAAAAATAAAAATAATTCTTTTTTTTTTAATATTTGGTTTTGGTGTAGTGATTATTTGGTCAGCAAACTAAATTTGTGCTGTCGAAGCAGGACAGTAGATTCGGCCATCTGTTTTTCCTTGGCAACGTCTTTGTTATTTAATAAAAAAAATGGAGAGAGATGAGTGGACAAGTTTACCAGACGCGAAATGTACCTGCGAAGGGAAAGCGGTGCTTGTTTAAAGTTCAGAACCTAAGATAGCAGCTTTGCGGCGCGGGCTCGTCCAAAGCGTCTCTCCTCCCTGTACGGAGGCGGCGGCTTTGGTATCGAGGCTCCCTGCTCCCTCCGTCTTTCTGTGGAGCCATCCTGTGCCGCTGAATTGGCACCACTGGTTGAAAGGCGAAGAGAGGCGGGCAAAGTCCACTATGACCGCAAGACTCGGCTAAGGGGGTGGAGGGGAGGTTGTTAGGTGTCGACGCCCAGCTTTGTCTCTCGGGGAGCATGGTAATCTCGCTGGCGTCCAACCTTTCTCACGAACAACGCCCGAACCACTCACGTCGGGAAAACTTAACAGGTTTATTTCATAGAGAAATATGTGACCGAAGACGACCGTCTCTCGAACGGTCGGGATTTTTGTGGACACGCGAGGGAGAGGAGGATTCCGTGGGCGGTGCTTTTCCTTAAGCGACCGAGGGCAGTCGGACCAGCGGAGCTCTCCCACAAGGGGAGCTTAACGTTTGGGAAAGGCGAGACGACGATTATCCCCCACTCTGGAATCCTACGAGGGGGGTGGGAAACAGTTCCAAGGTCTTCGAATTGGCTGATGAACGATCCCTGGATTGTTCCCCCGCAGACAGCCGGCGCCGTTTAATCCCCCCTCTCACCACCGTGGCAGAGAAGAATCGGGAAAGCTCGGAACACACACTGTCGCGTTCCGCCGCCTCGGCGCCAGCCGCAGGTAGAAGTCCGAAGGGTTGACACGTGACGTGAGGGAGGGGAGTCCTTGAGCGGCGCTTCCCCGGAAGCGACTGACGCCAGCCAGACTGGCAACGCCCCGAGCGTTCGGCTAAGCCTGGGCTAATCCTTCCCCCAAAGTGGTCCTAACGACTAGGAAAATACTTCGGTAAGCTTCCCACGCACTCACACACACATGGAGATGGGACGGGTCATAACAAGGTGTTGCTGAGATGGCGATAGCGAGGCGCGCATACCAAAACTCAACTGGTTTATTTTTGCTTCCCGTCTTGGGCGACGGGCGTTCCCCTCTCCTTGGCTACGTTCTCCCGAAGCGGGAGGGTGGGAAGAACCGGTCTATCGGGAGCGCAGCAAGGTCACGAGGCAGGGCGAGTTCTCTCGAGCGGTGAGCAACGTGGGTCACCACAGTGTACACGCGTGCGTGTGTGGGCTCTGAGTCATGCGCCGCCGGGCCTGAGCTAAGGTAACTCGGGAATGCCAGCGCTCACGTTTCACAAGTCAGGAACGGTCGGTCAGGCTACTTTGAAGGGGAGTCAGTCGGGTAGCTTAGAGCGCCGAGAACAGTGTAGCTTCAAGATCCGCGAGGAAAACCAAACGTGGACTTCTTTACTGTGTTGCACCATTCATCCCTTCTCCGTCGCGGATCGCTGTTTTTCAGTGACGATTGACTTGGAGCACGTGGTGACGCGCACGTTCGAGCTTAGTGGCGGCGCTTTCGACCTGTCGTTCACACGTTCACTCCTGGGCAAAACGGTGATTCGGGTAACGAGAAAGTGCTGTTGACCTCCAGAGACAAAGTGAGCCTAAGGCGGATGAAGTAACCAGGAGTCGAGTTCTGCAGCCTGTTAAGAATGGAACCTTCGGCGACCTTCTTCCGAGTTTCAACGCTGCGGAAACGAGTCACGATCTGTTCAGGACAGTCGCCCACCTGTTGGAGCCTGCCCGAAACGAGTCACGATCTGTTCAGGACTGTCGCCCACCTGTCGAAGCCTGTCGAAGCCTGTCCAAAACGAGTCTCAACGCGTCCTTGACGTCAACGGGACGTGTGTGTGTGTGCGTGTGGGTTCGTGCGCTCCGGAAGGGGAGAGAGGCATGGCCTAACTGCGGAGAACCATGGCTACGACGCACTTCTGGCTACGACGCGGCGGACTTTGCTGCAACGCACTTGGCGGTTGCACCTGCTGCCCTGGCGGAGAGTGAGGGAGAAAACGGACCCTATATAAGGCGGAGCGTGAGGCTGCTCCGCGGTTCTCTCGGATTTGACGACTGTATCGCTACCATGTAATTAAACCGTTCGTTACGTTACCAATTCTCCCACCTCCACTGGACCCCTGGGTTCTTCACTTCGGGGAATGGTCGTCGTCACGAGCCAGGAAGCCTCCGGACGTGCGGCTTAAACCCCGCCTCGAACAAGCCGCTACAATGGTGAGTTGCACTTTAGTCCGTAAAATGACGTTGCTCTTTTGACAAATTATAACGAGGCATTTTCTGCACTTCGCTCGCGTATGAGGTGGTTGGTAGCCGTGACGCATGCCGAAAAAGTAATTGACATAGATAGTAAGGAAAAGAAAAGCTAAATGGAACGTGTGAATTGTTCGTTTCTTTGCCACCATCCGCAGCGACATAAAGAAAAAACATCGCGCTGCAGACATTAATTGTTTCCTCCTCTTTCTATGCATAAAAATTAGTCATAGACTGTGTGCGGCGTTTCTTTCGGTCGATGGATAATCAAAATATTTATGCGAAATTTGCTCACTAAATCTTGTTGTGGGGTGGAAAAACACTGATGGCTTAAGAACTCCCAGCCAACCAGCGTTTGGGACTTGGTATGTTATATTGAGCTAATTTTTGTAATAATTTTTCCTTTGTATTTGTGTACGCAGCCTTTACTACTTTCACCTTCCATTTACACTTCGGCTTGAGACGCATAAGATCGCACAGCTGATATTGGTAATTAGTGCTGAATCAGTCACTCGTGGTATTTATAAATTACGTCACTTATGAATGGGTTCTATCTGTTTAGTAAAACAAGTGTTTTTTACATAGAGTGAAGATGGTCCACCAAAGTCATCCAAGCGGAAAAGTACCACTCTGCATAACTTCTTCCAAGCTGTGCCCAAAAAGATTGTCACTGAGGCAGACATTGCAAGCAACGACTCGAAGCTCACTTTGAAGTCTGATGGCGTGGACGAACAACTCACGATTGAGGCTCTCTCGTCGCCCATGGTCGAGAATTCTGACGGAACTACCCCACTAGCCCCGGCCGTCCACACACTTCGGAATCCAGCAGCTGACTTTGATTTGCAATATGACATTGGCAACTTCGTTGGGGCGAGGCCAGACGACCACACCGTGGTTGGCTTACTCGAATGCCATTGGATGCCACCGCACGGTTACTCCTTCCCTTTCTCCGAACACAACAAGGGACAAACAGTCGAACGGAGGTACGTCAGAAGTGACCACCTACTGAAATATCCTTGGCTGGTTGTCTCGGATGCCAAGGCAGGTTCGTTCTGCAAATTTTGTCCTCTTTTTGCCACCGGGCACATTGGGGGGAAACACAAGACAGTTGCCCTTCAGGCTCTTGTAACGGAGCCTTTGAAAAAATTCGCGAAGCTTCTGGGGAAAGATGGAGCTTTGGAAACCCATTCCAAAGCTAGATATCACATCGAAGCAGTGGAAGCGGGCAAGGCTTTTCTGAAAACTTGTCGCGACCCAGCAAGGGTCGTGGCAAACCAGATCGATACACAGCGAATGCGGCAGGTGTCTGAAAACCGCGCGCTGCTTCTCTCGATTGTCGACAACGTTGTGTTCCTGGCCCGGCAGAATATTGCCTTCCGTGGACATCGGGATGACGACCCAGTGGTCACTGGGAAGAACGGCAATGACAGTTCGGAGAATGGAGGAAACTTCAAGGAGCTGCTGCGCTTCAGAGTGAAATGTGGTGACCATGCCCTCGAAAAACATCTCTCCACAGCCACAGGAAGGAAGATGTTCACAAGCAAAACAACTCAAAATGCCCTTATTGAATGTTGCGGAGACGAAGTTCTGTCCGTGATCTTGGCACGAGTTCAACAGAGCAAATATTATGGCATTATGTTCGACAAGACAACCGACGTGGCTCACAAGTCTCAGCTATCTCTTGTTTTGAGGTATGAACATGATTTAAAGATCAGAGAAGATTTTGTGGGTTTCTTAGATCCTCGAGAACTCAAGCCTCAAGATTCAAATCAGAATCAGAATTCGTCCATGTCGGACAGCGGGTCCGACGAGGAAGAGCAAGACGAAGACGACGCACTGGAGCCAACACTGACTGGTACCAAGCTCGCAAAAATCGTGCTAAGTCTACTGAGGTCATTGTCTCTCGACCCCAAAGGCTGTGTAGGCATTGCAACAGACGGATGCTCAGTAATGACCTCCGAGCTCTGCGGTGCCATTCAGGAAATTCAAAAAGTAGCCGTGCATGCAGTTCGATGCCCCTGCTTCAACCACAGCTTGAACCTTTCTATATCCAAAACATCAACTGTGCAAAGTGTCCGAAACACCACCGGGACAATGCGGGAAGTCATTGCGTTTTTTACGGCCTCGCCCAAGCGTAACGCCGTTTTGAAACTCCTGCTTGGCAAACAGCTGACCAAGTTATGCGACACACGTTGGGTCGAACGTCACGACGCTGTTTTGCAGTTTAGAGAGAGCCTGGGAAGCATCGCAAAGGCGTCGGAAACGGTTTCGCAGTGGCGAGAACCAAGCTCGGCTGCCAAGGCGAGATCACTGCTTACATCAATCCTGGATGCCGAATTTGTAATCGCAACCCTAGCTCTCTACGATGTACTCTCAGTCACGCTTCCCCTAAGTCGGTTGCTCCAAAAGCCGGATCCGGAAATGAACAGTGCCTCGGACATCGTGAAAGACACAATCGTCGTCCTGAGCGAAAAGCGGAACCCATTAAACGTCGAGAAGACTTTAAAAGAAATTTTCGCGCATGCAGAAGAAATTGCCGAGAATATGGGAGCCCAACTAGATGTGCCTCGTCTAGTCCAACGACAAATGAACTGCGCAAAATTGCCTCCACAGACAGCCGAGTCATACTTCCGCGCACATGTATACATTCCTCTTGTGGAATCTGTCGTAGAAGATCTTAAGCAGCGTTTTCCGGAAGAGGTGCTGGAAGTGTACAGCCTCAACACACTTTTGCCTCGCCATGTGAATGAGAAGGGAGCTCCAGGAAAGCTCAGTATCCTGGCAGCAAAATACGGCGTGCTCCTCGGAATGGGAGATGTAGCTTTGCAGACCATCATCAGAGCCGAATTTTCACTGTGGGCGGCGAAATGGAGACGCGAACATGAGAAGGGGTCTCTTCCATCGACAGCTGTGGAGACACTTCAAGAGTCGGAGCCAGAGCTCTACCCCAACATCAGGACTCTGCTGCGCGTTCTCGCCACACTGCCAGTTAGTGTTGCGACGGCTGAGCGGTCCTTTTCCACCCTTCGTCGAATTAAAACTTGGATTCGATCGCGGTGTGGCGAAAAGCGACTCAACGGTCTTGCCCTCCTCCACGTCCACCGAGATGTGAACGTCGACCAAGAGAAGGTGGTAGACCGCTACGCGCAGGGAGCACGACGAAGGAAGGCGATGTTCGTGCTCTGAAGAACCTTTAAGTTGATAACTTGTGTAAATAATTATGTCTGTATTCTGTCCTCCACAATTGTAGGGTTTTTTTTTTTTCTTCATCTCATCAGATAAACATGAATCTGTTTAATAAATAATTTTAATGTTGCTCCACGCAATTCGCCTAGGCACTGCGCTGAAGACCATTTGAGCTCGCATTTTTGTTTTCTATTGGTTTCACGGATCCACAAGACCATAAAGAATCGAACAGTTATTTTTGTTTGGCTGTTTCCCGTAAAATACCAAGTCATTGAGAGTAAAGTCGCTGAGAAATCCCACCCACTGTTTTTTTTTTTTATTAGAGTTTAATTACTCCAACTAAATGCTCACTTTTCTCAAGAACTGTGCATTTTCGAGAGTGAGTCAATAAAATAACAATGAAAATAAGAAGGTATTTTGATCACGTCCTTCCAGGAATTAGAAATTCTCCATATTATTCGGCCGTCTTACATTTGTCTTGATAACAAATCCTTTCTTCTCCGGTCTTTGTGTTTTTTTTTTTGGTCTAAATTGATGTATTTTGTGTGATCGAGTCCCTGCACAAACTCTTTCACGCCGCGTGCCTCAATTGCCTGTGTTGCTTAAATGGGGATAGTCACTGTTTAGACATAGAATATAGAACCATGCACACGTATGTCTCTCTCTATCTCTATTTTTTTTTACCACTTATAGTGCAAATCTTTGAACCACTGAAGCAACAAGTGCGGGTTAATATAAAAGAACAAGAAACTAATACAAATTTGGTGGGAATATTTAGGCTGTAACAAACGTTAAAACACGATTAATAGTTGCTTTTTGTAGATGCCGCAAAAATCGCTAGCCCGCACAATTAAAAAAAAAAATCACCACCGCCCCCCAAACCTTAGCCATAAATCCGCCCCTGGTCAACGAAAGGTAAAACGCAATAAGCACGGCGGGGTTCGAACCCAGTAGCCGCGTGCACTGCCTAATCTTCCACGCACGCGGCAATGTCAGGCACACTAGCAGCACTAAAAAACAAACAAAAAAAAACATAATTTTTATTAGGGGATTTTTAGAGCAAACGGACATCCAGAATTTGGTTTGTGCCTTGTTATATTAAAGAGAACACTACGTATACACTCTTTTCAGAGAGACCTTGGAATATGAAATATTCGAGCTGGCGGCACGTGGTTTTGTCCTCCTCTTGGTTCTGTTCCCGACTTCTGCCTCCAACGGCTTAACAACTTTCCTATCCTCCCACCCCCCTCTCCCACAAAAGCTTTCACGCCATTGCCCTCGCCCACGAGTTTATTCACCTCTTATCGAAATGAATAACAGCTCGGGCGGTAGTTGCCATCGCCCCCCCCCCCCCTTTTTTTTTCCAGTAAATATATTTTTATGATAATTTACTTTCATGTACAGCAATACCTCGTCGTGTTCATATTTCGCGAACGCAAACGTTTCCTAGGCATTCTTAACCTTTCCGTCTTGTAATTCATTATTTCGCAATTTGCAGATATCATTAAAGCGGTGCTCGGGAATGTTGCTTCGACAATACATTTCCGCTTGGCATCGACCCATGCGGACATGAACTCGGGGCTAACGCGAAAATATTTCATCCCTTCTTGTGGTCGCCTTCTTCCATCGACTGCATCTAAAAGGCTTCGGGGCGTTAATGGGAAAGCTTTATGCGAAAGGCAGCAGCAGCAGTCCCCTCGCATGATAGTTTATCGTCCGGAAGACACAGCGGCGTTACTTAAAAACCGCTCCAAAATGTCGTTCAACCAGTTTGCATCTATTTGTTTGCGCTTGCGAGGGTTCGGCAGAGGGCGACATGACTTATTTGAGCTGGAGCGACCACTCGATGTTCATCTCATGCCTCACGCTGGGACTCGAAGAAGGGCGACCTTCCGGACGACCTCTTGGAGCAACTTCCAACGACCTTGACTCCCAGAACCTTAAAGTTTTTTTTTTTTTTTTTTTTTCTTTTCACCGAATGGAGTGCGACCGACGTTTAAAGACCTTGCGCGTCTGCGCCGAATAGAAATATAGTTTTTAGCGTGAACATATCTTTATTTGGGAGCCAGCTGAGTCACCACCGGGGTCTTTACCTATTCGCGATTGTGTAAATGTGTCTAGATTATGCATTAAAGTGCTCTCTGAATACTTGTGACTGTTTTGGTTCCTTGGCAACACCTTCCCCGGAACTACCATTTTACCTGTGTTTTTTTTTTGGTTTTTGGTTTTTTTTGTGTGTGTGTGTTCGATAGTGTATTTGCAATGGTCCGGTATCTTTGCCAGAAATGCAACGTTGTTTTTCTCTAGGTAGCGATCATTCGAATCGAACTGTTCGTATGACATCGCACTCAAATTTTTTAATTGTTTTTATAGTGAATATAATATGTTACATAAAAGCACATATTTATATTTTAAGAACTGTCTATACATTATGACTTCGACACGGTCATCTTGCCTGTAACGCGGTGTTCTCTCTTGATTGCCTTAAGTAAAAGTAGATATTCCTAGATCGTCGAAGCATTTTCTCACGTGTAGCGTCTCGCGTGTTTTTTTACATCTTTATTTGGTTTGCTTTTTTATTTGATATGCATAAAATAGATTTACAGATAGGGTTTTCTTTTTTTTTTAATTCTTGATGCTGTAAAGGGTTATCAAACAGGGTAATGATTTATGAGACCTGGAGTACTACCAAGGTGAATATTAACTGCTGTATAAATGTCTGAATCTTAATCCTTGTTCATCAAGTCAGGAATGGCGGGCTATTTTTTCTAACATGTTTTTGCCAGTTCTTATATTAATACAAAAATAAAATGGCAGAAAACGGAAGGAACGTAGGTACACCACTCGGGTGCGCAGTCTACGCGTGTGCGCTTTTTGATATTTCCGTACACCTTTCTTTTAGCGATATAATTTGCCTTCACGTGCCAGAAGTTTGGGCGTAATAGCTTTCTGTGATTGCTCAATTAATTTTAAAAAGTGGTCTATATTTGCGTATTGAGTAAGCAAACCAGTCTGTGACAACTTAAATTGCTTTAATCACGCACGCACACACACACACACACACACACGGACACACACAGAGAGACACACACACACAAAATGGTCATAAACAAATTAAAATATTGAAAAAAATATATATATGTCTTGTACCTTAAAGGAAAACAAATATATACTTGTACCTTGCAGGAAAACAAATATATACCTTGTACCTTGAAGGAAAACTCCGGCGTTTTCTTCATACTCCCGATTTGCCTTAAAATGTGCTAAACACAAAAACAAACATCACTGAAATAGTAACCCAATAATTGGGCCAAATTTAATTTTTTTCGCTAAGCAGCGTATTTTCGTCGACGGCAGAGCACGCCCTCTTCTCGCCGCTCTGACCTTGGACGTTTCGTGTTATCGGCGTGCTGACGAACACGCAGCGCCATGGGGTGGCGGTCGTCGAAACTGACGCGCAGCGGCCAATGGGAGCCTCGTCGACGCGCGCCAGCCAATGGGGCCGAAGCCGAAATCCATCAGCTTTACTCCGCTCCTTTGGGATCGGGGGAACTACGTGCCGTTTGGGCTAGGCTTTTCGCGTGGTTTCATAGCTGGGAGCTGGCTTCACTTGGAGAAAGGATTTAAGATGCGTTTGGCGAGGTTTCAAAGCTGATGACGTCGGCTCACTTCGTGGGACAGTTAATGCTTTCGCGTTAAAAGTGGCGTCAGTGGAAGGCAGGGATTCGATCTTTGGACTGTAGACTCTGCTTCCAACTGATTACAGGCAGTTTCATGGTGTCAGAGGGATGCTTTGGAAGCTCGCTCCAGCACCGGCGCAGCAGTGCGAAACAAATGCTCGGCATAGTCCATTTTTAGACTGCCCGCTCGAACCGCAATCCTGCCTTCCCGTGACGTCACGGCATTATAAAGCGCGGGTATAGTTGGATCTTAGTTCTGGCGTCATTTTCATTTGCCGATTTCACAATAACTATTCTGAATTTCGCGATACTAAATGGCATACCGGAAAGGGTAAAGACCGCGGTGATTCCGAAAATATGTTTAGTTATGGTAGCTAAAGAAATCGCCGGAGTTCCCCTTCAAGAGGTCGCGTTATTATATACTGTACACGGCGCTTAGCGCCTGACAACACAGTTTCTATTGAAGTCAACTTTACTCCAATATAAATAGGATTTGGACAAGAAAAATGCGCTAGAATCCTGACTTTAGTAAACAATAAAACAACATGCTGATATCGTGTATGCTCCCGTACCGCGGACTTTCTCGGGGCATGTTTCAGAAACATTCTACACCTTGTGAGCGTACCCAACAGACTTTTAAACTGCTTTATAGTCATGTGCAGCTTACGAAACGCATGTCGTGGTGAGTTCGAAGCATCTCATTATCGCTTCTTAGCCAATAAGATTGCAGCATTCACCGGAAAGAACACCGAAGAACCAATGACGAAGCGGGAAGCATGAATTAACATAATGAGCCACGCCCTGCGCTTTTTTATAGCTCTCAATTAATGCAGGGCCTCGAAACTCGCCGAACACAAAGTTTGGGCCGAAGTTGACGAAGCGCATTAATTGACCTATCACGACGATGACTACGCGCTTTTTTCGCCGACGTCTAATCAGCGCGTTCCGCGAGCTTTTGGCTCCAACTTTGTGTTTGACGAGTTTAGGGACCCAGTAGTCTCATTCTTGCACATCTTTTCTCCCCCATCGGTGTGAAATTAATTCTACGATGGGAAAATGGCTTATTCGGAGAAAGTTCCTAAATATTGATCTCGTACTTGCTGCAAAACCAGTTACCCCGGAAAGCGTTTTGGAGATATTGGCACGTATACGGACAGGGTGATTCGTTTTAACTCCCACAAGAAAAGAAGAAATAGCCTTTTTAAAGTTGTAAGTGCAGTCCTGACGTTGTCTTACAATCCACAATTGCGAACATTCTTTTTTTTTTTTGTAGGACTAATTGACGTGAGACGTTCCTACAGGACAATTTTTAATCTCGGTTCTTAACTTCAAGACTTGTATCACATCATCAACTGTCTGTACACTTTTTCTCTAGTTCATCTACAACTCAGAAAACGCTTTGTTTCTTCGCGCCATTTTTATTGCTTGTATACAGATTGTACGCTGTCTGGCTACGAGGCTATTATTTAGCTTTATCGGCTGATTCATTGACCGACGGGGCAGGACGTGCAAAACATTCACAGAGTATTCACAAATCCTGGAAACAAAACCCTTCAGAAAAACGCGAGAAAAAAAAGTTTGACGCAGGCACTCATGCCGCAGCATACCTTGCGCATTATCGGTTTATGAAAGCCGCTTCTAACAAAGCGTACGACAGCCAAGCCTACCTGAAACATGTGGTCTCTTCAGTTAGGGTAGCATCAGGAACTTTGTATTAACAAAACATATTATAAATTGCATGCTGTTTTGGCACTGGCCATGAAACGGCACATTGGACAAATCTGTTTTTATTATTTTTTTTATTTAAACATTTGTTTAATGCCTAAGACTTACGCGTACAAACGATGAGTATTACGTGCACCTAATTTTGTTTTCAGCTTATATATGACATATTTCAAACTTCCCACTAATTATTCTTCCAAGCACGTATCTAGAAGATTTCTTTGCACCCCCTCCCCTCCTCCTCCCTTCTCCTCCCACACACTTACACAGAAAAAAAAAATCATAAAAAAAATTACTGCACAGAGTTGGGGAGACGCGAGAATGGAGCGGTGTCAGTGTTTCCGGGTCCGCGAAAACACGTGAATAACGACGACTGAATGAGTGTAGCTTTTATTGCCGGAATTCAAACCTGCCACTGTTCGACAATCAATATCAAACATTATTACCTAGGTACGCTATGTTACCTCTACTTTTCGTTTCAGAAATAAAAAAAAAAAAGATTACGAACATTCAGTATTGAGCCAGAGCTCCTGAGCTCAAAATACGAGCTCGCGGAGCTGGCTACAGTGCATAATGAGAGTGCCACACGCGAGCCACCCAGGAGACTAAAGCGCCATTCATTTGGCTTATAGCTATCTCGCAGATTTACATATTGTTGGGGCCACAGTGAGACGTCGGGCGCGTGGCGCTCGCCGAGTTGGAAGCGGAACGGAACACGTCTGACCCTAGGTCGGCAAGAAAAGAGATATGGCCAGCGGGGTTCTGCAATACGGAACGCGTTCCTGGAATGCACCGCAAGTTGCTCGCAGGGACGCGAACATAAAGACCTCTTTTTGCGGCCTAACACGTAGGGGTATACTGTCAGCGCGTATATCTTTTTGTGACCGGCCAACACCGTCTGGATAGTAAGGCCATAATGCTCAATTTGGCTACGTCGCCTAAAGAGGCCAATTTAATGCCACACTAGTGTCCTATCCGTGGTTGGCGTTGGCCTCTATAGATGACGTAGAAAAGTCAGCTCTACCGGCCTTTTTTTTTTTTTTTTGGAGGTGTTGAACCGGCTTGTTTGGCGCGGAAGCTCCTCGGACCAAGAAAATAAACACGGACTCGTTGACTCGTTTCGTGGGGTTCGAAGTTTCGAAGTGAGGCACCACGCCTCTACGCGAGTTTTAACGAGGAGAGAAATTTGAGAAATCCTCATCTCTCGCACGAGGCGGGTCGATGATTCACGTCGTCGTTGCGACTTGCCCGCGAGGAGTCTGCGGTGAAGTTGCTTAATTGTCTCAGTTAATGGAGTGGGTGCGCTCTATCACCTTCTCAATCAGCGGGGTTGGTCCGTGTCTGAGATGACGGCTTTACTTCACGTTAAATCAGCAAATATATATTTAAAAAAAACGATGGCAGGCTTCAACGCCATCTTCTTAAAAGGGTCCAGTCCTCATCCCTAGACTTCCGGCCGAACCCCAGGAGGGGTGGTGGTTATCGACTGTCGTTTATCAAAATTTACATCTACCAGTTACCACTTTCGACCTTTCAATCTTTATAGTGAACAATATTTTGAGTTGTCGCTGCTGCGACGCACTGGAACTGCTTGTGAGTAGCGGTGTATATCTTTGCTTCGTACGTGTCATTTCTACGAGGCTTAAAATAATGCATTTTCTGTGGATTCAGCAAGTGTACTTAAATGTACAAGATTTGTTGAGCATATGATTGCTTCGTACCGGTGTTTTCAAGGCGAGTAGTCAATCAGCAATGATTTGAAGTGGCGTCTCGTATCTCCGACTTTAACCATTAGCACGGTGTTAAACCTGGGGCTCGAACCTGCACCGTCATCGATTTCAGGCAACTGTGATTTTACAACGCCAGTCCATGTAAACTTCTGGCAGGATTGAAAATGTGGTACGTACCATCTAAGTTTGCCTCCAGTGCCATTTCTTGACGCCGCACAAATGCTAGTATTTATGGGGGTCCTTTACGGGCACATAAATATCTCATGGTAATAAGAACAAGGATCAGCGACACGGTGAGGAATCACTACATATCAAGTGAAGTCAACCAACATCAACAAACATTTAAACGAAATTGAAGAGGTTGTTTTATTATTTCTTAGATACAGAAAGTATTGTTAGTTGACCGCCAAAAACTGGAAGCCACGCACAATAAAGTGTAATTTTAATTCAATTCTGTTTGACGGCCCTTTGATGATTTTTTCTTCTATTTTATACAGCGATGCTTATATATTTTATTAGGTATGTAGTTAGTGGCACTCGTTAGTCAGGTGAAAAGTTCAACAAATGCGCATTCGCGTTTAAAACTTTATGAAATAACAAGAGCGTATGACTTGGGATGACATATGATCCGGGCGCAGTTTTTTTAGTCGCAGTTATCAATATTTATTACCATAATGCGGCGTAGTTCTTGCTTGGCCTCCCCGAGGGCTGTAAAGCGGCCCGCTTAATTAGGATTTATTTTGACGAATGGCCCTGACGAAGGTTGCCTGTTTCTCGAAATACAGAACGGAGCATGAATGCTTCGAGAAAGAGCAGTTGCGGCGATGATCTTCTTCCTGTCACATCAATTTTGGAGCTGTACAAATAGATTAGTGCACAGAGAGAACCCCCAGAAAATGTCTTCGTGTACACGACGTTCTCATTTTGTTGTCTGAGTTCATGAACAATGAGCATATGTTGAATATCTTACACCGCTTGTTCTTGCGACCTTCGGGACTTTTCTCTGATTACTATGGTGTGGACTTGACCTTTGACTTATGACTGCTTATGTAAGTTTTGTTAAACGAAGAACGATCGTTTTCATTCGTGCGTTCACTATAATTATGCGTTTCGTGTTTTCTGTAAATACCGATGAACCACGAACATTAGCACCGCTAGCCGGCTTTTATCAAAATAGGGGGAAGCCCGAAAAACCCCTGATTGAAGCTGTATTTAAGTAAGAAAAAACTCAAACTTGGCGCGAACGAAATCATCGTGTACAGCTATAGTTTGTGTTGACCCATAACACAGCTCTCAATGAAGTGTCCACGAGGCTTCTTTTCTCGGAACCACACAATCTATCTCTTATATATATATATATATATATATATATATATATATATATATATATATATGCATATTGGCGCGGGTACGTCTTTTAAGTATTTGGGTCGCGCATATGTTCCCTGGAGCTTGTGGAACCCCATGCCCATATTTTTTTAAACCCCCGATAAACCCAGATTTTGCGTCCGACACCAAATAAACCTCGGAAAACACTTCAGAATTTGAGAGAAAATAAACCCCGCAAACACGGAACCCTAACTGTAATTTATGCGCAAATTTAGGACCATAACAGGTTGTTTAAAGACACAAATCAATTATAAATTCTTCAATATAGACGTAGGAGAGTGGCCAGGTTCATCGGTGTCACCGGTGCACAAGGAAAATATATGGTACCATTGAATGACAGCCAACCCGTCTTGTGTGACAACTGTCCAACGGCGATGCCCATGATGAGGGCTACGAGACGTAATCCGCGCTCATACATTGAGTTAACAGAACGGATATCTGGGCTAGTTGGTACGTATTCATAATATAAACAACCCGACTAACAAGGACGAAGAGTGGACAACACGAGCGCTGGTGTCGTCCAGTCTTTCTTCGTTCTTGACAGTCGTGTGGTTTATATTATGCGTACATTGGTTATACGAAACATCGCGCTGAGTTACTAAGCCCAGATCAATTTCTGGACAAGCTTTTTTTTTAGATAAATATTGTCATCATTTGTGTACTTTTTCCGTGGATGGTTATCAAATTAATCCATGTAAAGTAAACTCACAGGTCATTCTAGGCAGTGTGGAGCCTTTTCCGCGGTGATGCTCAATCACCTCTTCGAAGATACGTATCTTTTTGTCAGTAACCTCCTCCACTTGGTGGGCCCGGAGTAATATCATTACAAAAACAAAGATAGCAGTTGCACCAAGCAGCGCACGACTGATCAGCGACACGTTCTTCGCTCAGGTTTTTGTCTCCATCGGACGTGGTCTCACAGAATTTGCGCTGGCATAGAGTGCGTGATTGACGCGCACGGAGAAGTTCTTTCGCTTATCCGTGGTTGCCCATGGCCCTGTCGCGATTCTCTGGTGCCCGCACAGCAGGCAGCATTCCCACTGAAGGTACTGAACGCAAGCAAGGGTAGGGGCTGGATCTCTTAAATTTAGAAGCTGCTTCCAGTACACGAGTTATCATCACGGACAACTGAAGAAGCGCCAGGCATGTCGATTTTGGAGCATCTTATTATTATCGCTCTGCAACCCATGAGACTGCACCATTATTCCATACAAACTCCAAAAGCACGATTCATGAAGCCATATCAAATATTGTAAAACTAAGAGCCATCTTTTGCGGTACAAATTATAACTGCACTTTGTTACTTCATCACTGTAGTTTGTAAGCACCCCCCTCTTAAGGCATTGCAGAGAGGCTACGTAAATTAAATAAGTAAGAATTTAAAAAAAACGCGCGAACATAATAAGCCTCACCCTGCGTCTCTTAAACTGTCCGTGAGTATGATGAATCAGCGCCTTCCACAGCTTTCGCCTCACGTCATTCCTCAAGCTCCTGGTAAGTATGTAAGAGACCTAGGTTCCGTTCTTAGAGCGCACCTCTTAGGCCCCCGTTTCCGGGTTGAGCGGCGTCTCCGTCGGCGTCGGCGTCGGCGTAACCGCGCGCGTTGCATTATGAAAAATGTTCCTGCTAAACTTTGCGGAAATGTTTTTCCGCTAAATGGTTGTCTCCCGACTAATTTTAGCTGAAATATTTCCCTCTAAACTTAGCGGGAATATTTCCCGCTAAATTTAACGGGGAAATTTGTCCGCTAAATTTAGCGGAAAACTTTCCCCGCTAAATTTAGCAGAAAAACTTTCCCTCTAAATTTAGAGGGGAAGTTTTCCCGCTTAAGCTATCGGGGAAATGTTTCCCTGTCAAATTTAGAGGGAAATCTTCTGCTAAGTTTAGCGAGGAAACTTAACCCACTAAATTTAGCGGAAATATTTCCCCGCTAAATTTAACAAACATTTTTTTGATAAATTTAGCAGGAAATTAAGCGAACATTTCCCGCTAAATGGGAGGGCAGCATGCGAGGAGGAGGATAGGGTACGGAGGGGGAGAAGGGGCATACCCTCCCCTCCGTACCCTCCCCTCCTCCTCCTCAAGAGCTGCGCTCTAATTCGGCGCTACAGAGAATTGTAAACGTCTTTAATGTTTTCACAGCAGCACTCGTGCCGGTTAAATCTGGCGCCATATGACTTCATTGTAGGCGTTTTTGTCATGGAGTGCACGGGCGAGTGCGCGGTACTCTGTTTCACCGAAGGGCGAACCTCAGCAGAAGCTACGAGCCATCTTAGCTAATCCAGTGCTCCGCGCTTGCCTCTGTGACGTATGCAACAACAACTTTGTTGTTGCCGCCCGATAAGATAATAAAACACGGCCCATTGAACTCGACATGTTTTTTTCTTTTTCTAATTCCGTTCTTCAGCCGCTGAAAATGGAACACAAGTGGATTTTACGTTACACATATCACTCTGCCTAACTGACAGGACACGTGGCAGGCTCAGAGCTCTGAATTGGCTCCGGTAGCTTCTGCATTCGTTGTGGTTCATCGTAAGTTGAAACGATGTATAGTTGACCTGAATGTAAAGGCGCAAACGAGCTGGTGAATATAAAGCATGACGAAACCGTCGAGACTGCCGAAAAAAAAAAACACATACAGTAAAACCTCCTAAACACAACTGAATAATTGTTTTAATGCTCATAGAGGCACCGAGGTTAAGCAAAACAGAAAGGAGAAATATATAATACCATTTAATGAGCTTCTGGGCAACAGAGCGTTCTACACAACTACCGTCTCACTCCCGCATCTTCGATAACGCAGCACACAACCACAATGTGAGGTAAAGCACAAGCGGCTTTTACCCATTTCTTACGTTTTTATTTCGCAGATCTCGTGCCACTTCGGGAGCCTGCTCCCGATACCGATATTGTTCTATGAAAACAAGATTTACTGGAACTCCCAAACATTAGAGTGGCAAGCGTCACGACAGAGATGAAGCCTTCAGTAAAAATCAGTATGAAGGATGGTGATGCATGTGGCTCGCTCAATCAAGTCAACTACGTAACAACAAACATGTAATCCACGTTTCTGTCTGTTTTTTTTTGTTTTTTTTTTTTGTCGTAGCGGTTTGCAATAATAGAAATATCGCCGATTTTTGCTTAGCCGTCGGAGGAATGGTCCCGTTAATTACGCCGTTGTCCGGCTTCCAAGCTGTGGTTGTTAGACGTTTAGTTTATCCAAAATACGAGTACAATACCAAAGTGTAGGTTTTCTCAGGTCAAGATGAACAAAAATAAGGTAAAAATATTGCCAAAATATATTTAACAATTTTTTTTTTTCTATTTGTTTTATCTTCCGGCTGGCCACTTGCAGGGTACGAACAAGCCGAGACTGCGAGGAGGGCAGTCCCGATATGTGTCCCTCTCCCCAGGGTCATTCCATGCCAAAGGAGACGCGGCAAGCCGCAATTTTATCGTGTCTAGGATATGTAAGAAAAAACTAATTTAGATAAGGACGCCTTTAAACTTAAAAAAAATTAATTTTTTTTTGTGAAAAAAATAAATTTTATTTAGCTGATATCATGCTCTAAATTTCTTGACTTTGCATAAACTCCACGTAGTTAAAAAAAGACATTGTGAAAAATTCTTGCGTACCACACAAATTTAGGTGGGCGCCTAATTACTTAATATGCCCTATCTTACATTAAAATACAAGTATTAAAGGAGGCCATTCTGGGTCCAAATAGGAGCTCCAACAACAAAACTCTTTATGCGATTTCTTTATTTTTTAGTCAACTGGGACATGGGCGTTAGCTACAATACTTTTTCGTTTGTTTTCATAGAACTAATAGTTTAATGGCATGAGTTAAGTTTTCAAAGCCTCGTTTTATTGCGTTTTAGTTACATGGAAAAATCTCCAGTTTATGCAGAAGCGGCCATATTGATGGCCAGAAAACACAACGTGGGCTGCGGGTCCCTGAACTTTTGGAATAGTCAAACGTTCAATCCATCTCATCCGTTTAACACATTAAAAATATATAGAAGTACTTTTTGTTGTTGCTAAAAAATCGTGTTTTTTTTTTTGTTTTTTAATTAGGCCTTTCCGACCATTCCTCCAGGCGCCCGCCTCGTAGGTGACGCACAAAGGCGTTCGCAAGCGAGGAGTCAGCGGTGTGAGGCGTCACCGCAAGGTCCTCAACGCTCTCCTAAAAATATGCTTTATTCAGTTGAAGTGGACGTTATCCTGACTTTCATGCATCCGTATAATCTTTTCGTTCCGTAATGATACTGGCGTCTTAATTATACTCTACTTCTGCCAGGTAATTTCCGACGAACGCAGGTCAGTATCGTCTAGTTTCGGAGTTTGGAAACGCATAGTGCGCTTCGGCCTCGTCTGTCGTATATCCAGATACAAAACAAAGGGGGCGAGAGTGAAACGGAGGGCGCTACTTTAGATTCATCATGTCTTCCTCCCACCCATAGTTGTAGCTGTGTCGCCATCGGCTTCCTGAATTGACGTCCTCCTGGTTGTTCTCTTCGGCCTGTCGGCCTCCCTCCAGGCGGCTCCGTTCCTGTGTCTCCCCCCAAGAGGTTCTCCTCGTGGCCCCTGGCCGAGTTGTGTTCAGGTGGCGGCAAAGACAACACGTCGTCTAGTTGATCTGCGATCTCTGCAGGTAGAGATGCAGCGACGTGGTAATAGCGCGCCAGTTGCGAAGTGATCCGCCCCGGATGGGAACGAGCCTCGACCTGAGTGTATACCAGACTTGCAGGTTCATGGGCCAGAACGCTGGAACTCGTAGCTCGATCGTAGCGTCGGATGAAGCGTTGCCGCGGCCCATGTTTGCGATGGAGCCGGCGTCCGCGATGTATGACAGACGCTGTTCGAATTCGGGGTCACCCGTTTGGTAGGAATGTCAGACAACTACGTTATTGGAAATCGAACTCTTTATTCACGCGGTCACCAGCGCGTGAATAGTTATTTTTTAGTCACGCTAGCACGGGCCACTACAGTTATTATTAGTAAATCTACGCAGCGTCTCTTAGCTTGCGTCAGCATCGCCGCCAGCGCGTCGTGCAGCGTCTCACAAGGAAACGACGCTAGTACTATGGTGCCTGCGGCACGTCTCCGACTGGTGTGTTTAGTGTCCTATCCCGCCCATGCATCAAAAGTGGTCCCCAAGTGGAAGCACATGACGTCACAAAGATTGAGTGTCACGTTGTCGGATGTCGCGATCCTGGCGGTTGGTCCTAGAAATGCTAGCGAAAAGTATACGAGCGAACGCGAGTGTTGCTGTCGTCGCGGCGTCCCACTTCTTCTGGTTGCCGAAGCTTCCGTGGACCGTCAAACTGGAGAGCAACCTGCAGCAGAATACGCGTCTGCTGCCACATCCACCACCTTTGCTGGGACGCCGCCAGGATCGCGACCGGCGACAGCGAGACACTTTTTATGACGTCGTGAGAAGGAAATCGAGGGACCACTTATTTGGACGCGGTACTACACACCAGGCGGAGTCGCGTTCCAGAGGCAGCAAACTAGCACGCGGCGATGCCATGCCGGACACGTCTGGCGCTTTGCGGCGTCTCTCGTCGAGTTGCAGCGTGTTGTCCGATTGGAGCGCGTCGTAGATCTACAAACGATGACGTCATACACAGGCCTCGTCTTCTATCTAGTGTTGGTGGAGCGTGGCACGGAACCCTTTGTTCGTCCTTGCTCCGCTTGGACGCGGAGAGTGAGGGCGGAATCAGCAGCAGCAGCTGCCGTCTGACCCGACTGGACGGCTCGCATTGTCTCGCTTTTAGTGCTGCTGATGCGCCAAGTGGCAGGGCGCCGGTCTCCGCGCGAGCAGCGCGGCCTCCCAGCTGTCTCTTCTTCGTCTTGTTCGTCTTCTTCCTATTCCGCTACCGCATCTCTTCCCGGGGCGCGCTTCCGTTCTCGCCGAGACAAGCCGCGCGAAAACAAACGTCCCTTTTTGAATCGGGCGACGACGGAGAGGAAGAGCTGCCACAGCGTTTGCGCCTCGTCGTCGTAAAGGGGGCGGCGCGCTCCGCGCGAATGCTGCGTGGCGTCCGCGAACGAGTTCTGCACGTTCTCGCCGATGGTTTGGCATCGGGCGAAAACGCGCTCTAATATTGGAGGAGGGTTATGGGTGGTTCTGATTTGGTCGATGTTTGGCCCGAAGTAGAAGCAAACCAGGTTCTCGGGCGTATCGTGAACCACGCTTGTGCGTGGCTTACGCTCGTGACGGTGCTTAACTTTCGATTGAAGACAGAGAGCTCTCAGGGTCGGCTTCTTCGCGAATCGAGAGTGCCAGATTCGCAAAGATTGTAAGCAATGGATCGGCTCCTTCGTTGCTTAAAATAGCTTAGGCATTCTCCCTTTTTTTATTAGCCGTGAATATGCTCGAGTACGCACGTGCCCTACTTCTTAGCTAGGCCGTTCAGATGTATGATTAAGATGCAGCGTTTTATCCGTCTGCTCCTTAGTTTACTGCCCAGACATCACTCTCAAACAGTGGTGCAGAAAACAAGAAGGGCAACATACAGCAACCCATTGTTTACAGACAAGCTCTTTTGTACAGAGCCCCTGTTGGCGTTGCGCACGCTGAGGAACCCGTTTGTGGAAAGGCGAACCATCTGCGTATGCCCCATCACACAGTCAACAATGACATCACATACACGAATTCGTGTATCCGCAACTTTCAGCGATGGTGGTACCGCGGTGTGAGAATCACGCTCCCTAGCTCCTGGATGATTGGCCTCATAATAAATGGGCTTGCCTACACCTTCCTGGGGCCCTAATCTGGACACTTGGCGGAAAAGTCGGCGAGAAATCTGGTGGCTATGATTGGCCGGCGCCAAGGTCAAGTGTGGCGTCGGCCAATCACGGACGCCAGATTTCTCGCCGGCTTTCTCGCCAAGTGTCCAGATTAGGGCCCCTGGCGGGAAAATAAAACGTAAGGCTCTAATACTGCTCGTATATAGCAAAACTAGAATTACTTACGCGTCGCGGACCCAGCCACGTACCGCTGTTCTAAGACGATAATCCAGATGACAGCCATTTTGATTGGCACCAGTGCGCCCCCTATAGGTCGTGAAAGTTGCGAATATACGCCCGCCCACTCCGTCAGTCGTTTAAAGGGGCCGTGCAACGATCTCCGCTTGGTAATGTTTTTCACTTCACACGAGCTTATCTGACACTAGTGCGACCCAAGTATACTCGTACGCAACGCCACTGACCATGAAAATTCTTTGTTGCGGTGTAATTTCAAGGACAAAAGCGAGCGTTTTCTTTCAATCTTTCCATCGCAAAACTTGATGACGTAGCTGGGGGGTCCCCCCAGTGATGATATTTGAATGCGGCTCATACATTTGACCCGAGCATTGCTTCACCTCTCGATTTGGGCTCGTGATAATCGATACATCGAGAAGCATTCGGGTAGTGGCCTTGACAAATCGCTGCAATGACGACAATAGCCGAGCCATAACAATATCTGGAACTAAGCGCGTGCGTTGCCAACCCCAGCGCGTGGCTATGATCAACATTGGCGGCATATAATCGGCTCCAGATCACGTGGCCGCATGTTCTGGCTGCGAGTTGAGGGGGTGATGTACCGGCGTGCGGTCGTGTATCCCTACTGCGTGATGCACGTTAAAGACCCCAGGCTAGCGGTTGTACTGCGCTGGCTAAATTGTTCACCTACAGCTGGAAGACTCGTCGCCCGTTGAGGCAGACCAAGTTCTAGGCTGTATAAACATACACACAACCCAATTTATTTCTTTTCTTTTTTGAGGGGGTGAACTTTTCTAGTTTTTCTTTAATTGTTTCTGCGACTTCCAATGCGTGTGGTGAAAAACAAACCCGTGTTTCATGGATCATTAAAATCAGGGCTTCGTTCTAAGTGGCATTTGCGCAAAGTACAAAACTCCTTGCATCGCCCCTTTAAAGGGTCACTCAAGTGATTTTTGTAAAAGATTGTTTTTGAAGACATGTTATTTGTTCGGCTTTAGTCAATATATATGACCAAGGCGCGTTTTGCACTATTACTTTGGCAAAAACGTAAACTATTTGGGTGTAGGAGACGTGATACGGCAATTACTGTTTGAAACCGCCGTTCTACGGCGCCCCCTGGTGTCTGCTGTAAGGCGCAGAGAGAAGGGCATCTCGCGATATTTGATTCCATTTTTAATAAAGAAATCGGCCGCCCTTGAGTGTAATTTTGGGTATTTTTTAGGATGCTTTGAGCCCGTAGATTGAGTTATCTCCATCAATAAACATTTTCCAAATCCACTTGAGTGAACCTTTAAAGTACACATCTTGCACGTCCCACCGATAGGTGCAAGTTTTTGCTGCGGGTTTGAGAATAGGGAAAGAGCAGGCGTTAAATGAACGACTCAGTTGCCCACATGCGAGGCGTTTAGGGTGAGTCTCCGCTACACACACATTCAAATACCATCCGCAAATTTTAATCCCTAGCAAGATCCATCTTCTATCCTCGAGCCCAGCTATGTGATCGCGCGCCTGCGCCGCATGATTCATAAGCATTTAAATATTACGCGCAAATTTCTTTTCTCCACCCCAATCAAACTGTCAAATACCACACGCAAACAACAACAACAAAAATACAGGAAAGCGTTTAGCGAGTTTTCACAATTCGGTATTTTCACTCAGAAACGACTAAAACTAAATTGATTTTTATTTTTCTCCAGAACCTGGCTGACCACGACGTTTTCCATAGAAGCGGGTGTGATCTCATGGCCGTATTTAAGTTGGAGGTATAGAACGTCTAACGTATAATCACGAAGCGTAACTGAGCCAGTTTCTGGGTTTATAGTTTTTGCCGGAGCATCGCGCGCGGCTTTATGGCTTTCCGAAGGGTCACGGGTCAAGGATCGCCGTGTCTCCCTCCGGAACGGAATACCACGAGCGATCCTCGCAGGGACGATCTGGTCGAAGCAAAAATTTAGACGGCACAGGGGCCCAAGACGGGCGTCCCTTCTGAAAGAGCTCGAGCGAAATTTGCATTCTGACACGAGCCTAATTCCTTCCGAAGGACACTCGTATCCTGGACTGGGTGCGCCCCCGATGTCGAACGAATCGAAATGGCATCCATCCGGCCGTGACCTTGAGGACTCCACTGCATCGGTGTGACAGAAAGAAAAAAAAAACATGATTACATCTGTATTTATGCTTCTGGACCAATCGTGTAAAAATCTGAGTGAAAGGTCTTTTTTACGTACATTTTTGTATGTTCGTACACTCTAACCTGGAGTGACCACTTTCTTGCAAAGAGCTTGAAAAAGTCAGTCGCTGGAATCTAAGGAGGAGGAAGCGCGGCAAATTCTAAGAATAGCGGTGTTTCGAATCTAATAATGCACATATCACTCAACGCCAATGTAAGTCATTCGGGGTCAACCGAGACGTGTCCATTCTACAGGAAGAATTTTGCGACGAGCTACAGCATCGGACACCAAACCATGCGGCCGCCGTGCCCCAAACGTATACATTCCACTCCAACATCACAGCCGTCACTACACGACGAGGAAACAAAACTGGAAACTCATCTTCCAATCATAACATTGAGGATATTCATATAAAAAGAGTTCGCTTCGAAAAAAAAAAAAAAACGGTCGCGCGGTTTTGTAGATAGAGGAACGCCTCTGAGCTTCTGGTTTAGAATATTTCGCTGGACTAAGTCGAAACACGTGAACAGAAGCACCTAAGATGGTGTTGATTTTTTAAGTCAAATTTTCATGTTGCATTTATACGGGAAGTTTCTTCTGGCAATAGACGTTTGGGATTGCCCTGCTTTTTCAACTTGCAAAAATAACGCCCCCTGGCAAAAAAAAAAAAAGTTATTTGTTTAGTTTAAATTTTGACGGAATTTAAAACCGTACACATATAAACCATAAAAAAGTGAGCACGCGCTCGCAACGTTCCGAACTGGAGACAAGACGGTCTATTAAAAGTTAAAACCCGTTTCAAAAGTTCCGCTCCGCGTCCGGGCCTAGCGCATGTGAGGTTTGGCAGGCTCAGATGCGCGATGAAAAGTGAACACTGCCTACAAAACCTTCCTATTAAAATAACGAAATGGATGAGGTAGAGACACTAATTAGAATAATGACTACTATAAAAATTAAATTAAAAAAAAAACCCGCTGTATTACGATAAGTTCGGTAAATTAAAAGAACATCAGTGTCGTTATAGCATTTAAACAAGGACGCTCTATGTAGCTCTTCTTTGGTTCCTGGTGTTTGTTCGCAGTTCAATAATGTTTGTAGGGTCATGCCTTATAAGGCAAAGATGATTTTTTATCATCACTTCAGTGCCTTCGCACAATCCCTTTAAGTGTACATATAATATCGTCTACCAAATCCCATTGATCATCTATCAGATTTGGCCCTAATCATCCCTGGGAGCAAGCACTAACTTAATTCAAAACAAGGAATAATCGCTCGCCTAGCAGCCCAAGAGTAGCCTTCGCGAGGCTGGTCCGAAAAATATAAAATTCTCCCCGTCCTGTCGAAGCGAACCTTGATATTCAAAACTAAAGAACATTTACTCAGCTCACCGTCTCAACTAGTTCTTTTAAAGAATCGCGAAAGGACATATGTAAGACTATAGAAATGTACTGGGATTCCTCGCTCATGGGGGGGCTCGAGTGTAATTAACTTTTGTTTCTTAGTACGAGGTCTTAATTCCAGGATTACCCGCCGAAAGGTCAAGTAGGGCCGAGCCACCGAATGGGGTTTTACGAGATGAGTCATTACTTACTACAGCTTTCGCTTTGTTCTTGTTGTCACCGACGTGGTCAGATGGATGCCTCACATTGCTGCAGCGCCGCAATGTGGACGTCTCTAACCCACAGTTCAAGACCAGCGTAACTCTTAAGCGATATTTATATGCCCTTTTTTTTATTCTGCATTGCATCCCACCTTCGAAGCTGCTCGACGTTATGCCTTTTCATACGAAACGTTCCGTGGGAGGTCAGTTTATGATGGATCATCACGACTATTTAACTTCCCTAACCAAAATCTGCAGAAAGGGCACGGGCGCTTCAAATTGAGTTTGTGAATGCATAATAATAGACAGGTGAATAGTGTTTCAATGTAATATTTTCCCCGGCATGGCGTGTCGCGTACTCCAGGAAAACGCCCGTGTCGGCAAGAAACGTAAAACTCTCGGTAATTATGTTAAAATCAAAGATTGACGGCTGAGCACCAAGTTAACGATGTAATGAATAGAACAATTAAATATAACGGATAACTAAACAACAATAAAATAGCAATAGTGTGGTTTTTGAACGTTTGAATTATTATATTCTTCTACCATTTAGTTTCATACACTCCTTAAAGAACAACGATAATAAAACATTTCGCAGGCAGGGTCAACTGCGTAATTCATCCTTTAATTTATTTATTATACCCTTCTTCCGAGAGAATTACATAAAGAGAAAATGGGGGGGGGGGGGGGGGTTGTACACGTAAAACAAACGATTACAAGGAAACACCATGTTGATAGGTGGATGGCAACTAACAGTGCTGACACATTAAGAAAAGAAATATCAACAACGAAACATAACAAAAAAGTGGCAGGCAGCTTACAGTGCTGGCGGATTAAGAAAAGAAACAGCAACAAAACATGGAATGATAAGCGCAAAAACGGTGGCTGGAAAAGGTATTGATATATTATTGACGGGTATCGATGTATTATTGACTTAAATTCCTGTTTCAGTATTAGATGAAACAGGAATTTACAATCTTACGAAACGTGGTGCGGTCGACTAGTCCCCCTATTTCAGATGGCAGGTAATTCTAGTTTATACCAGTCTGGGGGAAAAAAAAGCTCGATTAACATAATCAGTGCTTCCACTGATTCCCGACAAATGGCAAGAATGATTTAGTCGTGATAGTACACGGCTAGGAGCTAGCAGTTATGAAGAACGAGATAATTACACCAAGAAATGTACGCTTCACTAAGCAGAAACTATCGCAGAACTTTAGTTTTTTTACAACACGCACCGACATTTCTCTTTTAAGATCGTAAAAAAAAGCAGTTAATAGCAGTATACGAAAAACAAATCATTGCAAAATGACTGAGAGTCAGAAGCATCGAAGCGAAGATTTTAAATAAGCGTAGCTTTTTCTCTCAGCAACCTTTCAGAGGAAGAGTTGCTACCTACCACCTAGTGCAGAGGAAAAGAAGTTGCCGAATTTAACGAATAAAAATCGCACACATCATTACGCAAAACATGCCAATGACTCTCGAACAACCCTGAATATCTGTGCGCGCGTCCGCAAAAAACATTCCCTGCAGTTTCGTCGACTTACAATCAAAGTCAACTTACAAATTGTTAGCCACAGCGTACACCGCAGAAGGTTACGACCGCCCTTTTTCCTTCGAACCGTTTATTCGAAAATCAAAATCACACAACTGCGCAGTTTATTTCGCGAAAAAAAGAAAAAAAAAATCACTCCCTAACTTTTTGAGCGCTCTTTTACAACGTCCCGAGGATTTATCAAGGACAAATAGCAATCTGCCCAGAACAGCCTTCAGCTGGTCACACGCATATAAAGAATTCAACGTGTAGAGTGCGAATGGCGCTGCGTTCGGTTACTTGAACAAGCGACAATAAGCGAACCCCCCCTTCCCCAAAGTGCTCTTTCGTCCTTCAAATATAACTTTTTCGGTCATATGATATGAATAAGAAAGGTTAGTCACGACGCTCCGTTGTCACGAAGAAACACCTCTCGTTTCTTGTTTCGAACTTTTTCTTCGCACTCCTTTCACACGCATTTGATTTTAATTCCTTTCACTTGGTTAAAAAATCTGAGAGCCAAAACATATACAGTTCGCGTCGTTGTCGCTGACATTATACTATTTGCGCAATATTTTAGAAAGCTGCGACTACGAGCCATCTAGGTTGCCTCCCTCCTTCGTGCTTTAAACGTGAGTACCTTCGCCTTACGCGGCACGGTTTTGTTGATAGCCGTTGCGCCGACGACCTCAGCCTGACTTTGCGTTTGCCCTCCTGCAAGTTCGTGCCCGCGTTTTGTTTTCAAAGCCGGCTGCATTTTAATTGCGAACGTCTGCGTGTATGTCTGTCGTCTTGCGTGTTCTTCCTATTTTTTTTTTAATTCTACCGCTACGCCGCTTTTATTTTTATTTTATTTTTTAAGTGTACGTACGCGACAGCGATTGCGCTCTATTAAAAAACTGATAACACAATTCTAAATAAATGTTGATTGTGTGCAACGGTAGATTGAGATGTGACGCCTGCCACGCTGCAACGCAATGAAAATTTAAAAAAAAAAAAATTAAATAAACAAAAGCATTACAATAACTTTAATAAATTCCTTCCTCCGCCCGCAACACGGGAGGCCGGCCGCATGGTGGTGTTCAGCATCTAAACGTCCATAGGTCATTCAAATGGATTCCATATATTAGGCGAGAGACGAAGACCTAACCGCAGCATCGGTGTGAAAACGTAGCGCCATCACGTTGCATCAGCAGGCGGGCTTTCCTTTCGCAAAGTGCGTCGGCGCTGTGACCTTTCGGTCAGATTCGGAGTGGCCTCTACGACAACTGCGCTCATTCCAGTTTTGCTTTGTTTTTGACTGACTGTTCCGAGTCCCGCGGCCGTCTGACCCAACCGTCGTATCCCTCATACGCCTTGTTCTGCGCGCACAAATAACCGGCCGAGCAATCAACTTGCGAACAATAGCTGAGATTAACTTTCAATTGTCGCTCTTGCCTCTCATTCCAGTTTCTCGTAGCGTTTCCGGTGCTCTTTCGTGATTTTGCGAAGCGGCACAATGGCCACGCAGTAAGCAACGGAAAGGCTACTTGCGAAATTCTATTAAACGAGTCGTAGTGAAGACGAGCGACGTACGTGTCAGACTGTTATGTATTTTGTGTTTTTTTTTTTTTTTTTGTTCTCTTCAGAACCTGACACCATGCATCTGCTATGTTTATTTGGAAGGTATTTAGATTAACGCCGATAGAGACGATTTTAAACTTTCGAGAACCTATTTCCTATTTCGTTATCTTCCGTCGTTTCACTGAATGCTAAATCAGCCGAGTTTCTCAACTATAAACTTACAAAATAATTAAAAGCGCTAAAAGCACGAAAGACTAGTAGAAGATGGACGTACGCCACAGAGCGTTACTTTCAACCAGTTGAAGGGAGAGCTTCTGTGGTGTACGTCCTTCTCCTACTAATACTTCGGGTTTTTAGCGCTATCAATTCCCTACAACGTACCACCAACTCGCCCAAGTTCATTCCCTTCTGCTATGGACTTACGACTGCCATTCTACCCAACAATGTTCAGCAAGAACACGAGTTTATTCATACAAGGCGTGAAGTTGGTCTGTAGTTGGTTGGTCAGGTCCAAGTGTAAAAACAAAACAAAAATGGAACAAAAGATGGACGACAAGTGGAAGGAGTACACAAACACAGCACAGTGTTTGTGTCCTGTGTGAACAATGTGACATGACTTATAAAAGAAAAGAAAACAATGTGACAGGACTTAAAAACGAAAAAGAAATACGAGGAAGAAACACGACTCAGACAGCGTCTGCGGGCTCTTTGTTTGTATGATGTATCTTTCCGCAACATAAAAAAGAATCGGTTCGCCCGTCGTCAATATTCAACTATCCGTCTTTCATGGGCGCCGCCGTGCTCAGGGTGTGAGGGCCTCCTCCTCGTGCAGTTAGCCGCGGTACTTGGAGCACCATAAAGAAAGACGCGAACGCTTTTACGGCACGCGGGGTCAACCGTGCAGTTGCTCCGAGGACTGTCCGCGAGTCGGTCCACGGTGCGGAAGGATATATCGCTCGGCCCACCGTGCACGGACAGCGGAGCGCAGAAGACAGTCAATCATGGGGACGCGGTGATTGTTTTCTGTCCACACTCCTTGACCGACTTGGAGACTCCTTCTTGCAACTGGAGCGGCTTCGAGGGTCCTTGAATGTGCAGTGCGCACGATTTATGGCCGCCGACTACCGCGAGGCGCAGTGCGGCTTTTTCGCACGGGTTGAGGGGCAACCAAATTCTATTGACATCAGTGCGACCAAGAGAGTCTGGTCCATCATCGCTGGGAACCCGCTCTGCACTGGAAGAAGGGTAATACGCCGAGAAAGTGAGGGAGAGGAGGAGCGGCGAGATGTTTTGGTGGCGCCCTCCTATGTTTCCCTCTCGTGACGTCATTACCTGTGCGAACAACAAGTTCGATGTTGTTTGTAAGGAGCACGGTGGAAGCTTGAAATCCTTGCGCTCTGAAACCAACGCTGCCAACACCGCCAAAACTGAAGTTCTTGCATTCTCCTTATTTCCTTCGTAGAGAAATCCTTTGCTGACGTCATAGTCAGCATTCCGCCAATCGTGGAATGACAACCACAGCGACGCTCTCGATCGCGCACGTCGCCAATGCTCCGTTTCACTTTAACCGCTCATTCACACTGGAAGCGGATCCGCGTTCGCAAAGCGGTTGCGAACGCGGTTGTATAAAGATCCATTACAATTGCACGCGCACCCGCGTTCGCAACCGCTTTGCGAACGCGGATTCGCTTCCAGTGTGAATGAGCGGTAAGTGTTAGCGTAGCAAAAGCTGCAAGAGCGAGCTCCGGGCTTTCAGCGTCCCTGCAAAGCACGCGCGCTCGTGCAGTGCACAGGGCCGGGCTTTGGGGTGGGCGACCTGTGCAGCCGCACAGGGCGCCATTCATAGGGGGGCGCCGAAAGGGCCGCCGACTGAAAATAATATGTGTAAAGAACTTTGGATACGCAGCTCTTTCTTTTTTAGTGTGTGAGCGACCAGCGATGACTCCGGACTCGCAATGCCGATCAGTGTTGCCAACTCAAAATTCAGAAATCCGCCGCAAGAATCCCGAAAATCGCTAAAAACCGCTAAATTATAATGTGGCGCAAGAAGGACTATTTAACGCTTTTTTTAAATTATTTTAGAATAAGTATTAATATAGAAAATATTGTGAAAGGTACTCTTCTTTTACTTGTTTCACTAAAACTGGTGGCAAAATGTGGTATTAAAAAAAAAAAAGATGTCAGTGGGAAAACTGCTATGTTGGCAACACTGAGGACGATCTTTCATTGCTGTTTCTTTTTGTTGTGAAAGACTGCCCATCTCATTTGTCAACGCAAGACGTTGCATAATTGCATTCGACTTATTAGCACGGAGATTCTGAAGTGCATTTGTTCCATTTCCAGTGGACTGACCACTGCGTAACCCCTATCACTGTGCGTGCACACCTGAGTAGTTTAAACTTAATTGTGGTGACACGAACATATTATTACGTAACAACTACTAGTTTCTAGAGTATAATCGTTAATGCTCAGAATGCACGAGTTGTTGACTGTAAACTGGGCGAATTTTCATCGGTTCGGCCACTGTTCTTTGCATTGATTTTGGCCTTCGGGGTTGTTATCACGTAATGTGGTGCTATGCCTACGGGACTGCATACACAGGTGCCACAAGCGGCTCAAATATATTGTGGGATCTACCGAGGTCACATAAAGAGCGTCTTCGGCTTCTTGTACACGATAATTTTTGTGGTCCTGAATATCGAGTTTTTATTACTATGAATCACCCCCAGCTAGCTGGTTCTTTTTTTAAGTATTGTTACAATACGTATTACGGGTCAGGATGGCGGGTGTAATTTATATTTAGTCTGTTTGTTAAAATTTCAGTGATAGGCCACTTTCTCAAAAGAAACCCTCAGGAGCGCAGTACAAAAAACGAAAATTTGAACACGATCGCGAATCCAGGAAGAGCGCGGATGCTTTGAAAAAGTATGTGAAAGTACACGAGGGCCCCTCAAGTTCAGGTGAACCAGCAGAGGGGGAAACATTGCACGAAAAGAGCTTGACAAGCGAAGATTATTCCCATACAAAGGAAAGTGAGACACCGCAGCAATATCCCGACAACCACGAGTGCTGTGACACTACACAAGATGGTGATCACACATTGCATGAGATAAAGGCCGCCAGCGACTAACTGTCTGATCCTGCTTTATGGCCTAAGCTGACACCACAAATCCGGGACGCCATAGTCAGCCAAGGGCCTGCGAATATAGAGAGTAGCGTGGTATTTCTTCTAGACGAGCACAACCGTCACTTTTCAGCCAAGTTTCTGGACCGACATCTTGAGAATGGCGAAGTACTAAAACGGTGCTGGCTTTGTTACTCCAAGTCTTCAAACAGGGCTTTTTGTCTCTGTTGCAAGCTCTACGACGTAAACACAAAATCGTTTTTGGCGACTGCTGGATCGAATGACTGGAGCCACATATCACAGATTCTCACAAGCCACGAGAAGTATCTCAGTCATTTTCTGTCTCATCAAACTTGGACAGAGGCAAGTTTGAGAATGAGACGAGGCGAATGCATTGAGAAGGAACATCAACTCATGATAACGCAAGAGAGGGAGCGCTGAAAGAGTGACTTGGAGCGACTAATAAAAATAACTATCTTTCTTTCGAAGCAGTGCCTGGCTTTCCGCGGCTCCACTGATCGGCTTTTCACAGAAAACAACGGAAATTGTTTGGGGTAGGTCGAGCTACTTGGTGAATTTGACGAAGTCATGAAGACGCACCTGCGACGTGTGGTTCGCCGGGAGGTGGTCGACCACTACTGCGGAAAAAACATCGAAAATGAAATAATTGAAATGATGGCCACGAACGTGCTCAAGCACATCCTCAAAAGGTTGAAGGCTGGGAAACTGCTACTCTCTCATATCGGACTGTGCACCTGACATCAGCCATACCGAGAAGATGTCATTTACTCTTCGCTTCTTGGACACTGATCGATGGCGAAGTCATAATTCAAGAGCATCTCATTGGTTTAAAGACAGTCTGTGAATCCACAGGAGAGGGCCTCATCTAGGCTATTATGTCTACACTGGAAGAGTGCGACATTATGATTGAAGACTGTCGCGGCCAAGGGACAACGGCGCAAACATGAAAGGGAAAAGAAAAGGTGTGCAGGCAAGAATGTTTGAGAAAAATCCCCGAGCATTTTTTGTTCCATGTGGGTGCGACTCTCAATCTCGTGGTGCGGGATGCAGCAGCATCTTCTGCAGAATCTGTCACACTCTTCGGCATACTCCAGAGAATTTATGTTTTATTCTCTGCCTCTGTTCATCGCCGGAAGATCCTGACAGATCACATCAAGGGGTTTTACCTTGAAGCCGCTATGTGACACTCGCTGGGAATGCAGAATTAACAGCCTGTAGCCCGTCCACCACCAGACAGCTGAACTTCATGACACCCTTGTTGGTTTTGCCGAATCACAGCAGGCAGACCCTGGCGTCCGACATGAAGCTCGAACTCTTGCAGGGCAGCTCAAGGGCCTTACGTTTCTCGTTTCCATTGTTGTGTGGTACGACATTCGTTTTCAAGTTAATGTTGCAAGAAAGAACATGCAATGCAAAACGAAGAACATCGTAGCAACCACCCAGCTGCTGAAAGCATGCAGCGATTACATCGACAATTATCGAGATGTCGGGTACGAAACTACACAACTGCGAAAGGTTGAGAGCATAAGTGTTGGCAGTGAGATGAAACCGGCCCCTCGACTGCGGCGGAAAAAGCGCCATATCAGTTATGAGTGCCAAGACGAGCTGATGATGTCGAGACAAAATTCAAGCCAGAGCATTTCTACGAGATTATTGACACCGTAAAGATTTTGATTGAAGAACGCTTCACGCAGATGGAGCAGCACGTGAGCCTCTGGGGCTTCCTTTACGACCTTAGCCGACTTCCCGACAAAGCAGAACTTCTTAAACTGTGCCAAGGCCTTGACCATGCACTGAGACACCTAGAAAGTGCAGACATTTACGGCACAGATATCTGCAAGGAGCTGATCTACCTATGTAGCCGGCTGCACACTGGATGAAGTGCTCCCCAACACGTTCTTGAGTTCATTCTGGACAACCACCTACGTGACAACATCCCTCATACGTGGGTGTCATTGAGGATCCTCCTCGCTTTGCCAGTGTCAGTGGCCACCGCTGAGAGGAGTTTCTCAAAATTAAAGCATATTAAGACATACCAAAGGTCAATCATGGCAGATGACAGGCTATCGTCACTGGCAATTTCGTCCATTGAAAACAGAATGGCGTCTAGCCTGGATATGTCGCAAGCCGCAACCCAATTTGCGATGTATAAGGCTCGGAAGGTTTCCTTCTGGGTATCTGACATGGTTAACTTGTGCTTTTGTTTTCTCTGTCCATCAGGCGTTAGCTTGCTATGGGAGACCCACTCCTGAAACATGGTTAATCTGAGAAATAAATGAATTTTGAACCATTTGAACACGGTGCCGACAAACCTCTCAATGCTCGCGAACGTCGTTCGTTTTAAGGATGTGGTTCTCGACTGACAACGGCAAAATCGCAACCATTCGCGCTTGGGGGGGGGGGGGGGGGGGGGGGGGGGGGGGCGCCACGGTCGCAGCTTGCCCAGGGCGCTTGGCGCTCTAAGGCCGGCCCTGGCAGTGCAAGCACTGTTCAGGGCCACATGCTCGCGGTTGTAGCATCGGTTGCGTCTGAATTAATACAACGCTGTCAAAGCTTCGCCGCGAGCACGGGGCTTGATCTCGTTGATCATTTGCACGCGTTCTAGCACAAACAAACCCATATATGAAGCCACGCGCTCGAGCCAGTAGCTTTGACAGCGTTGTATATTAAGCGTGAAACGGAGCAAAATAGCGAGTAAATATTTAAATTAATTACACTTAAATTATCTACAAATCAACAGTAACAAATATCTCTTAAGGCTCGTTCACACACTTGCAACCGAGTAGGACGGAGAAAGACAAGTCCGGTTTTTAAGCCTCTTGCGACGTCGTATAGACGGGATGCGCTGCTGCGGAGTTGGTCCTGAGACTTCGCAAGAGGCTTAAAAACCGGTCTTGTCTTACTCGGTCGTACTCGGTTGCAAGTGTGTGAACGGGCCTTTACGATCTCTGCATGGCACGATTAGCTAGTTGTTATAAGTCAAAAGAGCTGCCGCAGATCAAACTTCGTAAAACCTGTGACAGTGACGGAAAGACGGCGAATTGAAGCAAACGTTGGCGACGTGTGTTTCGTCTGCGTATTTTCTTTTTGTTTTGTGCCGATTTTTTAGTAAGAAAATCTCTCGCTACGAGCTTTGCATTATATGACTACCGTAATATCCCGAGAGATGCCCCACCCCCGAAAGATAACCCACCCCTATTTTTGGCACAATTTGCTATTCTTTCGAAAACACCAAAAGATAGCTAACGTCTAGTAATTCCAGGGCCCCAATCAATGGCCAATGGTGACCTCGGAAGAAATGGTGTTACTTAGCCAAGGCGGGAGGTAAATTAACACTGCTGACTGGGAAGGGCAGTCGTCTTTGATTCACCGCCCCTCCCTTTCCCAGGTCACAAAATTTAAAACTATATTTTTTTTCAATATTTTGTTTTTTGATCGCACACCGAAAGTTAGCTTACTTCATATTTTCACGCGATTTGCTTTTGATTTTAGTTAGATCATCTCTGGGGTTATTACACTAACTATTACAAATCAGGACGCCTTCTGCAAAACAAACGTCCTAAATCCTGAATGACGCAATGACAGAAAGATAGCAAAATTGAACAAACATTTGCGTGACGCATTTCGTTTTTTTTTTTTTTTGCTCTTTTTTTAGTACAAGTCTTGTTCTTCGAAGTCCACTGCGTCAGAGTTTCTGTAAACAATTTAGGCTATCATCTTAATATACTCAGACTACGCACTTATTCGAAATATCTCTTCTTCTAGGTATATAGCTCCTGCAAGCGTCGACCTTCATGTTTCTATTTCCTAGAAAAAATACAATTGCTGCAGACGACTAATCCGGCTAAGTGCCAACATATACTATGAACTACGTATCTGAAATGTCTTCGATATTTTTAATTATTATCTCAAGTGGACGAATTTCCATGGACATATACAAATATCTCTATACTTCAGATTCTAAAGACTCACAGCGCCCATACGTTTTTATGGCGGCGAATAGACTTTGAAGCTAAAATAGAAAGGTAGGCTGGCGGTTATACATTTATGAAGGACCGAGATTGAGGAAAAGCTTGTCAGAAAGGGCAGACCAAAGAGAAGTTGTGTGAATTCTGAATTGTCCGCTTTTCGTGTATGCTCCTTTATTACATTTTAGACACATGGGTGCTCTTCGAAATCTTTTAGAGGCATGGCACTCTTAAAACTGTAAAACTTCTTTAAAAAAAAACGATAAACACAATGAACATAGTCCATTTTTTATGCTCCCAAATGCTCAAATCATTTAGAGGCATGGTATTTCTAAAACTGTGAAACCTCTTTAAAAAAAAAAAAAAGATAAACACAATGAACATAGTTTATTTTTTACACTCCTAAATGCTCAAATTTACAACGTAAAATGTCCACATATCGATTGATTTTTTTCTTTTCCACGGTTTCGGCTGTCCTACCAAGATGAAGTATAATATGCCTTGCAGTCAACCACTACCGTTGGAACAATAAAACTGAGTAGCCATCATATTGCAAACCAGCCAAGCGTGTCCATAAAGCCTGACCACGCGCATTAGCTTCGCCCATCCAAAACTTTGCAAGGAAGGAACGAAGAACGGAACAGAAATACTTCAGAGAAGTTAGCCTGGCTAATTGTGCCGGTTAGGTACTTTGTGCTGGGGAGAAGGATGCTTGTTTATAAAGTCCACGGGCGTGTATGTAGGAATATACAACAAAGATCACCTAATTTTATTACAGAAGACGAACGCGCACAGGGTTATAAATTCGCACAAGATATTCCTAAACTGTTGCAACCGAAAGTTTTTCACGTTTCATAAGCCTTACTTTAGAGGGAATGCGTGGCTTGCACATGTAGCACTTCCACTTGCTAGATTGAAGTCAGAAGTGCTCCGTTAATGCAGTTAAAGCTAGGCTGTTACGCCCCAAAGAGCGTCTTATGCTTGTAAAAATTATGCAGTTAAAACCGCGCTGTCACGCTTCCAAACCTTCAATATATGTATGACCAAGTGACGTCAATTCAAGCAACTCATGTACCTATCAAAATGGACAATTTGGCGAGTTGGTAAGATTTCATTATAACTTACAGCGCGACTTCTCCCAGTCGCGCTGTAAGTTACGGATCAACTCATATACATTTATCGACCTGCAGAACTGCGGCGTCTGCTGTGGCTTACTCCATTCACTGACAATCGATCGAAAGTTTTCTTTCAGAGGGCATACCTGCAACAAACTGGCGTTTCGTGGTTTTTAAGCGTAACTGACATGCATTTATGTAGAGTTACAAAAGCCAACTTGACATGGCTAATGACCTTCCTAAACATTTTGTAATGAGGGATTTCATCTTTGTTCTTCTGACACGAGCCATGTAGGCTGAGGATGTTCCGGAGAGCTCTTTGTCCCGTACGAGGCTCTTGAAGCCAGACGGGCAATCAGAAAGGTCAGCGCGCCAACCCCGTCCTCGTCTGGGCGGACCAAGGCGGCACCGGAGACGTCAGCAAGGTCTTTCACGCCTGTGGTCTTCCATCAAGTCGAACAGAATGAACGGATGAGATTAAGAGAGTACTGCCCACCTCATCTACTAGTCCGCAGCCTTTGGTACCTCGGTGGGTACAGCTGGCAGTAATGAAATGATATTGTACTAAAATTATTGCAATTCGGTTGGTTGTTCCAGTAATAAGGAATCCGTAACTTTGAGGTAACTGCATAACATTGAACGAGATACTGCGATGAGTTACAATAGTCACGGAAGAATTACTTTAATCTTCTATTCAGTTTCAGATTTTGGCTTTTGTTAGGAGATTTTGTGGCAAAATAGTGTTAACAAATTATTCCAGACTTTGAGCAGCGTATTACAGCAATGAACCCGGGTTTGTACTTTTTGGAAGACGGCTGGCTATAGGACACTTCGACATAAGGGTACTGTGGGCTCAACACCTTGTAATTGAGGCTCCGTTCGCCACGTCAATTGTGGATAAAAAATTAAACTACCTTCCTCCTGTTAACGCCTTTTTTATATTTTTTACGTCAGTTAAGGTTAAAAGCGTTACCATAAATCAATCACTGTCAAGTGGAACCAACATGGTAACCTATTGATACGCGGAGCTTCATTCAGCAAACAATGACCGTTTCGTGCACTATCTTGCCACTGATTTGCGGACGAAATTAGTTTGTGGTGTCTAGAGAATAGCTTCATTAAAAATTGTTTTATTAAAAATACCGCAACAGCTGGATTTGCGCTTTCCCACTACAGGCTGGTATGTGCTCGCGAGGTCAACAGAAGTTCTGTGAGAAGCGAGCTTCCGAAGGAAGCTGCTGTGCGCGTCTCTCTAGTCGTGGAAACGCATACAGAGAGAGCACATCACAATTCAAGCACCAAACATATCAGCGGCAATTACAGGCGCCACGCGACGGTTACCATAGCAACCGTTGGCACGACAACCGTCTTGATCGCTCATGCGTTTTCCGCTTTAGCACGACAACGCGATCGCCTGAATCCTTTATTTTTCTCTGATAGCCTAAAGTCTATGTCTCACTATAACGACAAAAAAGGGCAAACGTCACTTGCGGACATGCGAAATACACCTGAGCAGCTTTTCCCGTTTAAGCTTTCTCAACCAACTAACAGGCTGGAAGCAGTTCCATTTGACAAAGGACAAGAATTTGAGAAATTGCGCTGTTTCCACCCTGTAAGATGATCAACCAACTCGCCCAACTTTCTGCCTTCCTCAACTAGCTCTAAAGAAGCATATTTTGAAAAAGAAAAAAAAAAAAGGTGCTGCGAAAAATTGTACTGCATTGTCGCAAATACAAAAACAAAATATTGTTTTGTCGACTGATGAACAAATTTGTGTATAGAGCACATTAGTACACGTTGGGTATTAAGGTGAGAATGGGAACTGCTATCGTGGTGAGGCATACTCATCAAGTTTGATCTTTGAAGTTAAATTGATTTTTCTTTATGGCATAAACGTCTTGACAATTTCTTGGAGATATAAAGAATACGAACCTCACTAAATTACGGCTGAAATTGGTGTTTAAATCGTTCTCACTGTTTGACATGACGGTAGTTTAAGCAATGTCTTCAATAACGAAATTTCTAATTTTTAGACCTTTTTGAGATAGCCACTTTCCCGACTTTGACATTTTGTCACGTCCTTTTGCGCATATATATTATTACAATTCAGCCCGAATAACCGACATCTTGCTGTTCCAACCTCGATGATGCGGTCACCGCAGCAAACAGCACAGTTTTACGATGGTGGTTCCAGCCTGACTTGAAAAACTTGCAAACTGCCACTCAAAAAAACTGTACTGGAATCAGTCTTCAGTGACATATGCAAGTAGGCTCAAACGAGTTGATTTACCACTAACACAACTCAGTCCGCATTTGAAAGTACTCCAGTTGGTCGTCTCTGTTCTTCTGGTCTTCCCGGGCATGTGCAGGAACACGGGTAGTGGCAGCATCTTTCTGTCTGCTTACTTTTCTCTTTCCGCATTCCCGGGGACTACCGCTTCTCACTTTCCGCGCGGCGGAAAGCTAGCTTGTCCTCGCGAACGCTGTTTTGTTGCCCTCGAAAGCTCGCGTCGTGCCGTCGGGCTTTCTCCGGGCCCGAACGCTAATTGGAGGGCACGTTTTTTCGGCGAGTGTGACGTTTCCGACTTTGTGTGCGGCCCACGCTCAAGTGCGGGGCGCCACGCAGCTCGCAGCGTGACCTGGTGGTGCAACTGTATTACGGTTTCGGGGGCTGGGGTCAGCTCACTCCCCCTGGTGGGCCTGGATTACAGAGTGTTTCCAATTGCTCGATTGGTGTCACATGGTTTTGCTAGGATGCTATGAAAGCGTTGATCGTTCGCAAGCGTCTCCGTCTCCCCGTCCGCTTTCTTCCTTACCTCGCGACAACTCAACGCATGCGCACTCGCAATCAATTCGTCGAGGAGGCGTCCGCCATTAAATTGCCCTCCATGGTTTGAGTTGCTCTCTCTATTGAATTTCAGCTATCCAACTCCCCCCTCCCCCGTATGAGTCGGCACCGCCTGGAGGGGGCCGGTAGGTTAGCATTGCCTGTGGCATTGTTTTGGCAGTGAAGACATCTTTTCTCTCCTTTTTTTATTTTTTGTTCTTTTTTAGTGAGAAGAACGTTGGGGTCTGGGAATCCGATATTGAGCCGGAGGGATATGCGACGCAGTTTCACTGCAAGGCGAAAACGAGAACGGTACTAACCGCAGTTCACGTCTCTGCCTTCTCAACCCCCCCCCCCCCTTCCTCGATCCCCCCCCCCCCCCCCCCGCCCTGCAAAAAAAAAAAAAAAAAGAAGACATTAAACGGTTAAAAAAAATTGATTCAGTTTTATTCACTTCCAAGTTAAATTGTATTCTAATCTGCACCTTCATTGACACTGCGCAACACGCCTTCCAAATTTTATAACGTTTTTCAGTCTTTCTCGTCTACTTGGCGCCGTTTACTTTGACACGGAAGGCAAGTGTGTATAAACAAGAGTGCTTATGATTGAGACAGTTGTTTTTTTTTTGTTTTTTTTACACTCTGAATTAAACTGCGCTGCGAAGGGTTACGAATAAACGACGCTGGAACTAGGAAGACGACACGATAAACGCAAGTAAGCGCACAATGTATTCTGAAGAAGATAGAGAGAGAGAAAGAGATAGAAAGAAAGGAGGGGAGGTATCTAAGGCGAGTTTGTTTTCGTAAAAGAAACATTCATATTAAACTTTAAAGCACGTTAGGTCGGGCGAGCCTTTGTTCTGGTATGCTGTGCCATGTTCGTGACAACAAACAACAATCGACAAGAAGGTATTCGTTGAGGCATTTTACCGAGTTTAACAAAGACGAACTACCAATGGGCACACTTCTCACGAATCGCATATTTCACGCGAATAAATACTTCAAGGATGTTAAACACGTGCTACTCTTCTAAGTATACGCATTTTTTTTTTTAATGTTAGCCGGGGCTTAGAAGTAGCACATTAGTCAGTAGCCAGTGGTGAGTGACACAACACAGTTACACTTTATTTCTTTTGTGAGGGAGGAACTGTGAACAATTTGTATCGAGTTCCTTTGTCTCTTTATCGTTACTTCCTTATTATTTTCCGCGTGTCTTTACCTTTCATGCGTTCTTCTATAAGTTACAACGCAAATGCACAGGTAATACCCGCTCAATTCGTTTTTTTTTTTTATGAGCGCAATTTGTCACTCGTATACGGAGTTACTCAATTCTCCCAACGTATACCCTTTGCTCTTTAAGTGTTTTTATATCTTTTAACGCCGGTCCGTCATTTATTTCTTGGCAGCTGAGTAATTTACATAAAATCTTTCCTGTACCACGCCGGCCTCGTTCGTCACCCCACGGTTTTACGAAACAAGACCGATAACTTCCGCCACTCGGCGGTCCTAAAACTCGTCGTGGAAAGCGAGCGAGCTCCCTGTCTCCCGGGGCTCTTACTTCTCGCGCTTCATTTTATACATATCCGCGCCCGTACCAGTGGAACGTGCCTCCGCACTACTCCCGTATCTCTCCCCAAAAGCGAGCAAGGAAGCCACGCTGGAATCTCCAGCGCGATCTGTAAACACGATCTGCGATAAGAACTGCGAAGGAGTCAATCGTCCGTTCGAGCACGATGCATTTCCCTTTCTCCTTAACGCACCGCTTTCGCAGCAAGATGGAGCAGAACGAAAGCGCGCACGAGCGCGCGTGTACCACACACACACAAACACACACACTCGGAAATGATTCATAACGCTCCAGTGGTCCCCTGCAGGCCGGAAGGAGTGACCTGCCTCCATTCGATCTTGACGAATTATTGATCATGCATCTGGACGACGAAAATCAGCGACACCACGAACTCGCAACAAAGGATTGACTCGGGTGACTCCGAAGCTCACGCCGTGAAGTCGCCGGACCGTACACAGACGTTCACTCTCGCTGTTGCATCCCCGCGGTTGACCACGACGCGGGGCGCGACCCTGAGCAACTTGCAGCGCGTGGTGTTATGCGGCGGAACAAAGACAGGCACGAGGGGGGGTCCAGAAACTGATGATGCCTTGTCTCGGTTTCCGCTCGTATAACACGGGACGCGACAATAGGCGGCCCATTGTGGTCGCCTCACGCATTTCCGATTACCGGATCACCTCGCCCCACGCGAGCCCCCGCACAAAGGCGAGCGAGCTGGGCCGTGTACGACGCGCCGAGAGATGGTCCACTCGTGATCTCGGATCCCGTTGTTGCAACGGCCGTAGACGCGGACGCGAGCGCATCTGGTGTACACCTACTGTGCGTCCCAGAGCGTTGGTTTCGTTTGATCGTCCAACAGGACGCGCGTCCACTGGGGAGGCCGCGAAACGAGGCCTAACAAGGCGTTTCGTTCAAAGGTGCTTCGGAAGGGGCATGCGTGCGCGCGCGGTCTGCGAAGTGACGCGCATACGCAGGGAGATGAAGCCTTTCCGATTGGAAGGAGGTGGTGGCAGGAAGCGGGAAGCGTAGGTCCGCCCCGTTCGACGGGGAGCCTTTTTGCTCGTCGGAGAGATACCATAAACTATACGATAGTTTCTTCTTTTTTTATTTATAGAGAGATTTAGAATAGGAGGCACCAACGCTTTGGGTCTCGCACGCAAGCAGCTTGCTGGAGTACCCAAAACATCGGGGCCCCTTATTCTAAAATTCTCTAATGTTTAGAGGCGCGAGCTCCGTGCTTCAGAGGGTGCTTCTGCTGTGAGAGCGGAGCTGTAGACGGAGTACATACCATGGTTAAACAACAGCAATCCGGTTCCCCTTCCCCAACTCAGAGTAGCCAACCGAGGCAGGCCGACTTGGTTAACCTCTCTCTTTTCTCCTCCCCTTTTTTTTTTTTTTTTTTTTGTTGTCGTCACGTTTCGTCTTTGCTTTTTTTATTATTATTATTATTATCTCTCGAGTCATAGTAGGTGTGTGGTCATGAGCGTAGAGAAGAAACTCCGTGTTTGATCCGCGTGAACCGGCATACTGCTGAGATGGTGATCTTATTTGAAAGGCAACGAAGATAAATTCGTGGTCGTTGTGATTCAGAAAGCGTTTATTGGCCACAAGATAGTGGAGAAGAAGGGGAGGACGCACGCAGCGGAATTTGGTTCTTTTCAGCTCGCGTAGGTTAAGCAATGGATCGACACAACTGTCTAGAGACGAAAAGGAAAAAAAATACTCAGTCTCAGCAGTAGCAGAATCCCACACTATGAAGCTTTTGAGTGTTGAACTGCGCAATCCAACGGCGAAGCTATATCCTAATGACAAAGCGATGTCCCATGTGTCAGTATATGGGCCGCACTACTGGCTTGCAGTACTTTAAACAATGTACAAAATGAAAAAAAAAGTGTTTTTATTGAGGCTCTATTGTGGTCGGTTTGATCGAGGCGCGCAGAAATAATTTACCGGTTCTTTTTTTTTTTTTATCTGGCATCTTTATTTTGCAGATAACATTATTTCAATAACGACCCCCGCCAGATTTCTTCATTTGGAAATTATAACCGACTCCTGAATTTTGAACGGCAAATAAACGGACCGGCCTAAGTACCCAGTAACCTGGGCATCGCTTCGTGCCCACCATCCATATTCTCAAAGATCAATCGAGCGCCGCGACAAATTATACACAATAGCGGTTCCCGCATCTTAATTATTTCGTTGTGTGTTTCTTTTTTCTTTATCAGACGAAAAACAGTGGCCAGTAAATCATCTTGGGCAACACAAATCGCTGTGAGCTTAGAGCATCGGCGTTTAAGCACGATGTATACCGACCAACCATGCACGCACTTACACAACAACGTGGGGAGCAGAGATTAGATCTGCGCGCGTCCTTCCGACCACGAAACGAATGCCAGCTCCAGTGAATTTAAACATCTTTTTTTTTTTTGTATGGAACTAGCAGAGGACCCGTGTGCACACTTTATTTGTTTGCCATTGTGGCACGCGCGTTTCGGTGAATATAGCGCTCCGGGACGGACTCGCGCTCACACACGGGCCGGATTATTATTAATAATCGTGGGGCGCTCCGAAATTCGTATTCGGAATCGAGCTACAATATCGCAACTGACCGGTTCGAAACTTGATTTATGCTCGTCGATTGCAACCACTGGGGCTACGCAAGAAGGAAAGACGTTTGAAAGCGCCCACGCACGTTACACTTGTGTGTACCATTTATAGTTAGGAGATGGATATGTCCGCAAGAAAAAAATAGTTTCAACCCCGCACGGCGTTCAATCTTAATCAAGGGCTGCAGTCGTGCTCGCTCCATTGCCTCCGAATCATTTCACGTGGTGGTAGAAAAGCCAAGCAAATTCCTTTCGTTTATTTTTTATTTTATTTTTATTTTGCAGAAACTTTTAGAGTTCGCTTTCTCCCTAGGTGTTCGCGTGAAGCTGTGCTGAATAATGGGCGCATAGTTCCTTGACCCATTTTTTTTTTCTTTTTGTTGGGGATGCATGCCGCCGCTTCAACCTGTCGATAGGGTTGCATTAAACGAGCGGGGAGTGTGGGTTAACTGGCGTGAGAAGAGCGCTGTAATTTACGCCTCGCTTCGGAGTTCCGACGCATTTTTTTTTTTTCGGTGCTTTCCTTTCGCTTGCAAAAACGGCCTGGACTTGCAAATTTTCTAAACTTTCGGCGTTATATATCACTTTCTTTTTTTCTCTCCGATCGAGATTTTGCTTTTTCCATGACTTACTCAAACGAAAGAAATGAGAAAGCGCAATATTTTATAGTTTTTATTACGTCGCGAGAGATAAAAGAATACTTTATAATGATAGACATCCGTGGTTTATCTGGCTACACTTATGTTACTTGTGGCGAAATAACGAGACCTTTGCGTTTTGCGCCTTCAATTGTTAGCAAATCGCGCTCACACGCTTCCCTTTCACCCGACAGAGGAACATAATGCATGCGTGCTTTCAACGGACCTGTCAAACGTGCTGTTGCACCACGTGACCACGCTTCCGCAGTGTTTTGCTCTTCAATGGTTCTCAACAATAAGTTCCCATTGAGGATCTACACTGCGTGACATGATAGTGACACCTATTGGCGAACTCTAGTCGGGTCTTATATCTGCCTATTACACTTTTTATTTACGCAGTGTGGGTTCAATAAATGCATTGAAGGATTTTGGTAGTGTTCTAAAACTTTACTTTCCTTTCTCTCCCTCTTATGAGGTAACCGGTGTCGTAGCCTTTTATGCATATACTGCCTAAGCCTGCGAGGTCAGCTTCAGAACAATAAACCACCTGACAGCAGCAAGGAAAGAGAAGAGAAAGGGGGACCACATACGCAGCGCTAAGAAAGGACCAGCGGTCGTTCTGCGAAACCTCCTCTGTTGGCTGTTGGGCGACGATGCGTGTTTTCCCCTCCGCGTAGCCACACAGAGGCGCAGCCATAGGTAAAAAAAAAAAAATAATTTTCGTTGAAAACTAAAAATTAAAAAAAAACTTTCAGCCTTTCCACTTTTGGTGAAGAAGGAAGAGCAGCGGAGCTGTAGCTTCTGTTCTTGGCGGTGACTTTCCAGGCGAGCGGTCTGCTCTTCTTTCGCAAGAGAATCTGAAGCGCTCGACGCAGTGGAACTTGAGACGATAGCGGCCTCGCGGCAGTTGCGGAACCATTCGCGCTGCCGCGCACATCACCGCTCGTCCCGCTCCCGCTCTTCTTCCTACAAAGAAATGTTGCCGCCATCTATGAGCGACGGTAGCAACCAGTTGTCTCGTTGCCGAGGCTGGAAAGGTTGCCGCGATCTATGAGCGACGGCGGCAGGCAGACAACCGGCAAACACAACACTCTGGACAGCTACCGTCCTCTATGAGCGACGGCGGCAACCAGTGTGTTGTGTCGACATTTGTTTGGAACCGAACACAATCCTAGGGAAACTAGCCCTTAACAACTCCGCTATAAAAAAAAAGTGTGTTTTGCTTGATTGCCGCTACGTGTTTTCTGACTCTGTTCAACTGCCTCGCTCTTTCTTTCTCTTCAAGGTTTGGCGTTCGGTCCTAGCGCCGAACTCGCACGTGAAGTCGGTATACAGGAGCTTATGCCGGTGCCATATTTAACGCGAGCAGTATATCCAAAAGCCGAGTTATTATCCGTATTTTCTTATCTCGTACTTTTCCCTGCACCAGAAAAAAAAAAACAGCGGCTTAGGACAAAACGAAAGTGTTTATGGGCCTTATTCAAACTGGCGTACATGCGTTTCAACTCCATAATATATATATATATATATATATATATATATAGGTCCACAGATAAGGTAAGCCATCACGTGTTACAAGGTATAGTTGATTGGCCCAGTCAATGAGCCGCATTGTAGCTCAGTTAGGGACTTCTTCCTGAGATGGACCTAGCCACGACAGCTGAAGAAATGTAAAGCTTGGGCGAAAAACAAATTACGACACCAGAAACATGAGCATAATAGCACCCCTCCCACCCCCTTTTTTTGAACTTTAAGTGGAAGAATCATTGAATTAGTTTTAGGCGTTCCTTGATTTCATAGCTTCATACTTTATTCTGCCAAACATTGTAATTCAAAATCGAGTAGCGCGGGACACTAACTGAACGTTTGGATGCTCGGCAATATTTAGTTAATCGGCTTGGAGGTGCAGATGGAGTGTCCACGAATAAAAGAGCATTATGACCGACCCTAGCTTTGCATGAAAGGTCTGGAAAGAAGTTGCTGCTCCGGCGACGGCACGTGCTCTTGAGCACAAATCCTCCCCCTTTACGATGTGACACTGAACACGACGTACGCCTGAGTAATTAGTAGAGCTGCGAGAATATTTTGAACTTTAAATAATACGAGTATAGTGTCTTCTATTTGATTTGATTTGCAGCATACTTTTACTGTTCGGTGTGTTCGATGTTTATGAACGCTCGAAATTGGTTAATAATTCTTTCAGAAATCCTCACCTCGCGTGCAGCTTCGCCGCTTCAATACAGTACTGGGGAAGAGGGGCGCCAAGCTTCACTGCTTTGCACCGGTGTACTGCAGACCAGCTTCTCTTGCTTATGATTGGAAATAAATTCCTAATTTCAAAGGACAGATCTGGAAAAGAATAGATAATGTTTTATTTGAATATACGTTATAATTGTTACTTCGCTTGCCATGTTACGTTATGTTTTACTTGGCTCGTCTTATTGAGGCATGTTGTTTCTCGTGCAAGTACGTTTTTCAGAAAAAGCTCTAGCCATGATTTATTGAAGTATCCGTGCTCAATATACAATAAATGTTAAATACTCGTTTTCGAAAATATTCAAAATCAATCCGCAGTTCAATTTTAATATTTGTATTCGATCTTCTGTCCAATATTTTTAAAGTCGCATACCTTCATGACGTATGAAACATCATGTCCAGTGCCGCGTATGATATTTTCCATCAAGCTCCCTTCATAGCCCGCAGTGCTTGACTCTAAATTGCACTGTAGGAGAATAGAAGCAAGGACATGTTTTTGAGCGAAGTGACGAGACATAAACATTGACTTGTCCTTAGTCACGACGTAACAATTAAGGGACGCGGTGAACTGTGCCAGACTCCTTGGACGGCTGACAGCGGCTACCGCTCAACTCTCACGATGTACCCGCAGAGTCGAGGGCAGCCTTTGTTCCGAGCTGGTCAGCGGAGAGAGCAGAGGGGTCGCCTAATAGTCGCAATTGTGGGACCTCCCCCGTTCTTCCCGTGGGGCAGCAGCGGAGCCCCGTGCGCAGAGGTGGGTCCTGTCCCGTCGCGAAGACTCCTTCAACCTTGGTCACCGGTCGAGGCTGTGCGAAAGAATAAACTTCTGGCTCGGGGATCCTCGCCTCGTGTTGCACGAAGGGCCGAACTGTATGGAGTGGGATCATGAATGTCTCCGATTAAGGCTCTGATAAGCAGAAGAGGCTGATGCCCCGGCATACGGTGTGTGTAGACGTTGTGGCGAAGGGGCGATGAGAGGGGGAACAACGGGACTTATGGGCAACTTGGTCCGTTCTTTCCTTCTTGTTTTGTTCGTGGTTTGTAATGGATGTTCTCAAATTCACTCTGTTTGATAGCCAAACCATATAGAACTTACAGCACACATTCTCCGCATTGCAACCTCGTGCTTCTTGTTCTTTTCAGCACTACAGAGATACATATCGACGAGAAATAAAGATTGTACGCTCATCACGGAAATTTTGTTTAATGATCCCACATTCCAGCTGCCATTGAGTTCAAAACATTCGAGTTAAAAAAAGACCATTTTATGGTTTACTCAGGGCACTTGATAAGAGGACATGTGGACTTCGTAGAGTAGAGGTCTCAAACACGCGGCCCGCGGCTCGCTGAGACGCGGCCCGCAGGCAACCGACTGCAAGCCCCCACTCCCGTGTCTCAAAAAAATTGGGTTGTGTGTATGTTTATACAGCCTAGAACTTGGTCTAGGCTGTATATTGTATTTTGTTTTATTTTGTTCTATTCAGTTTTTATTCGCGTTGCGTTGCGTTTAAACTTTTGCTTCCCACTTAAACTCTCGCTCAGTAGGAGCAACTGCCAAAGACAAGGCTATGAGCTTGGGCTTCTAGTCTTCAAAAAATACCTCTATAAAAATTGTTAAAAAACATATTTTGGACTTTTTTTTTACATTTTGAACTTTATTTATTTTCCAGTAACTGGAGCAACGGACAATGACAGTGTGCTCGCTCTCCTGATTCACTGAGAAATGCCAGTACTTTGGCAGCGGTGACATTTCAAATATTGTTATTACATCAGGTGAAATCCCAAGGTAGTCCTATAATAAGTCAAAGCTAAAGCTGTCACTGGCAAATCGCCGAGTTTACAAAAAGCACAAAGTATACGAGGTTTCTACTCCATAAAATCTCATGTGCGTCCCAGAGAGATTTGACTGCATTGCAACGAAAAGCACTATTGCTTTATTTTTCTTCTTTTCTCTTGCTCTCCTCTTTTTTCTGACCCAGATCGGCCCTCGACCTTTCGAGATCGGGCTATCTGTCCCCCGCATAGAAAGGAGTTTTTAGACTCCTGTCGTAAAGCCTTAAAAAAATTACAAACACAGTTTTTGACAGCATCCCACGACGAATTTTAACGCTTCTGTAGAAAATAGAGAGTTTTAATAGATAGATCCGATACCTCCGAAAACGATACCCGATAATGGGATGCATGCGAGAGGCGTCGGCGGAGTATCGGGTAATGTTATCAGGGTTACCGGAACTATCTACTAATTAAGACACTCTAATAGCAAGTACAGGCGCCAAATGAACGATGCTGGGGTGGTGCAATGCTGAGAAAGCCACCTTACACATACCCCACCGCTTCGGGAACGTCGCGCAAAAATATTCCCGAAGGTACTTCAGACGTTACTTGGTGTACCGGAATAATTCCCATGTGAATCAAGATAACCATTCAAAGTGCGTCCGCTTTGATTATATAAGGCTGTGTTAGGCCTACTCAAAAGGTCCGTAATAATGTCTTCGAAACCGAAATAGCTGTTTCGAATGCATATATAAACTCCAAAAGCCAGGGGAAGTCATGGTGAAAAATGTTTACTCTGCATTGACATAACAACAAACAATAACAAGATAGACGTTTCGCCACCTAAACTGGTGGCATACACTGACCCGGTGGTGACGTGAGCACGAACCAGTTCGCTAATAAATTCAACGCGTACACAACAGACGGCAAACGGCGCCTCGTGTCTGTCGCTTGTATTTGTTGTTTTTCGCGTCTGTCTCAATCACGAGGCAAAGGTTGCCATCGAAATAAGTGCTCTAAACTGTGCGTATAATGTGCGTCCCTAAGTCGGGAGGTAAAGTTTGGTGGGCGTAAAATTACGGGAAAGCGCCGCTGGTGCTCCCATGCTGACTGTGTGGTGCAGCACCAATTCGTGTTGGGTTAAGAGTCGTCTGGCTTTCATTTCTAACCGTTAACCACTGAGAGGCAACAAGTCATTAGTCTTTGAAAGCAACCAGGGAAGTTAGATCTTCGACTGCTTTCGAGTGTGGGGCTATTGTGGAATACATACCGATCAACAATCCGAATGCCAGAAAGACACTGCATTTTCCCGTCGATAATCAATATTCATAATCAGACTAATAGCCAGCTCTCTGCAGAGAATTGGTTTTCACGCGGAGAGCAGGTGGGCATCCACGCACACGTATTTCATTAATTTCTTCCTTTTCCCGTAAGAAGTGGAACACGGAGCTTATAGCGGAATGTTCCACGCGTGTCAGGGGCGCTATGACTCTTGCCACAGAAGGTCACTTTCGCTCGGCGATGATGACGCAAGGCTTTTGATAAATGGCTGCTCCTGTGGAGAGTCGTTTAGCCGGACAGCAACGCCAGGACGTGCTTGGGGTTTCGTTTAAGGGGACCATGGAGACCCAACGAACTAATTTAACGAGACAGCGCATCGATATCGTCCGGCAGTCGATGGGATTTATATAATAAACGTAACCGCGGCACGCGTCCCGGCAGCGGCGACACTCGATGATATCAAATGATAGCCTTTTATGAAAAGGCGAGAATGGAAAATTTTACAAATTCCTGTTTCGAGGGCACGTGGGGCAAGTCGGGGCCTTGACTGCAGCCAGACTTGTACGGTGCTAAATACAAGCACTCAAATAACTTGTAATCGATTAACTTTTGGGGTAATTTCGTAATCATTTGAATACATTCAATAAAAAGTAATCACAATAGCATTTCTATTACTTTTGTAAGTACTAAACTACTATTTTCCTTACACATTATAATGGCATCCATTGTTTCAACCAAGACATCCTTGAACCATGTCTCCGGCGGGAAGTTGTTTCACCAAATTTTGGTAAATTCGAAAGATAAGTATTTTGTAATACGGTGGTTCTACTCCAAGAATGGACAGCACGAAAGACCAGTTTTCAAATCGGTAGAAAAACGTGTCGGTTTGAAAGTGTGAAGTAAACGGAAAAGTAGTGGTTACTTTTTAAGTAACGGCCAATTACTTTACTTCTCAAGTAATCGAGTAATTTAATTGAATCATTTTAAACCAAAAGTAATTGTACTTGTAATCGACCACTTTTTTTTAGTAACGTGTACACGACTGGCTGCACCTCTGCTCGTATGTATTTTATACTTCGTTTCACCGTTAGCCCGCAGATGAAGACGGCGCTAGGAGCTCCTGGGACCAATCAAACCGCGTCAAAAGAGCAAGTCACTGAGCCTTTCCTGTACATCATTGGTTCAGCGATGATAGAACACCTACAGAAGCAAGACATACAGCCTCTTGATGCGCTTTTAACGCTGTGTGAATGGTCCTATGTCAGCTCGTAGCGGGGACTGGGTCCGGACTTCAGGTGAAACAAAGTATAGAATCTTTTTTTTATATGATTCCCGTGAGCCAGCTTATTGCGGGTTGATACATAGGTCGTGGGCGACAAAGGAGGGTGCTATATCGTTGTTATGTGTCGTGATTATATCAGGTGGTGTATAAACTCACATGGTCATTAGGACGGGATAGGCACGGTATATCATTAGCCCTCTTGATTGGCTAGGCTGATTAAAAGAAAATCTACGACTGGTGTTCCGAGTGTACTGCAGGAACACCTATACACGTTTGCAAGAAAGGCTTCTGTGCGCTGCCATTTTGAGCGATGCTGGAGCACGTAACGTTTTTGCTATGCTGAGGTGCGCCAGGTGCATGCGTCATTGGTGTGCGCGATGACAAGATAACGGCGTCTGCTGTATCGCCGACGGCTAGCGTTAGCGACACACTTACTGTTTCGAAACGCAGGAGGATGGTATCCACGCAGAATCGTAGTACCAAATATTGTAGGACGGGGCATGTTTAAGGGTTGGAGCTGACTTTATAACGATCGCAGCCTCTGTTCCAGCACGTCGTGGAAGCCAGAGCTGCCGCGAGCGCAGCCATTGTTGATGCAATGGCCATGCGGCTTATGGCGCATTCTGATGAGCTCTTCGAGACTTTATATATTTTGTAAGGGGGATAGGTGGCCGAGTGGGCTAGTGCACACCAGCTCGGAGCACGTGGAGCAAAAGCTCGCGCTGTAGAACCCAAAAATCCTGGCTTCAATCTCCACCCTGTCCGTTTTGTTCTGGATGAGCATCGTACAGGAGGGCTTAGCGGAGGGAGAAACGCGGTATACGAAAATTCTCTAATGTAAAGCCCGTTCACACACTTGCGACTTTCACACACTTGCACTTGACTCCGCCCGACTGAGACAAGACCGGTTTTTAAGCCTCTTTTACGGCTTATGACCGGCTGCATTGCTGCACATCCGGTCGTAAGCCGACCTAAGAGGCTTGAAAACTGGCCCTGTCTCAGTCGGTTGGAGTGAAACGCAAGTGTGTGAACGGGCCTTTTGAACCGAGTGCCTTCTCAAAATATCTTACGACGAGAGAACGATGATGATGATGATGCTGCGGCTATTTCCCTTTGAATCGGGAGGACTCAAACAAGGTTTGTGCCCAAGCCTGGGAGCGTAGGTGTCTTAATGCTCCCTGAGGTGGATCTTCTGCCACCAGTCCTCCAGTCTCCTTTTCGTGTCTGCAACAAGCCTTTTTGTGTCGTTGGAGGCTACCTTCAGCCCCGTAGCTGGGCAGACTCCTGTGGATTGTCCGATTTCACTGTCAGTGAAGCCCAACGCTTCAGCGAGCGCTAAGGATCTCGGACGCCTTGGGCCATTGTCCTGTGACCGGGACGGCTTGAGCCTCGCGCAGTCTAGCACAATGTGCTCCACCGTTTCGTCGTTTACCCCACACACCCTGCACATTGTTGACGTAACAGTGGTGTCGAAACGACGCCTATAAGACAGCGTCCGCAGTGCCCCGGCACGTGCCTCGAACAAGAAGCGGCTACCCAGGCTGTTGTCGTACAGCCGGACTTCCGAGGCGATGGTTATTTTGTTGGCGAGATACACCCCCAGCGTCGATTTCGTTTGGGCGTCTTGGAGCCATTGTTGGGTCTCGGAGTTTCGGACTCTCACCTAACTTTTGACGTCCACTCCGTCTCCGTCGACGCATCAACAGGCTCCGAGAAGAAGCCGTACTTGTGTTGAAGCTGATAGAGGCGCTTCTGCCAGCGGGTCCGCAGCCCAGTCAAGTTGGTGTATATAAACAGTCTCTTCGCCCAACGGCATCTATCCATAAGTCGAAGGCGTCCGTCATACGCAATCTTGCTTGAAGCCTCCCGAGCCTCAAAAGAGGACCAGTCCAGGTCACCCTGCACTGCCTCGTTGGCGACCGCTCCATAGCAGCCCAGTGCCTGGCGTCCTACGTCTCTCTGCCTACGCTCCATATTGGCGCGGACATCTCCTGGGACACACACCACAGCATTTGCAAATGTTAGTCCGGGTATCATTACTGCTTTCCACAATTCCCGCGAAACGATGAACCTGTTGCAACTCCAGAGGCTTCGCTTACGGAGAATGCTGGCTCCTCGTAGGGCTGCTTGGCGGAGATGGGTGTGATGGCCTTGCAGGTAGTCTGTGTCGTTCAACATTGTGATGCCCAAGTACTTGTAAGAATTAAGAATTGGTACATCGGACCCAACGAGACGAAGGCTATCGAGAGTTGTCTCGAGGGAGCCCGAAAACACCACAGCCGCTGACTTGCTGGTGTTAAATTTTAAACCAAGTCCCATAGCCTCCTTGGAGCATATGTCAAGAAGTTTTTGGAGTTCAAACACTGATCCTGCGGTCAGTACCACATCGTCCGCGTACGTCAATCTGGCGCCCCGGCGCCATCTATGGGGCGACCATGGAACTAACTACATTTTACTGGAGTGCATGTTTTGCGGTATTTGCGAGGTTAAATGTATGTACTACTTACGAGAAATGGTCGTTTATAACACTGACCAAAGTGTTTCGAACCAAAAAAGGAAGAATAATGCGCGAAAAATCTGGGAAATATATGGGCCCGCTAAGTGTTCCACTGCTCCCCGATAGGTGGCGCTAGTGTGCTCTCTCGTCCATAGAGTTATTATAATGTACGCTAGAGGTTCAAGTGGCGCTAGTGTGCTGACGCAAATTGAAGCAGACAGCAACCAGTCGAAAATTGACTTCCGGTAATTCATTTCTATGGGAAAAAGTGAGTGCATTTTCTCCCTGCGCTCGATCATAAGAGCAAATATCCCAAATAATTCGTACGTACTAGGTAGCTTGGAATATTTCTCAGTCAGGCCGTCGAAATAATTGGTTAGTTATGGCGTTTTTCTTTCAAATTCATCGCATTAAAAACGGTGCTAAAACGGCTTCGTACGTGTATTTATGTGCACTGTCGGACACTGTTAGCGCGAGCACGACGTCGGCGCTTTTCAGCGTGAGGGATATACGTGCCAAACGAACGAAGAACATCCGTAAATTAAGAAAGACGGCAAGAACTACGCAGTAACACTGGATCAGTAACTACACGTGCATGTACGATCAAAAGAAATTGAAGGCCACGTAATCTATTCCGATTTTAAATAAGTACGTACCGCGTTATTCTTTCTGCTCTGAGCGAAGCTGCTTGTTCTACGTTCACAATATCCCCCGCACGCTCGAAATCTTCGAGAACAAGTGCCCGATAAAAGCTGCCCGGCAGAGAAAACAATATACGAAGAGACACCTTTCATAGCCCACGGACTTCATTCTCTACGTTTTGAATGTTTGTATCCGCTCATGCACGACAGGGTTATTTTCATATAGTGACAGGACTGGCATATTATCAATATAGAAGCGTCACCGGAATGTTGGCGAGCCTTGAACACACTCTATATTCCTTTTTATTGTAATTTTGCTTCGAATCGTCGCTTGTTTTTACACACCTGCTGCGGAACACACGTTTGGGACTGAAATGTAGCTAAGTTAAACATCGTTCACTGATGAAGAAAAATGCGCTAACTAAAGCAATTACACTTTTACAGTGTTAACACTGTAAACGTGTACCGAAAAGTATGTACCTTGACACTTACAGTGTCAAGGTACATACTTTTCGGTACGACCAAAATAACCAAAGTGTTCCGTGTTATTTTTCGGCGAAGAGACAAAATGCATGCGCGTTTTCCCATAGGAATGCACAGGAGCACCGCAAAAGTAGACTGGTTGCTGTCTGCTTCAATTTGCATCACGGAAGTCGCATAGACACTAGCACCAGTTGAACCTCTAGCGTGCATTATAATAACTCTATGCTCTCGTCATAAGAGATGAAGTCGCAAGTGTGTGAACTGCCCTTAATTCGTTCTTGGTTTGCCTTGCCAATGTATATATTCTTTACCTTCTTTAAGTTTACTATTTTTGAATTGCCTGCATATACGCTATACCATAACGACGTGAGTGCATAACCCAGGGACCCTGGGTTCCTTTCCCTCCCACTGCCGTTCGCCCTTTTTGATCTGGATGAGCATTGTATTGCCGCGTGGTCTTGCATCGCTACAGCGTGGCCCACGTTAAAGACCGCGGGCTAGAAGTTTTACTGCACTGATGAAATTTCCCAACAGTGCGTGTCAGTGTCGCCGTACTCTTGCAGGTAAAGGTCATGTTGTCTAAACATCGAACGTCTAATTACTTTTTCCATCTTTTTTTCTCCCGACATAAATATGTCTGCCTATACACGTCACGACTTGCGTACAAGAACCCAAAAGATAATTGATTCAGTAATTACCTCCGCGCACACAGTTAATAAATGGAAATCGTGCTTCAGTCACTTACTAGAATTTTCTCGGGGACTACATTTCGTACTCTCAGGTTGTTGTTGTTTTTTTTTTGTTTCTTTTTTTTTTGACTCAGGACAGCTAGGGCTTCCCACCGCTAGCGATCACCTCACAGGCTACCGTGATAAATGTCATAGTCCCCAGCGCTTTTAACAGAACCCTCTTGCGAGCTTAGGCGTCTAATATCACGTGCGCGAATCCGTGCATGCGTTCAGCGCAGCGTGCGCTCTATAGCCTTGGCGTGTGGAGTGGCAGTTTTGAGTTTTCTTCTCTATGGCACAGTCTCATTGAAATTATCTACTCAGAAGGACGTCTTGAACGTTTTGCTGCGACATAGGTACATTCCGTCAGACCCTGACCATCGCAATTCCCAAAGGTTAATCGATACAAAACGCGTGATCGAAATCTGAGCTCGTTCCAATATCAGCTTTCTCGTATTCTTATTTACAGATCGTCTCGGCCCTGGACTTTCTTTTTTTTTTTTCCCCAAAGCTGACTCTCCATCTTCCTGAGAATGACGCCGGTGCATTTTCCCGTTGACGAATGGTCTCCTTGAGACAGTTCCTAGCGACGAGACAGCGTGACCTGGAAATATGATCTTGGATATGCACTTAAGGAGGTCTTGGAGGAGGTGCGGTTTGCTCCTTGACTCACACCATTTTGTCGCAGCCTCCTGTCTTTGAGAAATACTTGGCACCTTGCAATATTTTTTTCTTCTTGTCAGAAACGCGTGAGTGGCGTTTTTATTGACGCTGGGGAGGGGGCCGAGGATGCACAATGGTATTCGCTATGCTAATGAATTTCGTGCATGCGCGATTGGGCTGGTATATGACCAACAAAATTACGTTCGTGTTGTACCTTGTTTTGTTTGATCTTGAGAAGGGACTTGAGAAAGAAATTGTAGCATATTTCTCCAAGTAGTAAGGACATACCAATATAACAATAATGATAATAAAACGCGCGCAAATAAGAAGTGTGGAAAGTATACCTTAAAGAGTGGAAGGTATACCCGGAAAAATCTACAAGTGAAGGCCTTTGATACGCAAGTTGTACGCCCAGATGCTGACATCATCTCCGGAGGCTTCCTACCAGGAGAGTGATACACGCGAGCCGGAGCGCTGCGACTGAGAGCTTTCTGGTCAATCGTAGGCATTTGTTGTTAGCTAGAATTAACATTATTTGGAATGCGGAAAAAGATGTCGTACGCTATGAGTCAAGAAACGCCGCGACTCCGCCGCGACTCAGCAAACACACCTTGAGGAATGTTGCGGCCGCGCCAAACATATTTATGAATTCGTTTGCATATTGTCGCGAAGACGATAAGGGGGTGGAGAAGGCGAACTGTCGGGGTTAGATAAAAGACGACGACGAGTGCGCCTCTCGACTGGACATGCGCCAATCGATACACCAATGTAAAATTGCCGATGCACCAACAAGCCGTTTACACACAAGCCCTCATTTGCATACACCAGGTACGGGCGCTTCGCACGGTGCACACAACAGATACGCGTTAGATGAAGCGACTGGGCATGCGCAGTGCCGACAGTTGCGCCACCATGATGGCGTGACGTCGGAGAGTTGTGTGAGTGTCGTTGATGGGTGTATAGACCTTTTTCGCATAACCTCATACCAGCGCGCAACTGGCGCACGTGAGCTGACGTACCCTCGACTTGGTGCATTTTTGGATTGCACGCTGACATGGGGTATTCAACCACCGAGGGTTTAGGCGAAAAGGCTTAGAAACTGACTTCGTGCGTGAGATAGTTCCGAGTGTTTTTTTTTGTTTTTTTTTTGTTTTTTTACCATGTTGCAATTCTCAAAAATCTACGTGGTTGTCTGGCTATCAATGCGTAGTCGTCGGGTGAACAAATAATTTTAACAAGAATAAAAAAAACCGATGAAAGTTTGCGATGGGCCCAAAAAGCTGCAGTGCGAGTATAGGTGCAATGTTATTGAACTTCACATTTTCCCCAAGGATCCTTTTTTATGAAGTCAGTCGATTGCGAGCGTGAATCGCGAGGGCGCTGTGTCAGACTCATCGTCAAGTTAATGTTCAAAACTACTTCGTCGACGGCAAGAGGACCGATTCCGTCCCGGTGCAGGTGCTCCGATTAGGTTATCACTGCAAGGTATGCCATTGCTCAATGGCATGTGAAGGGTATCAAAACGTCTGCGTGCCACGACCCAAGATGCCGCTATCAAATACCGAGAGCTTACCTGCATAGACTACATTAAGCCGTTCATATATACCTTCGTTGTGGGAACTCAATCAAAACCACGACGTACTGTAATCATGACCTGCCCAAAGAATGGCTCCATATGGAAGACGCTGTCGCCGATGAAGTGCGTTGCTTTGTCATTGGGGGGCTGTCAGTAAAGGCTTTTCTGCGACCCAAACGCGGTTTACAGCACGTCTAGCGCACGGTGCGCGGCAGGTGATATCTGTTTCTCGAGAACACCTACCTTAGCGTGGCGCCAGCAGGCTGCAGTAGCAGTAGCACACAGCAGGGTGCATGATGCACCGCTCTTATGTTTGCTTTGATCGAAAGAGCGCGTTTCTCAGGCACGAAAGCGCAAGGGCACTTTTTAGCCCCAACTGCACCTGTGCCATCGTCGAAATAAGGCGCGTTCTCAGATCTTCCACAAATAGCCACTGTGCTGGCAGCCGGCGCCTCTTGTGACGAATCTGTCACGCGACCACCGACTGACGACTCGACCCCGCGAGGCCTGCGAGGGGAGCAGGTGAGGATCAGATAAGGATGCAGCGCCTTAGCGCCTTACGCGCCTTCGATTGATATCCGGATACCCTAGGAAACAAAAAAAAAAGCCTTTATGCAGCGCCGCGAAGTCATAGCGTGACGAAACGCTGCGGCCGCGGCCATGTACTACAAAGTGCGGCGCATTATTATGTGAGCAGGTCAGGATTGCAGTAGGTCGTGATCAAAGTTCAGTTCAGAAAGCGTCTATTGGTCACATGATAGGGGTAAGGGATGGGGGGATTGCGTCAGCGGCTGCGAAGTCTGGACGCTGGCAAAAAAAAAAGGGTTAAATGAAGATATCCAGTTTCACCTCATAGATGAAATCTATGAGTCTTCCGAGGATGCTTCTCTTGTTCTCCTCCTCGCCTGGCGGGTGTGTCCAGCCTTCAAGAGAAGCGATGTTACTCGGTCGATGCTTTGACCTGGTGGTCTTGAATTTGGGGCATTCCCACAACAAGTGAAAAGTGTCCGCCTTGGCGCCCATTTTGCACTTGGAGCAGGTGCGGGATCTCTTCCCGCGGCTCCAAGATACTATGCGCGCTGGTGTTAACGTTGTGTCTGTTCTGATTCATGGTCAGGAAAACCTTGGCCCTTCTTCCGAACCCTGATGGCGAAGGAGGGTTTGGTGTTGGGGGAAGTTTCTCCCAGAGTGTTGATTGGTACTCTTTCCTGACTTGGGCGCGCTCCTCTCCTGGATCGTACCCTCCATCGTTGTAGTCTTCCTCTCGTGCTCGGCTAGCCGGTGCCCGATCGCGTATGGGAGCGTAGCCGTGGTTGTGATCTTGCAGTGAAGATGTATCGTCTCGGTCACGGGAAACGAGAATGGGACGCGCGGTCGAGTCGACGCACCTCTTCGTTGCCGGAATTCCTGCGTGCGCTGGAACCCAGGCTATTCTCGTCATGCCTCTTGCCATAGTAACAGTGAGGCGAGTTTCTTGATATTACGTAATTCTACGCTGGGGCTTCTTGATTTTCTGCATTCTTTTACCACTCCCTGAGAGTCTGTAAATACCTGGAGAACTTGAACCCCCAGGTGGTGGTTCAAGTAATGCAAGGGCCGTCTCGAGGACAAGACGGACTGTTCCGAGTTCTCTCCCTTTCATCGAGGTGCGGACTAGAAGGTTCTTAGATGCGCTTGTGCCTAGTGTTGGAAAGATAACGGCTGCATTCTTTAGAGTGACTGGGCCGTCTATCCAAGCGGTGTCCGTGTATGCAGCCACGATCCCGCTCATTCGTTTTTCCCACGCTTCCGTCATCTTGATCTGTGCCATGGCGAGGCGGTCTCGTTGTTTTTTACCATCCTTCCACGAGCTTGGTTTGTTTTCAGTGATTTATGCGTGATCTTCTCATGGCGGGAAAATCTTCCGTAGGGTAAGTCTTCCGTAGATCTCAAGAAGAGTTCCAGGATCGTTCTTTCTTGCCGTGTGTGCTTGGGTCTTTCCCCGTGTGCGACCGTGCGGGCCACAAAGCTTTCGTGTAGGGAGTGAATCTTAGAGTGTTCGTTCAGTTTGCCCAGGCGGTAAAACTTGGGTAGGCCCGTGATTATACTTTTTGCTTGTTTGTTCAAAGCTTCGAGTTTTTGCCTTTGCGCCTTGGTCAGCCAGTAGTGCCGAGACCCCGTAGCAGACGCGCGAAACTACTAAGGCTTTGACCATTCTTCTGACAGTTTCTTCTGTTGCTCCGCCCCTGGCGCTACAGATGCGCCGAATTGTATTAAGGGCAGAGTTGCAATGTTTTAGTTTGTCCTGGAGCCAGATGTCTGCCTTGCCGGTCCCCTCGATCGTGATCTCTAAGATCTTGACTGACGTGGATGGCTCGATTCGCTTGCCTGCTAGAACGAGGTTTAGTTCTTCTGCAATATTGGTGAGGTGGTGCCTTGTAGGTGCGATTACGGTGTAGTTGGTTTTCTCCGGAGAGGCTTGCATTCTTACCCTGCATAGGTGGGCTTCGATTGTATGAGTGTCTTCCTGTCTTGCAATGTCGTCGTTCTTGCTCCATATTGAGACGACGCGTCCGCGTACACGGTGAAACCCAAGTTGGGAATCTTGGCCAGTTCGTGAGGCAGGGCTGCCATTGCGATATTGAAGAGCGTCGGTGAGAGAACGGAGCCTTGTGGGACTCCTACTCGGTCCACTCTCGGCTCGCTGTCGTGCGAGCCGCAGCGTACTGAGAACGTTCTTCCTTCCAGAAGGATTCCTGACAAATTTCAGCGGCCCTCCGACTATGCCGACTCTTCGGTCTTCGTTGATGACTAATGCGTGTGGGACCGAGTCAAAAGCTTTCTTGACATCAATCGCCACGATTGTTCTGATAGTTGCCCGGTTGCCGTTGGGGTTGATGTTCCGTGTTACGACAGCCGATATGAGGACGAGGCTTTCTTGCGTTCCGAAGCGCGGTCTAAATCCTGTTCGGGCGGGGTAGAAGGCGTCCATAGATTCCAGATGCCATGCGATTCTTGCCAGTACCATTCGCTCTATCAACTTGCATGTGCATGACGTTAGAGAGATTGGCCTGTAGCTCGAGTGTGCACCCTTGCTTTTGCCCGGATTTGAAATCAGAACGCCCCACCGTCATCGTCCTCGTTCTTTCGAGGAGGCAAAGGGGTGGCCTGTCATTAGCCAGCTCATTTCAACCGCCAAGTTCCAGCCAAGTTATTGTAGCCCACCATTGCCAAGTCTAGCCAAGTTACCCCCATACCAACACTAGAGTGTAAAAATGTTGGGGTGTGTGCATGTTTATACAGCCTAGAACTTATCTTCCTCAACGGGCGGCTTGTTTCCCCACTGTAGATGAGAAATTTAGCCAGTGCAGTACAACCGCTGGCCTGGGGTCTTTAACGTGCATCACGCAGTGGTGATACACGACCGCACACCGGTACGATGCTCATCCAGATCGAAACGGGCAGGGGTGGGGATTGAAACGAGGACCTGTGGGTTCTGCAGCGCGCGAGCTTCCGCTCTCCGAGCTGGTGTGCGCAAGCCCACTCGGCCACCGATCACCCTAGGCTTTTTCCGGTAGAGATAGTAGAGTATTCACCTGCATGCACTATTCGATTTACTATTCGACTTGAAATGGAAGTGAGTAAAGATGAAAGCGCCTGCGTCAACACAGGTCTGACTTTGTTGGGTTGGGGAATGATGGAAAATGGATGTAAGAGAAGACGACTTTTTGCGTCTCTAATCACGCACTTCATCTGGCCTGCCAGGCAGTGCTAGCTTGCTCGGGTAGCTTGGGTCTGCTGGCACGACGGGAATATTGTGTCTGCTGGGTGGACAATGAAAAGGCGCTCGTTTGCGGGATGTTATTGCTTGCGGCAGATGACCTTGCTGCAGATGACCAGGGCCGGCTTACAAGAAGCTGAAATAAAAACCTGCCAAGCCGGGCGCGCCAGGGCTTTAGACTTGAGTCCAGATGCCACACCGCTCGTGCCCTGTAGCTTTGACAAAGTTTTTTTTTGTTTTTTTAGCGAATGTTTTACGGGCGAGACTGTGCAGATATTTAGAGCTCATGGGCTGTCGTCGCCGCTATAGAAAAACCCTTCGTCTCTCCCCTCTTGGCACGAGGAGAGGGAAGTCGGGACTTCACGTTGGCCGTGCTGCGCGAAGAGAGCGAAGAAGGCAGCTCTGACGTCCTGCCAAGAATGGCGCGACGAAAAGAGAATCTTCCTGCCGTGTGCTCGAAACAGTTGTTTCCAAACATTCCTCGGGTTATGCGATATCCCACTTTGGCAGTAACCAGTTGCTACGCGCATTGTTGGATGGTTTTAGAAACTTCCACTGCGCTTACCCACTTCACAGATCACTATGAGAATTAACCACGTCGCACCTCAGCCTTCTGCAGGTACGTGAAGGCATCCTTCCACCTGCATTGCGCGACCGTGCTACAGCTATCGCTTTCGTTTCTTCGCACATTATGGGCGAAAAATACTACCTTATTTTTTTTTTTCCTTCCTGTTTTTTGCCGCATGCTCAAATTTAACCTTTGTAACGTTGGTGTGGCCACGAACTCGCTCAACTTTGCGGGGCGCTCGAGACTTTTGCTGGGCAACCGAGCGTTTGGAAGAACCGGAGGAGAGCTTTGCGTGCCAAAGAAAAACGCGCGTAGCGCCGCCAGCGGAGGAGCTTGAGTTCGACAGTGAGACGCGTCCAGCAGCCTGCGGCGCCTTTTCGCGTGCGAAGCTGTGGCGGTGGAAGCGCGCACGGGTGGAACGTCGGCTTTTTGAGCCGATACGTTGAGGGTGACAATGCATGAGGGCAGGGGCAGAGCTAAGAAGGTCGTTTAGCTGTTCTCCGCTTCTTATATATACCAAAAAATAAATTTTACACCTTCTATCAATCACATTACATGCTGGCTTCCGACGAGAAACCTTCCCGGTTTCTAGAAGGTGCAATCACTGCATTTTTTTTTTACAAAATTTATGAGGCATTTATATCCTGAAATTAATCTACCCGAAATTCATTGAGTTCAGGGTAAAGAAAAAAATTTAAATAGTAATCCACGCCAATATCACTACGATCCTTTTACATAAAAACATATTTTTCACAAAAATCATTTTCCGCAAAACTAATGCCATAAATACTTGTTTATTATTGTTTTCTTTTTGCAATTTGATGCCGTCCGTGTAAATTTATTTTGCTTTTAATAAAAAGAAAAAACATCAGGCAAATAGAAATGTATAGCACACTGAACACGAGCGAAATGCAATGCTCTTCTGGGCTAATCGGAGAGGTGAGCTTTGCATCTATTTGTCACTTGTCTCATGCAAGCATATGATAATGTGAAGGAAACAAACAAAATGTTTTTATGCGTGCGCGCACACGCACACAGACAGACAAAGGGCGTGACTGAGCGAGACAGGCACATACAGATCGAATGCTAGAGTAACTGCACGTGTTAGCTGTTTACGTTACAATAACTGTATATGCTCCTCAAGCAAATCATGTGCAGTTACTCTAGCGACGCTATGCACTGCATTGGTCCATTTCGTTTTGTTGAGCACTGTACATGTAAGGTAAATTATACCATCACCTTGCGCACTTTAAAACCAAAGGAAGAAGTCACTTTCGTTAAACAACTCGCGAACTGTGATCGAGTTCAAAGGCCATAATTTTACGTCGTTGAAATATATATATATATATATATATATATATATATATATACACGATATTTCGGAAACTACGCGTCGCAACAAAAAATACTTGTGTCGTTTTGGTCCCGGGCCAGGGGCCTATTTAGGAAAATTATAAACGTTCCAGATAATTAGGTTGTTAATTATTTTCGCGTAATTAACTTTTTTATATTGTGTTTAAGGGCGTGGGTTCAATTAGAAAATTGCTTGGCATCATCAAAAAACACTAAATCAACAAATTGCAGAACGATAGAAGGCACGCGAAGCATTTTACGGCTTTCTGAAAAACCGCACAAATTTGACGGGTTTTTAAGTTTCAGTTTGCTATCGGAGCGTATCTCGGCCCCGGCGGCACCGCGCCCTCCGACGGCTGAAGCGCGGAACCAAGGTCAGCCCAAAAGTCAAAGCTCAATCTTGCAATGTCATGCTCTTTCGAACAGCGAGGCGTTCCTAATCACCTGGCCACGCGCGCGCGCTACACTTCTTTGTTTTTTGCGAGAGAGGGAAGGGAGGCGGGCGGGCGAGACTGTACTTCGTTTCACCTTAGGTCCGAGCCAACGTTACTAGATTACCTCAGTTGTGGAACTCCCGCGGAGGGGGGGTACCCCCCCTGACTCACTTCAATGCGCCTGCCGTAGCCTGCCGTCGTTCGAAGCGCCGTCTATACTTTCATTTCATAACTGTGCGATCCAAAGAGCACAGCTGGCACAGCTGAAGCGCCAAATGGCGATCACAACGCCACCATTTCTCCCGCAGCGGTCACTCGAGAAACTGAGCGTGACATCGATTTTGGCTTCAATCGGCCATTTCGGAGCCGAAACAGATACGGTGGAAACTTCGGATATATTTATTTGACAATGTTACATAATACACTTGATACATTTCTGTCGGGGGCAAAAGGTACAGGGAGAAACAAGGTACAAATGACGAGGAAGGGTTACGGGGTGCCACCCCCGTCTCCCCAGCGGACGCGCCGCGTCATAACATTGAGGTTAAGATGCACCTAGGTCGGGACGCGCTACCTGAAATCACCGCTGAGGCATGGTTGTATAAAAACAATATTAATTGTGCCGCAAAACCTTGCAAACTAAAAATTTTAGAAAACATCACGCGCCCCTCAATTTGTACTAAACTCCAATAAACTTTACTACAAAAAGAGTTTTTTTCCGTTGGTTTTTACGTTTCCAGTAACGTTGCAACGAACGTATCCCGATTCAGTTACCAAAGCAGCCGTCCGGCGGCGCGTCGAGCGACGCCGGGCGAGTCGTGGCAACACCGTCGTGGTGAGTGAGGGGGGGGGGGGGGGGGGGGGGGGGGGGTACTGTTCGTGCATGCAGCGTCTATGAGCAGTTCCGTAACTGAGCTAATCTAATAACGTTGGTCCGAGCGTGGCCGATGTTATGAGTCGAAGGGCCAATCAAACAGCGTAAAAAGCGCAACGTCATGGCGTGCGCTCTGCGCTTGACCAGCCGGCGGAGGAGCAGTGCTCAGAGAGACGGCGAATACCGGCGGGTCCTATCAAGTACAGAGAGCACGCCATGACGTTGTGCCTCTTTTGCTGTTTGATTGGCCCTTCGGCTCATAACATCGGCCGCGCTCGGACCTAAGCTGAAACGCTTCGGCCGTCGGAGGGCGGAACAGCTGCCGGCAAGATGCGCTTGGATAAGAATCCGAAACCAGAGTAAGCGTCAGAATTGAAGGGTTTTTCAAAACATGGTAAAATGCTCGGCATGCTTTATACTCGTCTAAAAAGGGTTGATATGGGGGTTATTGATGATGCCCAGAAAGTTTCTAATTGAAACTATGACCTTGAAATGTACAAATAAAAAGTTACTTTCTAAAAAACAAAACAAAAACTATTTTTTTCCAAACGTTATTATTTTTTTCTAAATAGGCTCTTGACACCAACATGACATCAACCTTTTTTCTGTGCGATGTTTAGTTTTCGCAGGAGCTGAGAAAACAAGTTGGTGGGAACGAGCTGTTTCCTGGGAATTTTTATAGAAACTCGAAGATCTCTCCACGGCGCTGACAAACGAGAGACACCTCCGGGTTTTCGTCAAAACGTGCGTTCAAATGACGACGCATTAACACAATTACAGAGTGCAAAGCGGCAATGTAGAATATGTCAGCCGCGCCGACACAGTAGCGGAACATGGTCGGGAGACCAAATTTCTGGCGTCATTCGGCACGGTTCTATCGTTGTCGCTGTCCCAGAAATCATCGGCCAGTTGAAAAACTATGAAACTTTATCCCCACGAGACACGACGCATAACTATTGGAGCACTTGACGACGCATCAACCCAGCGCAACCGCGTCGCTCCGAATTCAATGCGTAACAGTGTACGCGGCGCGTGCATGGTTTCGTTTCGCTGGGGTTCACACTGCATACCTTCGGAAACGGCCGCGCGGCGGCGCGCCGGTCGCGTCGCATGGAGTGTTATGATTGGATGATAGTTTGGATGTGTAAACATTCTCTTTTTAACGTATTTGATGACGGAACACACGCAATGTAGTTTCATGGTGCAATTTCCCAACGTGTTCATTCATGGCTTGCAGATGACGTCATCCAAAGAGAGCTCCGATGGCCACCAGGGAAAGGGGGAAGAACGAGCTGCCCTCTTACCAGTACCCTCTTTTGTGTACATTTGCCCAGACGTCACTTTTCTCCTCCCTGTAGATTATAGAATATTTACCCGTCACTCAAACTTCCTACAAAAGAAGCTTCCATCTCTCTCTCTCTCTCTCTCTTTCATGGTGGTCAAAAGTATGCGATGTGACGTCAGTTCAAGCAGCGAAACACATGGCGTCGCTGTTATTTCTTGTCACGATGAACGTAACTGTGCACCAAACGTCTTTCATGCCATATTACCCGCCAACAAGAGGCGCATCAGTCTATTGAGTAACCACAGAGCATCGGGAGTATTCCCAACATGTCCGACCCAGAGCCTCCCGACCCGAGGAAGCCAGAGGTGATGCTCCTTTCGATCGTGAGGTTGATAGGGCTGTTCCGCGCGTTAGCAAACAATGAAACTCGACAATGGAAGCGATTATTATTTATCTTTTTTTCTCTCCGCGAGGTAGAGCACGCGCCTTTACTATGAGATAAGGCGACTGGGTCACCGGTTGACCTTCACCGCGGAGGCTCGTTATACTGTCGGGTCGATGGAGATTAAATCCACCGGCGCTCCAAATGAAATCGTGAGCGTACGCAACGTGCCCATGGGAATCTTCGAAACGCGGCGTCCTTCCGGCCGAGCAGCTTCGGGCCTTATTTCGATCTGGTGCACAGGCGACGAAAACGCCGTTGGATCAATCATTCCGCGCTTTCAAATTCGCTGGCACTTGAGTTGGGAACGTGCAGCGCTGCGGACGCTCCAATCCAGCCCTGTGAACGTAGCACGTGATACGCTCTCCGCCCGTCACTCTCCGTCCCTCTACAAGGCCACGTAGCACTCACACGGCCTTGAATCGACTCCGATGGCTCGCCGAACGCCATACACCAGCGTTTGGCGTTCGAACGCGTTCGAAGTGTGAGTATAGAGACAAAGGCAGCCATCTTTGTGTCTATTCGCGACTCTAGCAAAACGGACGCACCCGGAAAAGACACTGAACGGACCGGAACAGGTCCTTTCGCGATTTCTTCTGATCTGTCGTGGCTTCCGTGATTACACTTTGTCGGTGGTTTGCGCGATGGAACAGTTGTCTCTTTGACTCTGTCGTAACTGTAGTATCAGCTTGTTACCCAGGTTGCTCTGAACGCAACCTACGTAACCGCGTGAACCAGACGTTCCGCGTTTATCAACCTTCATCAGTACCGTGGAAGGACGGTAGGCAGTCATTTCGTCGCTCCCTCGAAGAAAGTCAAGCCTCTGGAAGCTCACTTACGCCAACACATCGCCGCAGGTTCGAAACGTCGAGGATAAAAATCGGGGCAAACCATTTTGAGTTCAATGATCGCTTGCTGATGCCCCAGCGTTGCGCGTTGAGCTGGCACATGGCACGGCACGACCTGTATTAGACCGCCATATATGCTCGATAGTGGCGTCCCCTATGGGTCGCCGGAGTCGCGAATGCCCACCGATCATTCCAACCAGAACTCGGTGTTCTGACGTCCCCGTGCTCTCTCTTCTCCTCCAGGATGAGAACGGCAGGGAGGAGCTTCATTTGTCCCGTCTCCAGCGCGAGCTTCCCGCCTTCGATGATGCTTCGGTTAGGCGTCTCGTGAGCCTCAACCGCGCGCGCAGCCAGAGCGGACAAGCCGAAGAACCCCTAAAAATTCTTCTACAACCAATCTTTTTTTTTAGAGTTTAGTTTTTCATCTTTTTTTCTTTACTGGGCTGCGAATCGCCTTTTGAGCATACGGAAGAACTTTCTTCTGTGAAATATTGTACACCGCGCATGAGCACAAAGCCCAGTGAGTGTGCTATATTTCGCCTGGGTGATAATAAGCGATGGCGGACAAGCATGCGCGCCACCTACGATGTAAAAATTTAGAAAAAGGTTCAGTTAGGAGTGGTCGTATATATGCATACAGAGCGTTTGCTTTTATCTCGAACATATTTCTTTTGAAAAAAAAGAAAGCGGTGAAAGTTGAATAATGAGGTTTGTGCAGGTGACCTATAGGGTGTTTTCACTGACGTAATTTCGTCCATCATTTTGTTGTTGTGAGCTGTCTGGCGTGTGCCAAACTCGAGCATTCCAAGGATTTGCATGACCCCTGAAATGCGTAGAGCACCGGTGACATCATCTCAACCGGTTACGATGTAATCCTTCAATGTGGTAAATTTGTTTGAAAAAGAGTGACAGCGTTTACAAGTCCCTGTAACGCCGAATTGGAGCGCAGATCTTGAGGAGGGGGAGGGAAGGGTACTCAGGGGAGGGTATACCCCTCTTCCTCCTCCCCTCATTCTTCAATCTGCTCCGGGGGGGGGGGGGGGGGGTCACGTGACCCGGGGGGGGGGGGGGGGGGGCTCGCGCGGTGCTTTATGAGACATTTCCCATAATGCACCGCGCGGTTACGCCGACGCCGACGCCGACGGCGACGCCGCTCAAGCCGGAAACGGGCGCCTAAGAGCTGCGCTCTAAAACAAACTAACAACAAGATGGCGGATTGACGTCATGTGCAAACAACCTATAGACCGTTTTATCGTGTGTAGCGCCATTTTGAGTGCGAGAGGGAACAGTGGAAAGGGCTACCGGCGCTTTCCCCCTTGCTTAAGCGGCAGAAGGAGTGAAAGTCCCGCATGAGAGGCTTCGCCGGTGTTGGGGGTGTATGCATTGCCCGAACTTCGTTCGCGCTGTATTCTCTGTTTTAAACTCCCAAACTCAATTAGAGCCCCGGGCTTTGATAACGACAATCCCCCGGTCATCGGGACATCATTGCTCGGTCATAGGGTGCACGAATAACGACAGAAAGCGTCGAATACTGTCCGAGCCTATGTAGCTTGCACGGAGTCCGGCAAGTGGGGCTGCAACAGTGGCGTAGGCAATGGAGGGGGGGGGGGGAGGTCGAACCCTCCCCCCCCCCCCCCCCCCCAGGGCCCGCTCGCCAGGCACGTAGCCAGGATTTTGTTTCGGGGGGGGGGGGGGGGGGGGGGGGCGCCCATGACAAAATGCTGTATGAGAGGGAGGGGGGAGAGGAGGTCCCAGCAAAATGGAAGATTTCGGGGGGGGGGGGGGCGGGCCCCATGGGCCTCCCCCCTGGCTACGTGCCTGCCGCTCGCTCCCCTGGTCACGGAGTTGGTTGTGCACGGGGCATGGAGCAAAGGCCGAGTGGGGTAGACACTTACTCAAATAAATAAAACATACAATATTTCTTTATTCATGTTTATTTCATGGGATGCGGAACTTAATCTCAGATATATACATGCTTTGCACCTACGTCAACTGATGACGTTGAACACGGGTATCCGCCATGCTGGTGGTTGACTCGGCGGCCCTTCGCAGCGAGAGCAATGGTAAACTGCACCGCGCTCGGTTGTAGCCTATACGTATCCCGCCGATCGTCCGATTTTTTTGTTATCATGCCCTGCGAGACAGAGTGGCCGTTAATTTAGAGAAAGTACGAGCGGCAGGAAAGGGATGCGGCCGCGGATTACCGAGTTTGCAGCACGCATTTCAAAGCGGCGATCGACGGCACTTTTCTGCCGTTGTTTACGTTCGCGCACGCATTTGCATCGGCTTTTGCCCGTTCGTGGTGTAGATAGCCTTTGCCTTTCGTTACATAACGCCATTTCCACGCTTCGAGCGCACCTTCGGGGCTCCCGATCGAGTACGGGGCGGGCGAGTGTCGCGCCGCGAGCCCGGCCAGACGGCGATGAGTTGGTGACGGCCCCCGTGTGCAAGCTCGCCGAGACGCCGCCGCCGGGCCATCGGTTTGTGCCGTCCGCGAGACGGTAACCTTTGCAAGGAGTGAAAGTACGCAGGCGAGCCGGTTGGGAAACATCAGCATATAAACCCTGAGACAATGAGAGTGTTCTTCTCCGTTATTTGATTTATCTGAGGGTTCAGATTATGACGGTAACCTTGCGTATTTTACCAGTATTTCGCAAAATCGAAACAATTTTCTTACAAGCGACCCCTAAAGCCGCTCGTCAAATTCTAAGGCGAACAATTTAGTTTTTCTTTTTTTTTTTTTTTTACGAGACGACAGTTTTTTTGTGTCAAGACTTTATCGGCGGCCTATCGAAACTTTCTGCTCGTAGCGCAATCGCACCAATGCCGAAAAATTCCGCACGTACTGGCTAAACGTCGTCATCGTAAGCTTGGCACGTTTTTCCAAGTTCACATGTAGCACAACAAGGTACCTTTGTTGAAAATATGGCGCATGTCAGCGCATGTCCGGGCCGTTAGCGGCATCCTACGCTTTGGTAAGCGCATCCACGCGGTGTGAAGTCAACCACCAGTATGGTGCGGGGCCCCGTCCTTCCCTAGCGCGACTTCCCTAGCGTGGGTTGGAGGATGGCAGTTTCAAGGCCAAGTATAACAAACTATCCTCACTGAAATACATAGTTAAATCAAACTAAAGTGGACATAATAATTAATACGCACACATGGTGATAATATAAAACAATGTCACTTAAGTAAGGAATATTAAATGAATTGTAAAATAATTGCACTGTAAGCAACGGGTGGCGCTGCGCTCATGCACACATTGTGTGCGGATCAGAATTACGTGCTTTCGACTAGAAATTACCACGAATAAAAAAGTAACTGTGGCTAGTTATTTCAGAAAGCAATCTACGAGCTCTCTTGATCATCTCATTTATGCCAAGCGCCTACACATTAGGGGTAACCGGACAAAAGCTCACCGGACAGAAGCTCACCGGACAAAAGCTCACCCGTTTTTTTCGCGGACCCTGACAAAAGCTCACCTCTTTTTTTTTTTTCTTTTTTTGCTACCCGGGCGAAACACGGGCTTGGATAACATGTGGACGCGATGGACATCGCACCATTTTTAGAACCGGTACCCCATCCCATGGAAAGGTGTCGACAGATAAGCTATAACAGGCAGAGAAGCAACGTTTTGGGACCAAAGTTTAGGTCACTGAAACTGAGTGGAGCTGATAAGATCAAGCTTCCTTGACTCAAGGTATGTCGGAGCACCAAGCTTGTGCATTGCCCAAGAAACTTCGTGAACCGAAGTTTTTGAACTCGAAGAGTGACCGAAGAAGCGAAATCATCCTTCGATGAACTCGCTTTTTCATTGTGCTTATGTTACGCTAAACGCGCACATAAAGGTTAGGCACAATGTCTCTTTTATTACTGCATGATGCATGGGTTTTCTTGGGGCTCAAGGTAGTATTTGAGGTGAATATATAAGAAAATTAAATTCTTTCCGTCATTGCGCGTCGTAAAGGTATTTGAAGTCAAGGATTATCTCAGGGTGATGTGAAAGGGAAACTGAAGCAAAACTGTAATATACAAACCATCGAGTTGCGAATTTTTAGTAATATATTGAAGGAAAGTCAGTTGGGTCTTTTGGACGAGTATACGATATAGATGACCAATTTAGAAATCTGTGCGGAATTTTGGATAGTCTGCAGCGTTCCTTCCATCACAGCTTGTGCCCGAAGGATTAACCTACACCAGGGAAAAGTCTACCGGTTACATCGGCGACCTGCTGGACCACTTTGATCGCACGTATACGTCAACGGCCCCTTCCATTATGCTTGTGCTCCTTATGCGGCGGCAACCAAAGCGAGTTCTTCCCTTTGCCTGACTGTGCGCCGACAATACCGGAGTTTCTCCCCAAAAGGTGGAATATGTACGACGCCACTCTTCACGATAGAGACCGGACGAACAACACCTGCGAAAAATGTAATACCGGGCTCCAGAAGCTTGACGGCCACGCCCATCCAAGCGTCTGGAGGCTGATTGAATGCGTACAGAAAAAGCAGGCGTTTGTTGCCACGGCATTGGCACAAGCCCGGAGAGGTGAATCCCCAGTGAAGCGGGTGCAAAAAACCACTCTGCGCCTGCAGAATCGTCTGAAAAATATTTGCGAGGGGTTCTAGGTGCACCGAGATCTACCAAGACTGCTGGAGCTAGTATGAAAATGCATTCGCTTCTCGCCAATCGATAAATATACTTGTTTCTACTCTAATCAACAAACCATTCGCCTCTCAGATTAAATTTATCGTTGCATTTTAGTGTCGCAGGCATGCACCTAAGTTGTCCGCACTCGTTTTAAGACCAACATTAAATTTTCTCCTGGTGAGCTTTTGTCCGGGTTTGTGAAAAAATGGGTGAGCTTTTGTCCGGTGAGCTTCTGTCTGGTGAGCTTTTGTCCGGTGAGCTTTTGTCCGGTGAGCTTCTGTCCGGTGAGCTTTTGTCCGGTGAGCTTTTGTCCGGGATTCCACATTATGATGCAGCCGCCTGCATTCAGGGCAAAGAATATCCAGGACGTCCTCCGCTTGAACTTCAATGTCGCCGTGAACATTCAAAAGCACTAGACCGAGCAGTCGCTCATTCGAAGTGGATGCTCTCAGATATGTTTTCAATCGTCGTAGGGAAGAGAACGAGCGCTCAGCTTCCGCCGTTGTTACGCGCAGAGTCGCTAGGATCTTGAGGAGATGATGAACGTAGCGCAGACGTAACGGGCGTCTCACGTTTCTAACTCTTGCAATTGGCAGCCCATATGAGCAGCTCGCATTGGAGTACAGGAACACAAACCAGGCCTGAATACATCTGCAAAAATTCTTCAGCACCGGGAGCTGCCCCGCTTTCGAAGATCTTTGCAGGCAGAAGCGACGAAAGTAATTGCAACGTACGCCGGTGTTTTTTAAATCTCCCATCTAACTGTGTGATCAGGTAATTCATGAAAGGAAGGAACACGGAGCGCTTAAAATGCTCTTCCGTGCTTCCACCGAAAATGTTTGAGCGGTGACGTGGCCAACCTGTTACTCGCGGCATCTGAATTTCAACTTCCGTTGTCTCGGCCATGTTAATGGCGGCTTGGAATATTGTAGAGTGTTTGTGGGTGGACGCTTAGTCTAATTCTTCAGCGTCGGGATATCCTTTTTTTCCCACCGCTCGTCGCCCGCCGCAACACCATCCCCCTCCCCCCCCCCCCTCTCGTTGCCCGCCGCGACCTCCCCCCCCCCCCCCCCCTTCTCGCGGGCCGCCGCGACACCCCCCGGAGCGCTGCACCCCTTGTGACGCCACTGAGTATAGCTATGCTGTGGTGTTTTATCTGGCCTTCAGGAATTGGCAGTGCGGTGCTACCTCAAAAAGCGGAGGGAGTTATGTGCTGGAGGAAGCTTTTGAAGTTGGTGGGCCGCAACTAAGACGACAGTAGAACAGTGAGCCACCATGCCCGTACTCCTGTAAATGAAGCCTGCTCCGTTTTCAAAAATGACAATACAGCTTTACCCGTTTTATTGTAACAGCTCGCCTCCCTAATCTTTGCGTGAGCGTTCGTACCACCCAGTTCACCCTATTTCGTCATTAGGGGGGGGGGGGGGGGGGTAATAATGCCGGTCAACCCCCCCCCCCCCTCCCTTCCCCCCGGAAATAAAATCCTGGCTACACCACTGGGCTGCAATGTATTTCAGCTCCATCGCTTTCCACATGACCCCGATCTTCGGTGGCAGTGGGTTGCGTCCGTAAATCAAAAAGACGTTTCCTCAACGCCATCCTCTCGACTGTGCTCGGAGGATTTTATGAATGGAGCGCGCATCGAACGCTGGATACCGCCGTGAACATGGGGTACGCTCGCCAGGTGCGTGCACGTTTTCTCGTGATAATTGCTGTTTCAGCTTATAACTTTTTGTAACTGAATTTATCTTAATATTGATATCTTGAAGTGGTGACACTGACTCGATTTTATCATCTACAACATTTGGTTGAAGGCTCATTTCTGCCGCCAAGTGTGACTGGAAATTGTCGAAACGTTAGTTCTATCGGATTTCCTGAATCGCGATCTCCTGCGCGATACCAGAGACCCTTGAACCTATGTTGACCGTCACAACGCTACTAGATTCTTATTATTTTTAAAATTAGTACATAATGTAGCTGGAAAGAAACCTTCAGTTTCTGTTGCTGAAAGTTGAAACATGCTCATGCATCGATTGCGAATCGTTGAATCATTGATCGACTCGCTCCGGCAATAGGCCCATCTCGACTTCGCTGTTTTCAGTTCTCGACAAAAGACACGCTCGTCGACATGGGATCCTCAAATAAAACGCGTATAAACATTGCTTGGAACCATCGAAGGCAGCTCACTCCGGCTTGAAGGTGTTTATAAACGTTTTATTTGAAGATCCCATGTCGATGAGTGTGTCTTTTGTCGATTTCGATTTCCGGACTTCGGTCAAAAACTTGTGGAAGTTGCCCTCTGACATTTCTAAAGTAAAGAACAGAAAATCGATATCGCCTGCGTGTCCTAGTTGTGTAAAAAAAAAAAAAAAGATAAATATTGGCATTTCTGGCACCCCTAAACTCGCAAAATGGACAATTGGGCGAGTTGGTAAGAGTTCATAATAACTTACAGCACGACTAGGACAAGGACAGACAGAGGAGAAAACAGAAAACACAGAACAAGCCCTAAACTCAATCCCAGTCTTCAAGGTCACACCTGGTCCCCCTCCTAGTGACGTAATTCGGGGTGCCGTTTAGGTTCCCGTGTGCTCTCTCCGAGGACGCTTCCCCTCCCTCTCTCTGCTGGCCTAGTGTTATGCTGCAGCTTAGAGCCGAGCGAGGTCACGTAAGCTTCTCGCCCTAGTTCCTTCGGCTGCCACTCGCGGCTGCAGGTGGGGGAGAAAGCTCGACTTTTGCTTTGCGATTATGCAGCGGAATCGCGACCTTTTTTGGTGAAGATGTTTTCTCTATCCTCCGGGACACGATTAACAACGTAAGAATGACAAGATGCAAATTCTTTAAATCTTAAAATCGTTGCACCTCCCCCCCCCCCCCACACACACACACACACGCACACACTTTAAAGACCCCGGGCTAGCGGTTGTACTGCTCTGGCTAAATTTCTCATCTACAGCTGGGAGACAAGTCGCCCATTGAGGCAGACTAAGTTCTAGGCTGTTTAAACATACACACACCCCAATTTTATTTTTTTCTTCAAGAGTTGGAAGTGGGCGATGACTTACAGCGTGTTATACGACCCGCTACTGCTGGACGCGCTGTCGTGGCAAGAATTTGAGGAACTGCATTTTTTACACGGATAAGAGGAGGCAAGACGGTCGGTCAGCGACAGTGGTCTATTGAACATCACCAGAACGCAAGCGGAAACGTTCAAAGGATTCTTCCGCTTCAAAAAATACGACCTGGACAAACTTTTGCATTGTTTGAAGATGCCCGCCGAGGTAATCAGCGCGCAGAAAGTGAGGTTGCCGGGCATCGAGGCTCTCTACATGAATCTGCAGCGTCTCGCCTATCCAAACAGGCTTCTAGACTTGTTTGCGTATAGTTTGCGGCCACTAACCGCTGTTAGACCCAACTCTATTCAATACGAGTATCTTGATCCCTGTCACAAAATAAAGGCCAAGTTTGTGTTACGTAATCACCCTTAGTACTGAAAGAGATTAAATATAAATAGGGTTTTTCGTTTTCGGGTAAAACCCGATATTACCCCATTTTCGCACCCCAAACAGTTATGAAAATTGGGTCAAACCCAATTTCTCCCCGAATACCGGTCTTGAAATCATCTGAATTTATGGCAAATTAGAAAAATTCTGGATCTGTTTCAGAACTGCTTCCTCGGTCACTCGTTTAATATTAACAAACTTCTTCGATTTGTGTTACTTCTGCATATGTCCGCTTCAGAATGAGTCAGAAGGCGGAAATATACTGTAAGATCGAGCACCATTGCTATCTTATATATTAAGGCTCCGTGTTTTCGGAGTTTATTTTTTGTGAAATTCGGAGGGTGTTTTTCGGAGTTTACTTTTTAGCAAAAATTCGGTGTTTATCGGAGTTTATTTTCCGTAAATCCCCAATTTCCGAAATTCGAAGATTAATTTCGCAGTGTTTCCTATTAAAAAATAATAAATAATAACCGGATGCAAACGTATGCCAGATAAAAAATAAAACGCGCTTGTATCAATTAAGATTTCTTCAGTTGAATTTGGCGTTGGTGTCATTGGCAATACTAATTTGTCCCACGACAAAAGACGCACACAAGTGTGGCTTCGATAAACGTCGATACCTTAAAATCAATAAACTGCCGGAGGTAGCCGCAAGGAAGCTCGTAGTCATCCCATCAATCTATCCCGCGGCCGCGCGAGGTGGAGTGGTTAAGGATGTAATAGAAAAGTTTCAACTGCCCCTCTTCCCTATTTTATACAACCTCTATGGTCCATAGGTTTCACTGTCACCCAGAAACATACCCTCTCCTTTCTCTAAATCCCAAATCCCATGGCTCAAACTGGAAACCAAAAGAGTGGCTTTTGTCGTGACACGAATGGTACGATGACCTGTTTCCCTGAACCAACCTTGACGAGACAAGCCGTAAGACCCCCTTTTGACAACGGTCCTAGGCTTGATGGATAATTATGGTGTAATTTTCCCAGGACATTTGACCCTGCGCTGCCAATATTGTAAAAAAAAAAAAAAAATTTTTGTTGTGGGGGGTGGGGGGGGGGGGGGGGGGGGGTGTGGCGGCATGGGCACATAACAATTCGGAGTTTATCGGATAAATCCGAATGGACAAAAATTTTACCGGCGGGTGTTTTACGGAGTTTTTCGGATTTATCCGAAAACACGGAGCCTTACTTATTTACTTTGTTGACTTTTGTTTGTGTAAATAACAAATAAGACCCGAGAAAACCCAATTTCCTAATGGCTTCAGAAAGACACGATTTCTCCCCGATTATCAGCCTGAAAAATAGCGCCCGATTTTTACCCCCGATTTTTTACAAATATAATACCCGAAAACGAAGAACCCTAAATATAAAGGCATCGTGTCATGTTTTGAACGCTTTCAGGCATCTGTGCTTTGGCGCCGCCATAACCGACTTTCAGTTTTTGTTTCCTCTTATTCCGTTCGTGTGTCCTTCTCCTCACCATATAGACATTTGTGGAGGCGGATTTTTTCGGTCGCGCACCAGTCACCTAGCTGTGTTTGGAGATTTTTGTTTGTCCTTTGTCCCTCTTGTTTCCCTTCTCCAGGGATTATTTTCATCATGCTCGTCAACGACCGCTTGAGTGGCTCGGTATCTCGGGACAGTGAACTAGAAATGATTGAGTGGGGCGAGTTACAGGCTCCGCTCATGCTTTCAGTTGAAACTCAGAATGTGGAAAGTTGGCGTGGTGGCGCTGCGTCCTTCTTAGTAATTTTCTTGTCCATGAAGTATCAATGATACTACCGCGAGCGCAGCTGACCAAGCAGGCAGCGCGCCGCTCGTGGCCTATCGGTTATCGTGCCTGCCTCCCACGCGAAAGGCCAGGGTTCGATTCCTGGGGGCGACGTCTATTTTGTTTATCCCTGCAATTTAGTCTTCTGGAAAATTCGAGAATCCTGTTGCTTGTTCGAGGTCCGAATGTTCTACGCGTCGAACCTTCTACGCCGATTAGTACATAAGGAATTTCGCGTGGCGAGCCAAAGTCAGTTTCCTCCTCAGCGTTCGATCTTGCTGCTTCGCCGCCTTCGACACCCGCGACGCTCTCTTGTTATCTTTCTTTTCCCTTTTATTTTTGGGCACAAGTTCGCCCCATTAAACGTTCAGTTTACTCAGTTATTATCGCCTCATCACTTGTTATTCGTGACATTTTGGTGGAGGTGCGGGTATCGCATTCTATGCCCGTGGAGCGTACCCCTCCGAAAACACGCCCGCCAAGTGACGTGCTCAGCCCCGGGAAGTTACCCTTCGCAGAAGACGCCAAAGCCCGATCAAGCCGCCGTACCAAAGGGCAATCCCCGGAATTTGGACCCTTGCCACCGAAACAAAGGAAGAAGACCGCGACGATGACCACGCCACCCGTTGTTGTCCTACCCGTCGCCGCCCGTACGCCCGTGTCCTTTCATGGTGAGCCCTATGAAGACGTCGAGGACTGGCTACAGCAGTACGAGCGAGTGGCCCAGCACAACCGATGGACGGAGGAACAGCGCCTACAGAGTCTTTACTTCGTACTCGAAGGAACCGCCCGCCACTGGTTCGAGAATCGCGAAACTTCCCTGACCTCGTGGACCGCCTGCAAGGACGCGCTGAGACGGACTTTCACCAACCAGTACCGACGGGAGAGGGCAGAGGACCTCCTTCGAATGAGGACCCAGGGCACAAGCGAGACGATCACCAGCTTTGTAGAAGATGCATTCTGCGCCTGGTCGCTCGCGCCGACCCTCCAGCCACCGACGAAAAGAAGCTTCGGATTCTGATGCGAGGCGTAAAAGACGACATCTTCGGTGGCCTTGTCCGCAACCCCCCAGCCACCGTCGAAGATTTCGTCAAGGAAGCCACAAACATCGAACGTGCGCTTCAAGCACGGGCCTCCCACTACCAGCGACTTCCCGGCGTCGCTGCCCTCTCGACTTCCAGCTGCAACGGCCCGGACCTCCGCGAGATCATCCGGGACGTCGTGCGGGAGGAAATCAGGAAGCTTCTTCCTGCTGCCGCAAGCCCGGATTCGCCCTCAATCGCCGAGGTTGTCCGGGCAGAAGTTCAGCAGGCGCTGCACCCACAAGTTCTTGTCAACGCCGCTCCCGAACCACCGACGCTGAGCTACGCCGCAGCTACCCGACGACCACCGCCCCACGGCGCCACCCCGACGGGAACCTCCAGCGCCGCAGTTTTCCCGACACCAGGAAGATCGGGCCCACGCCCACCCAGAAGCAGCAGCGCCACGAAAGACCGACGTGTGGAGGACGGCCGATCGACGCCCGTTCTGCTATCACTGCGGTGAAGCCGGCCACATTTACCGCCGATGCCCCTACAGACAACTGGGGTTGCGCGGGTTCCACCCGAACGACCCGCGCCCAAGGTACGACGAGCGCCCTCGCGACATCGAGGAGCATGGGCGTACCAACCGGGGGGGCAAGGGGGGCGCTTGCCCCCCCAGTTCTCAGAGTGGGGGGGCAAGGCATGTGTTTTGCCCCCCCAGAAAAAGCTGCCACTGGGCAGGACAAACACTGGCCGGCGGTGCCCAAGGGATACCAAGTCAAAGAACAAAGAGCGGGTTGGTGAAAGTACAAGAGTCAAAGAAAAAAATAAAAACACTTAGGGACAAGGTCAGACAGCACAGTTCTTTCAACTATACTTCGTCTCACCTTAGCATGGACTAACCGCGAATGCTGTGCTAGCGCGAGCTGCTAGCCTTGACTGCCTTGACTGGAGCACTCGCTGCACGAGCGCTCGTGCAGCCGCAGAGGCTTCATTCGAAGCAACTATTTCGCGCTTTTAGCACGCGCGGCTAACAATAGTTCATACTAACGTGAGACGAAGTATAGCAACACACATTTACTGATGTCTCCTTCAATACGTACTATCTCCCTCCTAACTCTTGAAACTAATGAGGAAGTTACGGAAAAAAATAATATATTTATATACGCCTTAAAAAAGGACAAAATCCCCAGATACACTACAAGATATAGACAAAGAAAATAAGGAAGTAAAAAGGAAACACCATTGACAAAATCAGATAGAGGGCCCTTTGACTAATCCAGCTCTGGCTTCAGGTAGTTCATCTCAACTCTGGACAACCCAAGAGAAGGAGCAGCGATGTTGTGTTCATCCCCGGCTATCCTGTATGCTTCAATAATCTCTCGGGCGAGCTTGTTCTTGTGTTTTCCAATTATGCTGGTGTCCTGGAACCGGGCTTCACAGTTCTTGCAGAGGCGTTGGTGAGCAACTATTGGATGAAAAGAGTCGCTTGAAGCACGGGAAACCTGGAGGACGTGCTCTCGTAAGCGGGTGTTCAGGCAACGCCCTGTCTGACCAATGTATCGGTCACCGCATAAAAAGAGATGGAGTATACCACTCCCTCTTCACATAGAACGGTCTGATTGGTATGTTTGATGGAACATCCTTTGGGGGCTTCGTTGTTGTTCTCTCGTCTGCAAAGATGTTTTAGGCGCAACTTGCACGAGAAGACAATTGAAGTGTTTAAGCGCGCTGCAATTCCCTTCAGTCTGGGTGCAGAGTTGTGCACATATGGTTTGGAGATAACATGTGAAGCCTTACTATGTGGAGCACGGGGCCTTTGGGTGGCTAAAATTATCTGAACAAGAATAGTGCTCAGAAGACCTTGCGGATAACCAGCTTTGAGGAGACGTTTTTATTGTTTTGCAATGCTTAAGCTTAAAAAGTGAGAACATGATTTGACGCGAGAAGATGAAAGGAGAGACCGAATGATTACATGTTTTACCAGTTTAGGAGGGGAACTGCGCAATGGAAGAATAGGTTTCCGAGATCGTTGTTGTAAGGCCCAACAAATGCCGGTCGGGAGAAGATGGAGACGAAGATCGAGATACTGGAGACCATTGTCTGAGCTGTCTTCCCATGTGAAATTCAGGCCTGAAGATGAAGAAGTAAAGGCTTGAACTACAGAATCAGAAGAAATTTAACTGAGATCCGGTGAATGACTAAATAATCACTCATGTAACGAAAAACATGGAAGACGAGAGTCAACTCTTCAAGGCGAGCATTGATCTCCCGGTCCACATACAGAAGAAAGATTTCGCTGAGGACCGGGACGAGGCAGGAGCCTATGCAAACACCTTTCTTTTGCCTGAGAATTTCCTCATGTTCGACAAGTTTTGATTGTAGATATAGGGCCAAAAGGTCTGGGAAACCCCGTTCAGATACCCCAGATGAGTCTTGAAAGTCGCATGGGCCATGTTCGTGGATGGCACTTGATACAGAATCCATTAGAAATATGGAATCTAATCGGTAATATAATTCCTCAATGTCTAACGAAAACATGGTATAGGCCTCGGGAGTCGAATGGAGGTCATGAAGACGAGATACTATTTCTGTGGAGTTGGCAGCTCGGAAAGGTTGGTTGAGACTGATCGGTGACAGATGCTTTTGCAAAAAAAGAGCAAGAGGCTTCTGCCAGCATCCCTTTTCTGAAATGATGCTTCTTAGGGGAACTCCTCAATGGGTTTTTGCCGTGAAAAACACAGTTAGGTTTTGCTTGGAAGGAGCCCCAATGGCAGCTTTAAGTGCCGGGAGATTAACGGAGCAACAAAGTTGCTTTGCCTTTGAGCGGAGAGAGCCTGAAGGCGTAGTCTTAAGAGAACCAAAATTATTTTTAATGGCTGGTTCACCTTCTGTTCATAGGAACATTCATCTAAGATGACAAAAACACCGGTTTTATCTGATTCCAGTGGTTTCAGGTGACATGTTTGCAATTCTTCGACGGTAGCCCGGATTGAAACTTTTCCCGTAGGTGGAGGAGGATGGGCGCAGGCGGATCAGACTCCAGCATCAAGAAATGCTTGCCGGTCTTGTTCTGTCTGGCATGTGAGTCGCAACAGAATGGACGGAAGTTAGTTGGTCGACCCTTGTAGTTGGAATGTTCGGAGAAAACTTGGGACCCTTGGAAAGGAGATCCAAGGTGCCAGGGCTGAGTTGATGGTCACATAGAACAACCGGAGGCTCAAATCTCGTTTAGAGGGTCTTATGGTGAGAACTGGTCACACCGGTGACAACTTTCTTCCATGAAGATCCGAGAAGATTGGACGCAGCTTTTCGGAGGAACCGAATAGGTGGGTGGGTTCCATAAGCTGGACCAACGATGATGTTCATCTGTTGTGGGAGGATCGGCTCCATTAGGTGTAACTGTTGTGACACCTCCTTCCTTGAAATCTGCATGAGTCTGTAGTCGGTGAAACATGGAATCATTTGGTCTCTCCTTTCATCTTCTCGCACCAAATCATGTTTTCACTAGCATTGCAAAACAAGAACGTCTCCTCAAAGCTGGTTATCTGCAAGGTCTTCAAGTCAAGTCAAGTCAAGTCAAAATGTGTTTTTATTTGTAAACAAGATGTTAGATAATTACACTTATTCAGACGGGGGTCCCAAAGTTTTCACAGAAAACTGTTGAGTTTTAGCCGCCCAAAGGCCCCGTGCTCCACGTAGTAAGCCTTCACATGTTATCTCCAAACCATATGTGCACAACTCTGCACACAGACTGAAGGGAATTGCAGCGCACTTCAACACTTCAATTGTCTTCTCGTGCAAGTTGCACCTAAAACAACTTTGCAGACGAGTGAACAACAAAGAAGCCCCCAAAGGATGTTCCATCAAACATACTAATTGAACCGTTCTCTATGAAGAGGGAGTGGTATACTCCATCCCTTCAGAGGAATTCGCCATCGCCATGGCCATTGGGCTAGAAGAAGATCACGTCACCATCATGAGCGACTCACAAGCAGCACTGCGTCGCTTCCTAGCAGGCCGTGTCTCGCCGAAGGCACTGAAGGTCCTCACCCAGAGAGACCGACATGGCTTCCCCACAGTGGAACTCATATGGGTCCCAGGACACGACGAGGTGAAAGGCAATCGGTGGGCTGACACCGAGGCCCGAGCATGCACCCTCCGGGCCGCTCCTGCCGCCGCGTCGCGACTAGGGATTGATGCATACTTTATTCCGGTGCCAAACAGGTACTCCGAAAGCAGGGCCTATCACCGTGGCCAGAGGCGTGAATACCCCCCGCCACACAAAACTCTCAACAGAGAGGACGCGGTCGCTTGGCGCCAGCTCCAGACAGGAGCGTTCCGCAACCTAGCGCTCTTGCACAAATTCTTCCCTACAAGCTACAAAGCCGAATGTCCGCACTGCGGGCAGTATGCATCCTTACCACACACCGCGTGGTTTAGCACAGCTCACCCTAACATCCCCCCCTCCCACCCTGATCCCACTCCCGAGAACTGGGAAGCCGCACTGCTCAGCTCGTCTGCTGCCGACCAACTAAAGTTGATCGGGCGGGCGAGGCTGACAGCCGACAGCGTTGGGGCCCTGGACTAAGGGAACCACCCAGAGACCCATATACAGGCATAATAAAGTTTATTCCTCCTCCTCCCTCTTCCATCCCTTTTGCATGCGGTGACCGCTACATCGGTCAGACAGGGCGTTGCCTGAACACCCGCCTACGAGAGCACGTCCTGGAGGTTTCCCGTGCTTCAAGCGACTTTTTTCATCCAATAGTTATTCATCAACGCCTCTGCAAGAACTGTGAAGCCCGTTTCCAGAACCGAGAGATTATTGAAGCATACAGGATAGCCGGTGACGAACACAACATCGCTGCTCCTTCTCTTGGGTTGTCCAGAGTTGAGATGAACTACCTGAAGCCAGAGATGAATTAGTCAAAGGTTCCTCTATCTGATTTTGTCAATGGTGTTTCCTTTTTTCTTTCTTATTTTCTTTGTCGTTATCTTCTAGTGTATTTGGGGATTTTGTCCTTTTTCCAGGCGTATATAAATACTGTAAACAACTAAATTTTCGCGAAGACCTAATTTTCGCGAATTTCACGAATCGCTTACAAACGCGAAAAATACGTCCCGCGAACAATTCAGGCAATATGTGAACCCTACGGAAGCTACACTCGATTCGCGAAAATTAGAACCCGCGAATAATTTCAAATTTTCAGCTTTGGCCCGATTCGCGAAAATTTGAGCCAGCGAAAATTAAGTCGTTTACAGTATATTAATTTTTTCCGTAACTTCCTCATTAGTTTCAAAAGTTAGCAGGGAGATAGTGCGTATCGCAGGAGACGTCACTAAATGTGTGTTGCTAGTTGAAAGAACTGTGCTGTCTGTCCTTCTCCCTAAGTGTTTTTAATCTTTCTTTGACTCTTTGATACCAAGTGCACCGCCCCCGGCCCTGGGGGGGGGGGGGGGGGGGGGGGGGGGGGGGGGGTCTGGTCTGCCCCCCCACTCAAAAACAAGTTGGTACGCCACTGTCGAGGAGTACCTCCGACGTTCGCCCTCCCCAGTGTCGTCTCTCCGCCGTGAAGCCCACTCTGGCGCGTGGGGTTCGGCAACTCTGGCGCGTGGGGATCGGCAAGTTGAAGTAGCTTTCTCTTCTCAAAAAAAATATTCGAGGGTCAGACCTGCCTTGTACTTGTAGAAGATAGCTTGATCCCATCTGTCTACGGAATTCCTTTTCAAACTCGTGAGAAAACTATTCCTTAGAAGTATTCCAGCGTACTTCCGAGCGATCCACAAGATGAAGTTCAAACCACTTCTTTGCAACGGCCGTCAAAAAAAAAAAAAAAAAAAAATAAAGGCGCATGTTTTTGATGCGGTTTTGCTCCGAGTTTCAGAAGTTCTTCTCTGAAGCATACTCATAGAAGTCAATCCATCCTTCCGGACTCGATGAATATCCATCAAACATGTCTGGCTTCACTGTTTCAAATCTAGGTTTCTCCTTTTCTTTCATGGAAGATACGATGGCCTGCATCAGCTCATTTTGCTGGGTTATGTGCTGTTGCTGTAACTGAAGGGCTTGTAGCATCATTGCCGTACTCGAGATAGATATGGAAGTCTCTTCCGATACTCGTAGCACCATCTCTTAGAAAACTGACATTTGAAGGTTTACATTGACGGATTTTGAGCTGAGTGGTTCCGTGGTTGATTTCTTTGCCATCTGTGTGAGCTCACCCAACTGGTGTGCTGACATGTCGAGGAAGATCTGTCGTGACATTGTCTTGAACATTGTAACTTGAAAATACAATTTTTTTAGGAGAACCTAGATCTATGTTGAAGGTTACCCCCATTTCGCTGATCCTGCAGGCTGTGCCAAATTTGTAGTCATCTACAAATTATTGCCACACCGTGGGAAGTTAATCAGACCCGTTTATTAGTTCTTTCTTCTCCCCACCAGTCTTGATTGCCGTCCTCTTCTTTCATTACCAGGCTCACTTCAAATAATAATAATAATAATAATAATAATAATAATAATAATAATAATAATAATAATAATAATAATAATAATAATAATAATAATAATAATAATAATAATAATAATAATAATAATAATAATAATAATAATAATAATAATAATAATAATAATAATAAATCTTTATTCGCAAATTGCCCATTACCAAGATCAGTTTCGGGTCCGATCAAAGCCATCAGGGGCTTGTAGGATCAGACCCAGCAGTTTAATTGACAAAAGTATCACAGGCACGGCGACGACGAACACTCAACCAACACACAGAAATAGGCTAAGCCTCACAGGGCCCTGGAGTCACACAGGCACGATGAGGACGAGAACACAACACACACTCAGTTGGATCAACATTGTAGATCCTTCGAGTCGCACAGGCACGACAACGACGAGCACACGCCAACAATCACACAGTTGGTAGAACCTCGGAGGGCCTTGGAGAGTAGTGCGAGGTCACGTGGCACGATAAGTCGTAGAATGAGGTGGAAGAGAAAAGGAAACAAAGCAAACGCAGACGCGCACCCATGCGGCATCTTGGGCGACTGAATTCGGTATGATCATAAATGTAAAAAAAAAAAAAAACAAATTTAAGCATGATTGAACACTTGATGCTGCAGGGAGGACACCGAAAAGGTAGGGCGGGTAGCATAAGCAGAAGATGCAGTGTAGAAAGCAGGAGCATTCGCTCAAAGGCACAATCACATACCTAAAAAAACCTTTGCCCAGGTTACTGTCTAGTAATGTCAGAAAATACATTCTGCAGCTTCCTTTTCAATTGCTTGTTAGAGGTGATGGAACTGAGCGAGTGCGAGAAGTCATTAAAAAGGCTAGGTACATAATGTTTGCGCAGACTCTCACCATATCGAGTCCGTACCGAAGGAATTTGATAAGGAACGAAACATCGGAGTTCACGACATGGATTGGAAGGAATTTTGAACTCGCTTTCCCAAAAGTGCCGCCTGATAACTGTTTGAACAAAGAGCGAGTAAAAGGATGGCAACTGAAGAGACTCAAAAAGATTATCAGTACTAGAGTATTGCGTGTGATAGGCAACGCTTTTGAGAATACCCTTTAAAATCCGATCGATTCTTGAATGCCATTGGAGGGAGCAATTAAAAAATACGGTGATGCCGTACCTCAGTACGCTGTACGCTAAGGCGTGTATTATGTTTTTTTTAATGGATAACGGTAAAATCCCTTTAATGTTGTACATGAAACAACAGACTGTACGAAGACGTTGACATAAATGAGACATATGAGTACCCCACGCTAAATCACAATCAAAGTGAACACCTAAGTATTTCATAGAGTCAACATATTGTATTGGAGTACAATCGGTACAAGTGCAGTTAGATGTATGAAGATATAAGGGGAAAGTCAAATTCACATTTTTTAATGGATTACGAAAACATATCAGTTTCGTTTTTGCAGTATTAACTCGAAGCTTGTTTGTAGAGAACCAGTCCATAAGGTTAACAGCGTCCACCTGAAGCATTTCCATTGCCCGCTGGTAATCAAGGTGCCGAGAGAATAGGACGGTGTCGTCTGCATACTGATGTATGAAGCAGGTGGTAACAACAGATGAGGTGTCATTTACATATATGTTGAACAATAAAGGCGACAGGATAGACCCCTGTGGAACACCAGATGTTAAGCATGCCAGAGCACTACGAATGTTGTCAACACAAACAACCTGGGTACGATTTGATAAGAAGCTCTTAATCAAAGAATAAAATGGCCCCCGGAAGCCGATTCTTTGCAACTTGCTTAAAAGAACGTCGTGATTTACGGTGTCAAAAGCTTTGGCGACATCGATGAAAAGTGCACAAGTAACCATGTTGTTTTCAAAGGGTGGTGTAAAAAATCAGAAAATTTCTCAAGGAGACAAGAAGTACCACGTCCTGCGACAAATCCGTATTGATGGGGAGATATTATGTTGTGTTTTTCGAGAAAACCAGACATAGCAAGTAATAAATGTTTTTCCAGGATTTGCGAAATGCAAGAAAGTATTGAGATGGGTCGGTACGAGGAAACTTTATCAGGTGAACCCCCTTTAAACAGGGGAACTACTAAAGCTTGTTTTAATTCACCAGGGATATTTCCACTCTCCAGGATGTTATTAATTATTACTAGGAGAACGTCCTTTAAGGTGTCATAGTTACGACATAAATCGTTCACAGTAATTCCGTCAACACCCGCAGATCTGAAGCGCTTAAATCCGAAAATATATGATCGCAGTTCAAATTCAGAAAGAAGAGGAAGAAACGCCGATTCTAAGACAGACGGAATGGCGGGTGTTGAAATCACTGCAGTAGATGAGCTAAGAGTTGAGCAAGCAAAAAAACTATTGAGCGCGTTGACAGTCAGATTCATGTCAAATCCGAAATGTTTTCTAAGCGTCAGGGAGACATTTTTTTTTGTAGAGCCTCTAAGCTCGTTGACTACCGACCACGTGAGTCTCGGGTTGGAACGGGCGTTCGAGATCTTATTTGCAAAATATATTCGCTTTGCAGACCGAAGGAGAGCGTTTACACGGTTTCTATAAATTTTGCATTCCAGTTTGAGAGCAGCGTTCGTAGGGGAGCGACGGCTCCTTTTCCACAGTTTCTCTTTATGATCGATAGCATCAAGAATTTCTGACGTCAACCAGGGAAGTTTTGGTTTGCGCTTTTTATACGAACTACAGTTTTGACATCATCTGAAAACGTTTTATAATTTCAATGAATTTTGGGTACAAGCTTATCGTGTCCACCGAGGACATGAATTCCGACCAGTCAAAAGCTTTGATCAGCCGATCAAACCTGTTTATATCAAGCTTCTCTACTTGACATATTGATTGAATCTCTTTATGGTGCTTGGAAAAGAAAGTATATCGACAGGTGACAAAGTAGTGATCAGCTAGCTTTTGTGAAATAACAGAGGACTGAACGGAAGCATCAGATGTTCGAACGTTGACATGGTCTAGGCATGATGAAACCAATTTCTGATTGAGCACTTCCTCTCTGGTGGAACTTTGAATGGTGGAATGTATCCCATTCTCCGAAAGTAGCGAGAGGTAGTCGCAGACGACCGGCTTGGACTTCTTGAGAGTATCGATGTTTACATCACCCACCATACATAAATGACTTTCAGTAGTTAGTGTTTTTAAGTTTTCATTTAACTCCTCTAAAAAGGTAGTACAGTTAGAGGAGGGAGGTCTATACAGAGTTATCAGATAAATTGAATGGATTGCGTTAAACACCTTTAGAGCTATGCTTTCTGACGACGTGAACAGCATTTCTACTTCTTCATCTGCGCTGCGAGCGTGGAGGAATCACACTGGAAGCTCGTGTCAAAGCCCGCCACACCAACGTCAAGATCAGTACGAGTGGTTTTGGTGCGGCATACCTTGCACCTCCATTTTTCTTTTTTTTCAGTGGTCATAGCGGTAAAAGTGGCCTCGCTAATAATAATAATAATAATAATAATAATAATAATAATAATAATAATAATAATAATAATAATAATAATAATAATAATAATAATAATAATAATAATAATAATAATAATAATAATAATATTTATTTTTGCGGATAATTTCTCAAGTCGAGGCACGGGTCTGTCAAAGCCGTAAAGGCTTGTGGGACAGCACCCTACTGGTCAAAATCACAATATCCCCCACACAAACAGTGTCAAGCTCACCATGCAGCCTCTGCACTGGAATGAAATAAAATATGATGAAAAAAAAAACATGCACATAATATCATTAAATACACTGTGATGCAATAAATAATCATGTAAACAAAAATAAAAAGGACAAAAAAAAACACCCCCACACACGCACACAATAATAATAATAATAATAATAATAATAATAATAATAATAATAATAATAATAATAATAATAATAATAATAATAATAATAATAATAATAATAATAATAATAATAATAATAATAATAATAATAATAATAATAATAATAATAATAATAATAATAATAATAATAATAATAATAATAATAATAATAATAATAATAATAATAATACATATTTGCAGAGAAGTTTTACCCCTTCAATATTTGAACGACAATCGTTTTTTTAAAGGAGCATGTTACAATAATTTCCTCGAAGTTGTGTGCCACGTAAAAACGTAAATAAAAGCTTCCAGCCTTTCCACTTTAGTGAAGAAGGAGAAGCAGCGGAGCTGTAGCTTCTGTTCTCGGCGGTGACGTTTCAGCCGAGCGATCTGCTCTTCTTTCGCAGGAGAATTTGAAGCGCTCGACGCACGCGGCGGTTGAGGACCCATTCGCGCTGCTGCGTACGTCGCCACTCCTTCCGATACCGGTCTTCTTTCTCCGATGAAAGGGCACGCGGCTGACCCGCCATGAGTCCAAACCGAACCTGATAAGAGCGTAGAAAACAGCGCGCAAAACAGACGAGGACGAAGAAGAAATACACGTAACGTGTGCTGCGCTCGTCATGCGTGTTTTTTCTTCGTCCTCGTCTGTTTTTCGCGCTGTTTCCTATCGATGAATTGACTCCGTACACTCTCAAGAAAAAAGGGTGTAAAAGGGTGTATCGTTACACCCTTTGTCTCATATAATACACCCCCAAACTTTAATTCGACGTACAGCGCCCTATAGTCGACCAGACGGCGCCAAATTTTACGAGGGGCTTGATAACGGTGCGATATAACTTTTTAAATAGCTAAAGTACGTATCAAAGACCACATAAAGAAAACACAGAATTTTTACAGTACGGCCACGAAAATCCCGATTATGTTTTTTGTTGTCAGTAAAACGTACATTAGCTATTTTAATAAGTTGTACTACACGGCTATGAAGCCCATCGTAAACTTTCGGGCCGTCTGTTCGACGGTATACGTCGAATTGAAGTTTTGGGGTGTATTATATGGGACAAAGGGTGTAACGATACACCCTTTTACACCCTTTTTTCTTGAGAGTGTAAGTGTGACGTCATGGGTCCAAACAAACCGTTGCTAGGGTCGTTGTGATGGACGAATACATGTGGCTCGGTTTCGCTACGAAAACCCGACCGTTCAAAAATCAGAAGTGGGATTTAAACTTCTAAAAATCACAAATGTAGAAAGCTTGAATGTCATATATGTTCCCACAGAAGTGTGCCGGTAATCGCTCGTTTCTGAAATATTTACGACTGCAACTTCCGGTCCTCAAGATGCCTGCAGCAGACGACGAATGCAAGAAGTATGCCGTCTGCCGCACGCCGGCCGGCCAAACTGGGGCCGTCGTTTGAATCGTGTGAATAAAGACGATATTCTGACATCGCATTTGTTTGAAATATAATGAGTTTCAGACACATATAAGAATTCATAGTGGAGTGCGATGCAAAATATGGTTTATTGAAAGTCCGGGCGTCGATCAAGATGATCGTCTGCTAAACGATCGCATTGCACCCGTGAGAAAAGCACTTCAGGCGATTGGTAGAGATCCCAAATTTTGTTTGCGGACTCGCGCTATGCGAGGGTGCTTCGTATACCTGGTTGTAACCATCGTGTGGTGAAAGACCCTTGCAGTTTCTTCACATTTCCGCAAGACCCCAAAGCGCGAAAGAACTGGATAAAAAACATAAGGTGAGTTCAATACAGATTGTACTAGCATCGCGGGTTCGATGGAGATCTTCCCCAAAAGAGCACATCCACGGAATTTTATGTACACCAAGGGAAAAAAAAAAAAGCAAAATACTGCGAAATTGCGATAGACATGCAATTCTCTAATAACCTGACAACCACAATAATAATAATAACAAACGACTTACCTCGACGGCGTACGATTTGTTTCTCATGCTGGCCAGCACTACGCCGGTAATGCACTTCAGGTCGTCGTCGTAACTGATCTGCATGACGTTGTTTGATTTTACTGCATTTTCACCCTTCGTAACTAAGCTGGGTTCTTCACAAAAAAAAAAAAAAAAAAAAAACGCACATTGCAGAGGCCTTTACGGCCATGGTGATGCACTTGTTTTTGTCGCTTGTTTACCGACGCAATTCAATGAAGACGCCCGCTGCAACAGAGGCCAGCAAATCTGTCGTGTCGTCTGCTACCAAAGCAAAGCGGAGTGTAATACTTCAGAAATTGCTTTCATTGTTGCAGTACGACACTGAGACGACAAGAACATCTTCATAATTAGATATCAAGAAATTAGGATCAGTGAGCGGACACGATCCTGCGGAACCTACCCCTTAAAGGCCCCTACGCACATTTGCGTTTGACAGCGTTTGAGTGCGTTTGACTGCGTTGCGTTGCGAAACGAAAGCCAGTCACCGGCACATCTGTGCTTCGTATAAAGCGTGGAATCCAATTCAAGGACTCATCTTGGCACGCGATATTAGCAACAGGGATGTCCTGGTTTCTCGCAGCCGCAACGCAGTCAAACGCACTCAAACGCTCTCCAACGTTAAAGGACACATGCAAAGAAAAAAAACATTTTTTTTTTAAACAGCTTAGATGGAAAAAGGATATTATAAAACAATTTTACAACGAAGAAAAAAAATTTTTAGAGCTATATTTACGGCGCTATACGAATTTGTAGTTGGCGCCCGCCGGAGCTGCCGCTGGTCACGTGGTAGGCCAACGCGCCACCGCCCCGCCGCCGCCCCGCCGCCGCACGCTGAGCGTTGTGCGAACGCCGCTTCAACGCGTTTCTCCACGCCGCCGTCGCCGCCGCCGCAGAAGTTCGTCTGGTTCGGGGCGCCGCCGCCGTCATCTGACCGGCGCACAGGTCGATCACGTCTGCTTGCGCTTTTTCAGGAGTTTCCTTTGGGCTCTAAAAGTTACTTATTAATCTTATTTTTATGTTATACTTCAAACAAAGATGAATAAGTTACTTTTAGAGGCCATAGGAAGCTTCCGAAAGAGCGCGAGCACCACGTGACAAATATGGGCCCATCACGTGATAAATAAGGGCAGGGTGTAAGATAGACAGGTGGGGAAACGGCCCATAGAGGCCTACAGCAATGCCGTGACCGGATTGTGTACACGTCTGCTTGCGGGTACCCCCGATTTGCGACAGATGGCGCTGCGGCGAAAAGAAAAAAAATCTCCATCGGTTTAGCCGGTCGCCACCGGTCGCCCACCTGGAGTGAGAGTTCGCGGTGCTCCACATAGATGGCGCCACAAAAAAAGAGAAACCCGAAAGGGACACAATCCGGTCGCTCATTTGGCTCTCGTTTCCCCACCTGTCTATCTTACACCCTGAATAAAGGCCACTTTTCCGCGGCGTCCGTGGGCGCTAGAGCACTATATAGCTCCTACGGAGCAGAGTAGCGCAATCCTTTGATCCGCGTGTTTTGCCGACAACATGGCCGACAGAGCAGCTCGGCGCGAGTCACGTGGTACTCAGGGTTCCAGGAGGCGGCCCGCCCTATGGGAGAATACATGGAGATCGACGCAACACGGCTGATTAAAAAATAAACGGCGAGTTCACACTTTTCAAAACTAGTCTGTCGTGAAGTTAGTAAAGCACTAAACACTTTATCAAAGTTTTAATAATATCGGACGCGTGTGCAAATTTTGAGAAGGCAATTTCCAAGGCAATGGCGTTTGAAGCAGACGATTCTTGCTCGCAGCGGAGATGGGCTTTTTGGGTTGGCCGGAGCGGGTCACGTGAACGCTGTGACGTCGCCACGTCGTCTGCTGCAAGATGCTGCTCATGCAATTTTAAAAAAAAAAAAATTACGTCCTTATTTGGCACACAACTCAGCGCAAATTATTCTAAAATGTTCCTTTATTATTTCAAAAACTATTGTCGTTCCGTACATCTCCACAATATTGAAGAAACAACGATTTTCTCACGTTCCCCATGCATTTCTGACCGGAGTTGGAACCTCCGGGCGTTCGCCGCTAGTCGCCAAGAGATGGCGTTCAGGATTGCGCTACTCTGCTCCGAAGTAGTGGGCGCCAACTACAAATTCGTATAGCGCCGTAAATATGCGGAGGGCAAGTTCGTCTGCTTCTTGCGCAGGGGGTAGCGGTGACGTCAGAACGCCGAGCCCTGATTGGCTGATCGCGACCCCCCTATCTGAGCGTCGTCTGCTCCTTTGCAACGTCGTCTGCTCGCAACGACGTCTGCGTCTGTCTTACCTTTCCTGCGACTTTCCGAAGTACAGAGGCCAGATTCACAAAACCATTTTACGCCAAAAGAGTGCGTAAGACAAAACGTGAGAACAAATTCGTATCCACGAAACGAAATTATCGTAAGTTTTGCTCAGGATACGACGGAATCCTATCGACGATCAACTCAGCATGGCCGACAGCGTCGCTCAGTTACTTGGTCGCGCCGATCAACGGACGTTTATTTTTGTACGTGCTCTTCTCACGCGTCCCCACTGCAAGCAGCAAGAAAAAAAGTAAAAAGTACTTGAAATAAACCACGACGAAGAAGAACGCTGGATCCACAAACACCCGGGAAATGCTCTAACGGCCACGATTCCACCGACCCCGAGAAAGCGAGCTCGGCGGATAGGCCTAGCAGGCACAGCGGTGCTCCGACGGTCCTTGGCCAAGACCGTCTGTCCACGACCGGCTGGCGTGCTGAATGGAATATGCCCGCACGACCCTTGTGAACCCTTCAATCTCTTCCTCTTGTCATCTCCTTGTTTTCCGAGGCAGCGGTGACTCTCGCCGGTGAAAAAGCGGTGAATCTCCGACAGACGCAGGAAAGGTAAAGCAGCCATCGCTTTGACTAGCAGACGTAAAGCAGACGATGTTAACTGCGCCGACCCGCCGACGCCGTTAAAGAGTGAGGAGTCTCGCCCCACACGAAAGGGGGGGAAAAGTATTTGGGAGGGAACTTGCGGACACTAACACGCTCACTCTCGGTTCTTAGCAAACAAACCTCGGCGCCTCGGGACACCTCGCCAGTGAGTCCTTTGACTTCTCTCCTTGATGCGCGTCTGCTAGTTGTTAAAAACAACGTACCGCTCGGTTTATTTCGTCTGCCCTCTCTGAAAGGCGAAGTCGAGCTCGCTGGTAAAAACCTGCATTTCCGAAAGTCGCAGGAAAGGTAAGACAGACGCAGACGACGTTGCGAGCAGACGACGTTGCAAAGGAGCAGACGACGCTCAGATAGGGGGGTCGCGATCAGCCAATCAGGGCTCGGCGTTCTGACGTCACCGCTACTTCCTTTCTCATGCGCAGAAGACGAAAATGAGCTCACTTGCGAGGCGTATAGCTCTAAAAAGTTTTTTTCTTCGTTGTAAAATCGTTTTATGATATCCTTTTTCCATCTAAGCTGTTTAAAAAGAATGTTTTTTTTCTTTGCATGTGTCCTTTTATGTGCGTAGACTCCGCTGTACAAAAAAAAAAAAAAAAAAAAAAAATTGCTTTAGCGGCATTATGCAGCAGACGACGCGGCGCAGTGGAGGACGATCGCTCGGAAGCTACGTGCATCGACCACACATATATGGCATCGACGGTCTCTCACGCTGTTCCGAAAACGCGCGAAAACGTCGTCACAATATTCACGTGACCTTCTCCGGCCAACCCAAAAAGTTCATCTCCGCTGCGTAAGAAAGTCATCTGCTTCAAACGCCATTGCCTTGGAAATTGCCTTCTCGAAATTTTCACACGCATCCAATATTATAAAAACTTTGATAAAGTGTTTAGTCCTTTGTGGGCAAAACACGCATTACTCTGCTCGTGGGTCCTTGTACAACTAACCGATTGTTGGGGATATATTTGAAAAAAAGTATTAGAACTTAAATTTGATTACTGATCGGACATGGTCAGGCTGGGCGGCGCGGGCAGCGCTGCATTCGCCGTCTATAATCATCATCATGACCGTATTTTTGTTGGCGCGGCCAGCGCGGCGTCATTTTTAAAAATGGCGGAAGAAGTAAGTTCTAAGCGATTGTCGGGCAATAATCGTCAAGCTAATCAAGCTCTGTGTGCAAGTAGCAACTTGATGGAGTTCGAAAAGTATCGCGGAATGATCAAATGGTATATAGACAAGGTAAGGAACCTTTAGGAAGCCACAGAATGTTCCACTCTGCATGCGCGACTTTGGTCAACACTTGTAACTGCTTGCTGACGCAGTTTTATCAGTAATAAAACCTGGACGCTGTTATGTTAGTAACAAATACTCCGATTCTCTCTGACATGTATCGTCCAGCACCAGTACTCGAGCGCTTTGTTCTGGGCGGACAAGCTAGCCACGCTATCCAAAGGTAAACAAACCTTGCGTCAAAGACGTCCAACACTCCCGAATAAACTGTCTCCTGACATCGATGCATCGTTTCAGAGAACACGCAAGACATTTACTGCCTAGCACAGTGTCTCTACCTGACGAAGCAGTACCACAGGGCCGCACACTGCATCCAAAGTCGAAATTTGCACATGGTATGAAACGCGTTTTGTGTACTACATTTGCCGATTTACTAACATACTCGTTCGTGTCCAACAGAAAGACCTCAGATGCAAGTTCTTGGCCGTTTCGAGCCGCGTGAGTTATCTTATTAGACTGGGTACATTTTGAAAACTGAGCATTTACTTAGAAGTTAATATTTCAGTTTGCCGGCAAAGAATACAGAGAGGCTTTGGAAATCTTGGAAGTACCTATCCCAGAACGTGGCATCATTCCTGATGAGGGAGACCTGGAGCAAAGACAGGTAAACATGGTCTCTTAAATATCATTCTCTGAGGTGGTGCTCACATACTAAGTGTATTTTGATTATACAGGGTGCGGCTGTAAGGGCCAGCACATTTGGCACACCTTGCAAAATTAGAATTTTAAATGTAGATAGATGAAACTGAGCATGTGAATGTTGCTTCGCCAAAAGTTTTAGGACGAGCTTATTTTACCGGCAGCCGGCAGAGTAGTCCGGGCGGAAAAATGCCGGCAGTTTCCTCCCATTGGCTAGCTGCAACCATGTGGCTACGCTGCCGGCTTATTTTTGCAGGGGATAGCGTGCCAGCAACCGGAATTATAACTCGCCCTAACAGAGACTTTTAGCAAACTGTTCCTGCTGACCACACTACCGGAGCCTTTGAAGTATTTAAGTGCATGCCCAGGTGATACCGTGACCGCAGGGCTCGTACTTAAAAGCATGCTTCATAGGCTTTGGTAGTGCGGTACGCGGAACAGGGTAACGGTTTGCTAAAAGTCCCCAATGATGCATGCGCGACGAAATGTCCCTACAGCATACAATTAGAGTAAAACGTGTCAATGAAACGTTTGTGTCGATGAAACATGCGTGTATCACTGGGGCACGTGTTAACCTACCCGACTCACCCTTCATATGCTTCGCGGCGACGGTCTGCAGCAGCCCATTACAAAAATGTTAACCCACCTGGCCCAACTGTACATGCCGCGTCGCGGCAACCTCATCCCCTTCGCCCGCCCCCTCACTCATTGGCAGACCAGCGATATCAATACACCACGGACTGCATGGAGGCACCAAAGTGATGTGATTGCTGCCAGCCAATGATAGGACACTGCTGTCAATATTTCTTCAGAGCTGCTGTTCCAGCTGCCAGCGATATATCCACCTACAAAGTTTTTTCTCTTTTTCTGAGAACTCAGAGCTGGTGAACTTAACAAAAAAGAAGAGCAAAAACGATGGCCATGCATTTCCTACGCCTTTCAACGGTAAATAAAAACAAACTTACCAAACTTTCGGGGTCAGTATATGGCTCCTGGTTGGCCATTATTTTTGCTTGTTTTTGAGGACCCGCAGTGAGCAGCGCATACTTTAGTCTAAGTGCCGAAGTCCAGCTGCAGTACCTTAAGAAATTTACTTATGCTGGATCGACACCCCCTCCTGATCCCTTGAATGAGAAGAGTAAGCACTTATTCCTCAATGAAATAACAAATATGCCGAAGATATCGGAATGTTTTAGGAAAGTCGGAACCCCTAAACCCCCCCCCCCCCCCCTCCCCTCCCCTCCTCTCCCCTGGGTACGGCCCTGGGTAGAACTACACTTTGTTTCGCTCTAACTCCGAGCACAGAGAATGCCACAGGCTGCTTCAAGAAAGCGCTTGGGCAGGAAAGCATTACTTCCACATGCTTGCTTGGGCACTGGAAGCGACTTCTGATGCTGAGAGCTTGTGCTCATGACTGTGTGAATGGTTGGTCTTTACTTGTGATCACTAGACAATAAGAAAAAACAGATGCCTAGACTATAAATAGAGAAAATGAAGGGAAGATAAAAATGGAATGAAGGCAGGCATGTTTTGTTTATATTTTCTCTGCACGCTTGACAAATTATTAATATTTACACATTTTGTAATCTGAAACTCGGCACAAATAACTTGGCATGCTACGAAGGGATTGTCCTTAAAAGCTCAGATTTTTAACTCCTGTGGGGCTGCTGAAATATTTAATAAGTCTAGTTAAGTTTTTATCAATGATTATCTAAGTTTCGTCTCTTCTTTGCTTTGTTGCTTGGCTGTAAGTTGTCACTGAAGTTGCAATCTGGTGATAGCACAAAATAAAACACAGGTTTTCATTCCTTTCCAGCTGGAAGCCTCTCTGCAACTCCTGAAAGGGAAAACTTACGAAGCTATTGACAACAGGATGCTCGCTGCTGAGTGCTACAAGAAGGCACTTAGGTTGGACATTCACTGCTACGAAGCCTTTGAAGCATTGGTAAAGCACCAAATGCTTTCAAAGGAGGAAGGTATAGATGCTAACCTTTTGCAAGTTTTGTTAATGAGAATCTGCTTGATGCCTTAACTTATTATTAGAGCAGGTTTTCTTGGACAGACCATATTCTGGAACATGCTCTCCTACAGAGTTCTGTGCCCAACTTTTTGCTTTTTTAGTTCTCATATATAATTCATTGATTGAACACACATATTTTTTATGAAAAGGTTTGCCTGCTTATGGTTTGGTTGTCCTGAGATGGGAGAGATTGGGGTTCAGAGCTGAAAGGAAAGGGGGGGGGGGGGGGGGTGTTGTGATTATGCTTTTATTACATAAAATGATGGACCCCGGAGCCCCTTATATAATATATGAGGGAATCCAGGATTTGCTTTTTGTGCGGGGCTTTTCCCTTGGGATGGGTCGGGTCTTCCAGCTGCTTTGGTCTTGTCTTGCTTGATAGTGAGTCCCACACATCTTGTCGAAAGTCCTTAGTCCCTTGCAGTTCCACAACATATGAGTCATTGTCAATAATGCTCCTGCGGTTCATGCCTTGCACACAGAATCAATGTCCTCCTGTTCGTCTTCCTTTCTACTAAAAGCTGCTTTCCTTGCTGGTGTCTTATATATGAGGCCATGCTTAAAACAAATGAAAGCAGGAATGGTTGTAACATGCTCAACAGCGTAGTGCATGCCTGAAAATTTGGTTAACTGTTGAAATTTGATCTTTCTTTATTCCAAGCTGCATGTTAACTGTCTGCTCCCTGAAGTCAATAGCAATAAATAAGCATATGACATTCTTTTTTGCGGGCCTGGTTGCTTCCCACCTAGATACAAGGAAAACTATGCTAGCGTTGACTAGATAAAACAAAAATGTAGGTTGGCTGACGCTGTGCTAATCTGTGAATACAAATGTATTCACTGTGCTTGGTGCGAGTTGATAGGACGAGGGTGCCACAGTTTTTCGCGTCCCAGTATGTATATTTGTTCCTCATAAATGCATCGCAATCGGGAAAGAAAGTGTTTAACCGACAAATGAATAATTTTAATACATTTGAGATAATTTGCATGTATCTCAGTGAAGCATCTCAACAAGGGACACGGAACAAAAATGAAAGAAGATAAAAACCGGAAGTGCACAGATCTGCCGATAGGGAGTGGTGGAGAGCTTGTTTACGAAAAAAATACCAGTGAATAAGGGTCTTTCACTGACCTCTTTAGTCATGTGTATTGTTGGTGAGTGTGTGCCGTGTTATTTGGATCTGCAACATTCAGAATTCTGCTTACCCTGTAAGTTCTCAGTCTTCTGTCCCGGGTTTCGGCACCGTTTGTTGATTAATTACGGAATCATTCTCAAAACTAAACACTTCTATTTAATAGAGGCTGCGGGATATTTACAAAATACACAGGGAAGGTCTGTTTGATGGTGTCGTCCTCGCAATCTTGTTTTCTCCTACCAACATCTTCTTTCTTCCTCTTGTGACATGCCTTGCAATCGCAAAACTACTGAGAATCCACAACATGCCGATAGCGAGCTTCCACTAGTGCATTTTACGCTGTCAAAGTTTTTATTCCTTCAGTGACTTTAGCTGCAGTTCAGGCCTAAGTATTAATATTACTATCTGTTGTGTAGTTGAATGCTTCATAATGTAAGTTACAATCACGTTCATGATTGCAAAAGCTGAAGACCGGGAAAGCATGGAACAGAAATAAGACACTCAATTGTCTCGGGTTCTTGCTTTGCTGAAAGTGCTATCATGAGCAATGTGATAGGGAACACGGGAGCGCGGGGCCATTAGCCTTAAACACTGGTTGTAGCGATGCGTGGTGGCAACTTTTGTGAAAACTGTAAAATAGCCTTAGCTAGGTATATGGCCTTAGCTGGGCTAATAACAAGACAGCCATTCGAAGCATCCGAAACAGTCGGAGTTTCTTTTATATCATCATGAGAGCGCAGCCAGCTCTCGAGGCAAAAGCACGCGCTCGTGCGCAGCACTCGCAGACTTGCCCGCCGGCCGTGTGCCGGTAGAGCACATCTGCTATGTTTGCTGTCAGGTGGAGCTGTTGATATGCCTGAGTGAGATCCAGCGTCGAAAATATGGTGCCTCCCTGCACACTTGCCAGAAGGTTTGTTACAGTTGGCATTGGATACATTGTCGGTTTTGCAGCCGCGTTCACCATACTTCTATAGTCTCCGCACATCCATATAGTGCCGTCCTTCTTTCGTACGATCACCACTGGTGTTTCCCAGTCACAGTGCTGCGTTGGCTCGATTATGCCTTGGTTTTGGAGCATCCGCAGTTCTCCCTCCACTGCCGTGCTCATTGCAAAGGGAACCGGTCGAGCCTTTAAAAAGCGTGGTGTCACATTTTTTTTTAGCTCCAGATGTACCGCGTGGCTTTTGTGCCCATTTATCTCTGGATCAAAAAGTTCCTCGTGTGCCAGCAACACTTCATGAAGAGTCTTGCCCTGGTCAAGCTGGTATATCCCGCTGACTCTGATATTGAGTGCCAGGAACCAGTTTCCCCCAAGTAGATTGCAGCCTGAACCTGAGGCCACAATTAGTGGGAGCTGATAGTCTTTTGACTTGTGTCGGACGCGGACTTCTGCTGACCCGAGAACTTGTAGTTCTTTTCCTGCCCATGGTCGCAGCATGATATATTCCTTGTTCAGTGAAGGGGCATTCTTTGGCCAGGTTTTTCTGTAGGTGTCCTCACTGATGATGGAATATGCAGCTCCGGTGTCCACTTCGAACTCCATGGGTCGTTTTTCGACTTTGCAACCATATACTTCTTAACCGACGGGGTGTAACTTGCACTGTTATGCTTGTATAAGTCTTGGGTATCCTTGTCCTCACCCGAATGTGCCGACTCGTCATGACTAACCACGAGTGTTGATCGCCGCCGTTGATTTGTTTCGGTCTTCTGGTAACATGCCCTTTCAATGTCTCTGCTCCTTCGGAAAAAATTGCAGCGTGCTGTGCGGAATCTGCATGTAGCTGCGACGTGTTTTTCGTGGCAGCGATGGCATCGTTGTTCACTTGATACAAAGTCCTGTTTCTCTTGCTTGCAGTTCTGGTTTTCACGTGCTGTTGATCTTCAACCCTTAATTACTGCGTTAATGGTGGTCTTTCGCATGGGCGTCCGCAGAGGGGTGCAAGGGGGGGCAGTTGCCCCCCCCCCTTGGAATTTCGAGGGGGTGCAAGAGGGGGGGGGGGGGAGCTGCACCCACACCAGTTAAAGGGTACTCCGGCGGTTTTTTAGCTACCCAAACAAACTACATTTTCTGAATATTCTGGATCTACTGTTCCCAACATGCTATTTACAATCTGGAAATTAAAAATGGCTATTGAGAAAACGACAAATTTAAAGGGCAAAAAAAAAAAAAAGTGCAAGGAAGTTTTGATTTTGTCGCGAGACCGGCGAAACCTACTTTCGACGCGTTGTGCCTTTTTTCTGTGACACTGCAGCTTCCGTACAAATTTCCACGTGTTCTCACTGGCAAGTATCACGGCCTACAGATGGTTTTAAAGAACTTCTTCGGCGAATGATGACGAACGAGTAGAAAATGTGTCTTCAGCACGCTGCCGCCAGCCTCCGCAACGCTCCAAAAACGCGATTTTTCGACATGCAAGATGACCGTCCGGTGGCTTCACTCGCGGGAGCGGGAAGCGCGATTAGCAATTGTCACGGAGATCAGTGGTTTGTAGACCCAAATCCAGGGCGCAGCCGTGAAAGCAGGTAGAGTAAAGTGGAAATGTGCTGAAAATAGCCAACATCGCCAACATTTCCCCCCGGGGGGGGGGGGGGGGAATAAGTGTGCACCCCCCTGGAAAAAGTTCTGCGGACGCCCATGGTCTTTCGAGCTTTGACATATTTTTGTTGTCTTCCAGCACTCTCTGCTCTCAATGCTAAATCATATGTCTTCTGGAATGTTAGTTCCTGCTCTGCAAATAGTCCTTGCTGAAGGTGTTCGTCCGCAATCCTGCATACGAACCTATCCCGGACCATCACGTCCAGTGATAGCAATGTTGTGGACGATGCGGTGACAGGCTCACCGCCGCTCGCACTGGTGCTGGTGCCGGTGCTGGTGCTTGTGCTGAGGCTGGCGCTGGTGCGGCTGTCGAAACTCCAAAGTTGCAATCGACGGCGAGCTTCCTTAGTGCCGCAACTGAATCACTGATGGACTCGCTCGTCTCCTGGTCTCTCCACTGAAACTTGCTTCTGCTAAAGAGCTTGGACGGTTGCGGGTCGAAATGGGTGTGCAACCTCTTCATTATGTCATCGTAAGCCGCTTTGCCAGGCTTCTTAGGTGCCACCAATGCTCGCACCGTTTCATAGGTCTTGGCGCCGCACATAGTGAGGAGAAGTGCCCTCTTCTTCGTAACGACAGTTACCCCATTCGCTTCAAAGTAGAAGTTCAGTCGTTCCGCCCACAATGACGACCCGGTGCCGTCGAATTCTTTCAGCTTACCCTGGGTAGCTAGCGTCGTGAAGACGTCCGAAGATGCGTGGTCGTTCGTTCACTACTTCGTCGCCAGTGTAAAATAGCCTTAACTAAGTATACGGCCTTAGCTGGCCTAATGACGAGACGGCCATTTGAAGCATCCGAAATGGTCGGGGATTTTTTTTATATCATCACGAGAGTGCAGCCAGCTCTCGAAACAAAAGCACGCGCTCGTGCGCAGCGCTCGCAGACTTGCCCGCCGGCCGTGTGCCAGTAGATACATCACATAAACAAGGTGGAGAGAGCGGCGCGGTTCCGTCTGCTGCCTGCACCCTCGCCACCGGTGGCTTACTTCTCACACGGCACCTGACACTGGTGCAGTGGCGTGCGGCGTGACAGAGTTCAAAATAGAACAAACAAAGCAAACGTGTCTATTGCTCGGCGATAACTGCCTAGTTTGATTGATCCATACATAAAAATAGAACAAAGAAGTGAAAGCTTTATGAGTAGTTATCACCATTGCCAAGCGCATTTTGAGTCACGGCAGTATCGTGCCATTGCCATCGTTAGCAGTTGGCAATTAAATGCCTCGCACGAGAAGCAAGCCGCCTGTGGCCGGAGTGCCGGCAGCAGACGGGCCCGTGCCGCTCTCTCCGCCCTGCTTCCGAAAGCCACGCCCGTGTACTGCCACAACCCGGGCTTGAGGCTAAAGCAGCAACAGCACAAATAGACAAGGACAAAAAGGAGGAGATGCACGGAAGGAAAAACGTGTGCTCTTATTTGTCCTCCTTTTGTGTGTCTCCTCCTTTTCTGTCCTTTTCTTTTTTGCACTGTTGCTGCTGTTACGAATTACCTACTTGCCCAAGCTTTCATCTTAACAAGTTTAAGGCTTACGAGGGGCATTCATAAAGTTTGTATTATCGGCACAAAAAATTGAAAAAAACTAAACAAAACAGGCATCAACATGAGCGCGCGTCCCTCTAGTTTCCGCACAGTTAAACATTGCATAGCTATAGTAGTGCTTAAAGCCACTACGGTGTCAAAACAAAAATGGCACCGCCCGTTGGTGCCAAGCACATGCAGTGATCGGTTTTTTCCAAAGGGAAGCAATGCCAAGGATATTCATTCCAATTTGTGAGCGTTGTTCGTGGATAACGCCCCAGTTTATGACACTTTCGTTAAATGGCGCAGACGTTTCCAGTGTGGCCAAATAAGAGGAACGCATTTCAATGACGACGACCAAGTGATTGCTGAAGTGGAGCGATTTCTGAACACTCAAAACGAGGAGTTCTATAACAATGGCCTCCGGCATGTGGTCCATCGCTGGAAAAAGTGGGCATACCTTTCGGTGGCGAACATGTAGAGAAAGTCTTAACTCCTACTCGAGTTTGATTGCTGAATCTCTATTCCTTTGGGACAATGATACAAACTTTATGAACGTCCCTCGTATTTGCCACATGCTCCTGCATTGACTCTCATGGTGCTCACAATTCCATGCCAGCGTACCTGTGCGTTTCGTGTGCTCCTGGCACTTAACTCGTCTTTATCTTTCAGAGGAAAGCCTCCTGAATCTACTCACCATGACACTAACCATCTCTGCGGAGGACAATGATTTTGTCAGGTTACTCTATGAGACCAAGGTCAAGAAAGTAAGTTTCGTAGTCCACCTTATTTTTAAGGTTTATGTATTCGGGGTAGCGAGCATATTGAGGGCTTTAAAATTGATGGGTATTGGCTCCTGACCGCCGGCTGGAACTACAGTGAGTTCTGACAGTAGTGGGCACTAATTTTCCACCGCTTGGCGGTCGAGGAATGTCAGTTTATGTATGGTATAAATTGCAAGGGCATCATTAAGTAGTCTTGCATGTATGTAAGCCAGTTTTATTCTCATTGACTCGAGGTATCCCTTTTGCTCAGATATGGTTGCTGCACAATTTTGTGGTGGTGTGGGTTCTTTAAGGGGTTGCAACACGTCTGTATGCCAGTGGATGCAAGTGGAAAAACGGCAATATTTTGCAAAATACTGATTTTTGGTTTTTAGGATGTTTTATTATTTTTGAATCTTTATATTTGATGTATAAAAAATGAAAGATGTTTACAAATCTCTGTAACGTGAAATTAGAGCACAGCTCTTGAGGAGGAGGGGGGCAGGGTACAGAGGAGAGGGTATGCCACTCCTCCCTCTCTGTACCCTCTTTTCCTCCTTCATCTCCTCCTCTCCCCCCCCCCTCCTACTTTCCTCCTCCACCTCCTCCTCCTTTCCTCCTCCTCCATACCCTCCCCTCCTCCTCCATTCCCTCCCCTTCTCCCACAGTTTCCCCGCTAAATATAGCTGAAAAATTGACGCCACGTGACCTCAACACCAATTCAGTTTCCCCCGCTAAATTTAGCGGGGAAAATGACATCACATGACTTTGTGTCGTGTCACCTATGAACAAATTCAGTTTCTCCGCCAGATTTAGCGGGAAAATTGACGTCACATGACCTCACCACCAATTCAATTCCCCACTTAATTTAGTGGGGAAATTCAGTTTCTCTGCTATATTTAGCAGACAAATTCAGTTCCTCCGCTAGATTTAGCGGGAAAATTGACGTCACGAGACCTCAACACCATTTCAATTCCCCGAATTTAGTGGGGAATTTTCCCGCTAAATTTAGCGGAGAAACTGAATTTGTCAGCAAATCTAGCGGAGAAACTGAATTTCCCCGCTAAATTTAGCAGAAAATTGAATTGGTGTTGAGGTCACGTGACATCAATTTCCCGCTAAATTTAGCGCGGCGTCGATGCCGCGGAACACCGAAACTGGCGCCTAAGAGCTGCGCTCTAAAATAATTAGTGCCAGTTATGATCGTGAAATTAGTCAAATACGCATTTGAAGACCTCCAAGCAATCCAGAACGGTATGAATTTGATCATTTTTTACTGCGTGGTTCTTCAAGTTGTGACGTCGCCCGCTGTCACATTTACGTTGACAAGTAGGCCTAGTCGTTTCCTCGCCATTTCTGTCTTGTGTATCAATTTCTCGCGGAAATTTATTAACAAAATATTTTACAAAAATTTATTAACAATTTTATTTTATGCACCGTGAAAGAGTATAGCTACACATCTATGGTAACATTCAAATGCATTTTTCTTTTTATGTAATTTTAGGGACTCTTCCCAGTTTGTGCACAAGCATTTCTTTTCTTAATTGTCCTGTCAAATCCAAATTTGGCATGCATGTACTTTAGAATGCTAGAATGCAACTATCTAGGTTTGAATAAAATGTATATTTTTAGATTATTGAAAAATTTAAGAAACTTTTGTTAGCCTTTGGCAAGAATTTTTGCTATTTCTAAATGAAAGAAGCGTCACACACATTATTTTGTTGTTCATTGCACTCAGTGGTTTAAAAGGAGTGAATTAGTTTATTTTACTAGACTCTTTTATGTGTGTTGCCATGCCTCACGTGTGTATAAGAACGTGGTTTTTTCTGCACGCACATTACATTGAGAACCTAAAAAACAAGCTGTATCAAATCTAACACCAGATTTATAAAGAGAAGATTAAGCATCATAAACTAAAAATTTTATTTCAAAATCGTAAATAAGAAAAAATTACAGGAGGACACTTAAGACTGCTTACATGTAAGAATGCGAAAGCATTATAGTCTCTCGGGTGAAATGTTTTCGAGTAATGTTTCTACACATATTAAAGGCTTCACGGCTTCTGTGACGAGGCATCTGCGTTGCCATACACATAACGAGTACAACGTCAAGGACGGCGCCTAGGAAGACGTCAAGAACGACGTCTAGGACGACCTCTAGGACGACCTTCAGGACGACGTATTGAACGACGTTCTAGATATCGATGCCAAGTATGGCATCTCGAAGGACGTCAAGGACGGCGTCTAGGGCAATGCCGAGGACAACCTCTAGGAAGACGTCAAGAACAGCATCTTGGATGACGTCGAGGATGACATCCTACAGGACGACATCAAGAATGACGTCTAGGACGACATCTAGGACGACCTTAAGGACGACGTCTAGGACAATCTCTAGGGCAACACCAAGGACAGCGTCGTCCTTAAAGGGACACTGACACCCCCCCAAAAATTTTTTTTCCTTTTTAGAGCGCAGCTTTTAGGCGCCCGTTTCCGGCTTGAGCGGCGTCGGCGTAACCGCGCGGTGCATTATGGGAAATATCCCATAATGCACCGCGCGAGCCCCCCCCCCCCCCCCCCCAGGGTCACGTGACCTCGGGGGGGGGGGGGGTCACGTGACCTGGGGGAGGAGGGGGAGGGGGTTACGTGACCTGAGGGGTCACGTGACCCCCCCTCCCCCTCCTCCCCGAGGTCACGTGACCCCCTCCCCCTCCTCCCCGAGGTCACGTGACCCCGGGGGGGTGACGTGACCTGAGGGGTCATGTGACCCCCCCTCCCCCTCCTCCCCGAGGTCACGTGACCCCCCCCCCCCCCCCCCCCCCGGAGGAGATTGAAGAATGAGGGGAGGAGGAGGAGGGGTATACCCTCCCCTAATTACCCTTCCCTCCTCCTCCTCAAGAGCTGCGCTCCAATTCGGCGTTACAGGGAGTTGTAAACGGCTTTGACTTTTTTTGTCAGGCGATTCATTATGGTGTCGGAATACTACCCAATTAATATTTTGCTACAGAGTCACGTATTTTTTAAATAAAGCCAAAAAACGCAACTGCTCGAAAGCGAAACCGAAACTCCCGTACCACACGGGGAAGTGGAGAGGATAGTGAGACTGGCGGAAGTCACGTGGCTACACCCGACCGTGCGTTTTTTTTTTTCTCCGCGTGTAGCAGACGAAATGCGTTCGCTCGCCGTGCGATTCCTTTGCATTTATGTTTGTCCCGCTCGCTGTTCTGTACTTCAAGATGAGTTGTTTTGTACATTTAAGTGTTGGCAATTAGTAGTGAGTGCCCGAGTGCCGTAGTGTGGTGAATTCCTGTGATCGGCTCCGAAAAGAATACTCCCAAGATGTTGCGTGAAGAGTTGCCTCACATGTCCTGCATCTGAAGGTGTCATTGTGCGGCAGAGTGCACAAGTTTCCGAAAGATCAACGGGTCGGGGTCAATGGCTGGCTGCAATTCCTGTAGAACAGTTACGCGAAGCTCGGAAAGCGGACGCTACCCGATTCCTATGCTCCTTGCATTTTGTGGAAAGTGACTACATTGAGTTCGCAGGTGTCAAAAATGAAATCCCATACCATTTAGTTCAGCGACGTATCATCCACAACAATTGTTTTTTTTGTTTTTTTTGTGATAATTGTTAAAAAAAAAGAACTGTAAACATCGCAAAATGCTTGACAAAAAAAATAAAGTGGTACACTCACAGCAGGGATCGAACCCGTGCTCGCTGCGTGTAAATCGGATGTCTTTCCACTGAGCTACCGAAGGAACTGTTCCATGCGTACAAATGGAGCCGGTAGACTGTATGTCGGTAGTTTGCTGCCGATTTCCCTTCATTACATACACTCCCGGCTTGAAGTCGGGCAGCACCACGCAGAGGCCAGATTCGCACCTCGTAAAGAAACCGTACGCGTTCGTATTCAACTCGAAGTACGCACTTCGTGCTTGACGTTTGAGCGAGCGATGTCTTCAGTTCAGCAACGAGAAGGGACGACGGCTCGGCGGCGTCTTCGTGCAATCGGCTTGCTGGTCGGGCGTGTCGTACGGGATGAATATCAGTTCTCTTGATTGGTCCAAAATTTCTCTTTCGAAGGAAGACAGAATTCGCCGGTACCGTGAACGACAGTTCTGAAGTAGAGGTCCAACGCCCATCGTCCGCTGCCATCCGCTAGTCCCACGATACGCGAAACGACGCCATGTTGAGAATTTTCAGTGAACGCACAGAAGGCTTCCGGTTGTCTGTGCTACCTTTTTTTTTCAATCAATGTATTTGCAGCTTTTTGGAAGCCACAAAAAATGGGTTTCATATTTTTTTCTATTTTTAATACTGACTGTGTGCTTTCAATGACCCACGACTTTGATTAAATTTGGTGGTCGCTTCGAAACCTTAGAAAACGGCCCGTGACCAGGGAAAAGAGAGTGAGCGCGACTCAAACCGGCCAGTTCTCGATCGGCGGTTTTCCAGCGGAAAGAAACCGAATTTCGAGTCGCAAATTCTGTTCTGGGTAGTTGGGCTCTCATATGTCACGTACAACTAAAAACCTCGGCGAGCATAGATACCCTGTCAGTGTCCCTTAAAGCATACGATTGAGCAACGCGTGCTAATGTCAGGCCAGCGCATAACTGCGTCCCCCCCTCCCGCTGCGCTGCCAGCAGTTCGGCTGGCTCCTTAGCAACGATGACGCCGTTGCTATGGAGCCACATGACGTGTCGCAGCCAATGGGAATTTAGGTGCCGTTTTTGGTGAACAGACAACACTGGCTTCGCTCCAAAAAACTGTTAATGTTTTCGCATTAAAAAAAGAAAATTTCCCTGGTGCATGTCTTTTTAAAGGTACACTAAAGTACATTTTGAGATTCTAGTTTTATTTTCATAATTCAATCTACGGTCTCTAAGCATTCTATAAAACTCGAAACTACATTAATGCATGCCCGCTTTGCATATTAAGAAAGTGATCAATGATCAATGTTGGTGCAGAACGACAGATGGCATCACCGAACCTTGCTGAATATGGTTGAACGACGGATGGCGCTTGTCAGTCACTTGCGAGCAGTAGGTTCCCGCGTGGACAAGCAAGACTGAACGGCCGCTCGGTTACGCGGGAGCCCATCGCTCGCGAGTGGCTGACAAGTGCTGTCCATCGTTCGACCATATTTAGCAAGGTTTGGTAGCGCCATTTGTAGTTCTGCGCCAACGGTAAGAGTCGGGAACCTTAATCACTTTTTTCATATGCAAATCGACTGTGCAGGAATGTAATTTGGATTTTCTTAGGATGCTTAGAGCACATAGATTGAGTTATATCCATAAAACGAGGTTCTAAAAAAAAACACTTTAGTGCCCCTTTAAAAAAAACGTGAGATTACAGCTTTTTGGTGAGTTCTGTCTATTGAGGGAGGTATGCATACAAAAAGAAAAAATGGTTGTCTTCAACACTACAGCGATGGGAGTGTTGCACCATTTGTGCCAAATTGCACCGTCAACGAGTCTGCTACTTCTCGTGCCAAAATGCCATTTTTGCAAAGAATTGCGTCACACCTACGTTGAGACGGGCTTTAAAAAAGAGAAAAATATATTAATATTGGTCAACCTTAATATCTTGATAAAAGTAGAAGGGAAGGAAAATGGTACAAATATGTGTTTTACTTCATCTTGAATCAAGGTGAAATGACCATGCTGGCCATGTCATGTTCTGAACTTCCAGTCGATATCGGCGATGTCAGGAGCTTAAAGTCGCGAGAAAGATGAGCAAGATACTGAGATAACGGCTACTGGGATGTTAGACAGAACCAGTGTCTTTTACTCCTTATGAGATTGCTTGATTATCGTGTCTGCCACATGCCTCTATGCCGGGGCTATACTCCGTTTCATGATAACTTGGCGAACTGTGGAGGCTGCGGCCCTGCGACCCAATAAGAGCGTCGGAGCAAGCCACGTGATAACACCCCATGGTCAAGGCCAAGGAGGCCTCGTTACTACTACAGTAACAGCATCGTCCACGACAGAAAGTAGTTCTAGGGTTCTTTCTATTCAGCTAATTAATATACTATTCTCTATAAAGAATAAATTAAAAATAATGAATAAATATTGACGAATTTATGAGTTTCAGTTATATTTCAACCAAAAAATTTACTCCACATCCGTATCCAGTCTTAAGTTTTTTCTTTTTGTAGAAACGTGGCCATTGGCAATCGCAGCTGTGTAATTGACTCTGCTTCCACTCAAAACGTTGCCCTGGCATTAACACCCACCACAGATTTGTGGTTAAATTGAGCATAAGGTTGTCTCCTGAACTGTTCCCGAAGAGCTCGTTACTTTAGCAGATGGCGATGTTGTGGCGGTGGACGTTCATCCGAAGTTGGTTGGCTTCCCAGCAGACAACTCTTTGCCAGCAGACGACAGTCGGTTCCTTAGCGCAGTGAGACACATGCTCCTGTGATGTGTTGTCCCATGCCTCGCTCCGGCGCTCTTATTGGGGCGCGGGAGCCGTAGCTTCCACATTTTGCCAAATTATCGTGAAACGGAGTATAAAGCGTACCGTGGCACTTGTGCCACTTGCGTAAACCTTCCCAGCTTTGCACCAGGTTGCTAGGAGCAGCGGCTAACATAGGGGAGCGCCTGGGTTAGCGCGACGGGCTCGGAAATAATGCCCAGTACTATTACAGGTTGGCCTCCTTTGATCGCCATTGTAGATTGATCTCCAACTTTAGAAAGCTGTGCCAAAAAAAAAAATGCATATCTATATTTCATTAAATACGATAGTCAAGGTGAAAGGGTAGCAAACTCTGACTCAACTCTAACCCAACGCAGCTAAAACGCAGTGTCACTTTTAATGCACAATTGTAGGTTTTCCTAACGTTTAAAGATGGTTACTTTTGCCTTTTGAAAAAAAAACGGAGACGGCGGACGAAGAAAGGGACAAACACAGAATGTCTCAAGATGAATATTGCTGCGCGTGCAGCTGGCCAAGTAGGCAGCGTGGCCGTGGCCCATCGGTCATCGTGCTTGCCTCCCACGCGAAGAGCCAGGGTTCGATTTCTGGGAGTTACTCGTCTTTTATCCGCAGAGCTTGCTTCTGCGGGTGTTGCTTCTCCGCAGTGCACCGGTGCTCGGTGACAAGCGTACTCAGCGGGGCTCAAGCAGGGCACCACGAGCTATGAAAACGAGCACCACGCTGAAATTTTCATAGCAACTTGCGCGGACGCTGCGACGGGGCAGCATGGCATAGGTTGCGGGCTTCTAGCTCCGATGAATATGACACTACAATACTTTGCTCTCGGCAAAAGGGTTTATTCACTCACTTAATGCCGGGGGGTTTCGGGATTGGGGAATGGTCATCAGCAAAACTGGGGCAAAGTTCGCTGCTACTGCAGCTGCTCCTAGTCCCAGCGGTGGTCGTCCACACCGCGTCACGGAGACGTCATCGTCCAGGGTTGCTGTCCGGTTCGTTCATTGAGTCCGCCACTCGACCACGCACCCGCACTTCCCCGCTCCAGCGTCCGTCTCCCGCCAAATCCCGCTCCAGGGTCTTCGTCTCCTGTCGCCGCTGCACACTTGCTGTCCGCCTTTTGAGAGAGCCGCCGTCCGAGCGAGCCGCCGTCCGAGAGCGTCTCCGTGACTCGTTGACCCCCAAGTCGGCAGCAAGAAGCCTTCCTTTGTTCGGCTTCCCTTTTTAAGGCTTTCCCAGCTTTGTTCCTCCAACCATCCAATCGGGCACCCTACTGCTAGCCGGCCATCCGACGTCAGCCCTGGGTGAGGGGGTGCTTGCCAGGTCCCTCTGGGATGGCCCCAAACATTCCCCAACAGGACGGCGGCGGAAAACGGGAAGGTCACGGGAAACGGGGGAATGCCCCGACACAACGGCGGCGGGAAGTGGACAGGTCACGGGGGGGGGGGGGGAGAGGGAGAGAGTCTCCAAAAGGTCCACGTCACAGCGCCTTTGCAAGTTGTTATGAAAACCGCCGCGCGGTGCTTCTTTCCATTGCTCATGTGTCATCGCTCATGTGGGACACATGAGCAATTTAAAGGGGCACCGTGCAGCAGTTTTCACAACAACTGCTTAACCCTTTGCGGTCAGATAGTCTGACCAACTTGACGGTGGTTCCGGTCAGATATAATTTTGCACGCATTAGCTAGGAGAAAGAAAAATTACTGCAGCGTACAGAGGTAACAAGAAATATTTATTTTCGCAGTGCTTCTGCGTTCCCGTGCTCTCTAGCGATACTTTGACAGCATGTGATATTTTTCTATGCATTCTCCGGGGTGGAGACCGGGGTTCTTTGTGCAAGTCTTGCAGTAGAAAACTGTTTCTCTCCTGCTTCCTTTTGTCTTTCGATCGCTGCACACTGCGCAGTCTTTGCTGGTATGTTTTTGTAGCTTGTATATGAAGTGCTGCCTTCCATCTAATCTCTCCTCAGTGTCGGATTGTGGTGTTCATCCTCTTTTCTTGGGTCGCACTCACAAGTCCCCGACCAGCTGTTCGATCAGCCTACGGCAGTACTGGAGGTGCCTTTGCCCCTTCAGTCCCTGAGCAGCCTGGTGCATCTGCATTAGCTGGGAGCTATTGACGATGGCAACCTCAGGGATCCAGAAGAACAGCTTCCTCCACCACTTGAGGGACTTGCTGCGGAACACGTAACTTGCGCAGTAGTGGTTGGCTCGATCAACAGCTCCCATGTTCTCTGTATAGTCACAAATGACTACCGGCTTGTCCAGCGTCACAGCTTGGCCGTGTGCTTGTGTTCTTGTCACAGGCTTCGTCGAGGGATTGTGTGCTGAGCTCAGCATGGTAACTTGGCTCTTATCTTGCCAAGCCAGGGCCATGTTATGAGTCACCCTTTCGATACACTGCCACGTCACCCTTCTTCATTTTCTTCTTTGGCTGCTGGGCATATGCTTCCTGTTGGTCATGACAGTGCCAGTGAGCAAAACGTCCTGAGAGAGCAACTCCTCAGCAAATTGTGGGGACGTATAAAACCTGTCCATATAGAGGTGGTACCTGCTTTTGAGTGAAGTGCATTGCACCTTGTCAAGGAGGTGTAGGTCGATCCGACACATGAAGGGGAGGTCTGGCCGGCAGAGGCTCTCTGTTGTTGTGCTACCATAGTAGGGCTCGAATGCTGACACGTAGCCTGCTCTACAGTCGGCGAGTACATAGACAGGGAGACCCCACTTCATTGGTTTCTGCGGGTCGTAGCACTTGAAAGAGACACTGCCCTTGAAGCCAACTTGTACTCTCATTGACACAAATCTTCGGGCCGTGCTTGAAATGCTCACATCATTTTGTGTCGATGTAGTTTACGATGTTCCTCACCTTGCTACCTTGTGTTGGCTGGTGTGAGGGACCTTGCGGAGGTGGAGAGACGTGCAGCATCCAAAATATCTGAAGAAATCTTGAGCGAGTGAACACGACGGGAAAAAATGGCACCTTCTTCAAAATTTCTTGGCTGAAATACTCCTGGATGCCGGCTTGGGATTGAGAGCCATGTTCATGAGGGCACTGAGGAAAGCCTTGAATTGTTTTACAGAAACGTCTTTCCAACTTTTCCATATGGATTGCTCAGCGAGCGAATCCATGGATGAAAATTTCTCGTGGGCATGCCGGTTTGTTTTTTGCACGATTTCTCCGATGAGTTCATCTGTAAAAAATAACTGAAAAAGCTCAAGTTCGGAGCCGAGATTTGATGATCCAACCTGTGGTCCAGGGTCGCTAACGGTGACGGCCACACCAGGGAAGTCTGGGAGATCGTCTCTGTAGCTAGTCCACGAGGACAACACCGGCCCACGTGGAGAAGAGGGTCCACTGTTGTTGTGTGGTACACTCACTTCTTTGTCGCTACTGTCACTGCAGTCAGCAGAGGAGGTTTCATCATTGTCTGATGGAGGCACATAATTGTCCTCTTTGCTAAAATCATCATCACTCTCCACGAAATCACGCGACAAGTTCCCATAAAAGGAGCGTGATGCAAACGCTGCCATGTTTTTTCCTGACAGCGGATCTCGAAGCGACCCGCTCCTCCGCCGCTCACGAGCGCTTCTGCCCTCTATGGGAAAAAACTCAAACTATAGAAACGATGAAGTGTTAAAGAAACGTGCTGAGAGATGGCGCCACCAATTCAGCCAAAAGAATGGAGGAATAAGTTTAAACGAGAGCGGGAGTCGCGTGTCAGGCGACGTCTAAAAACTGACCAGTTACGCGTTTCTCCCATGTCGGGCCATGCCCGACCTGTGTCTGCAAAGGGTTAATAGTCCACGGTATATAACGTCTCAGCTTGATGAACAAACTTAATACTTGTTTTGAGTTGTCATCTGCTGTCTAAACAGTCCCCGGTCAACAGCATTTTCGAGAGATAGACTTATGTCATACATTTCACAAATGTTTCATTCGTGGTATGATCATGGCCTATGTAGAAGAAGAAGTATGAATGTTTCATTTGTGGTTATGATCAGTAGGCCTATGTAGAGGAAATCATCAAATATCTGCTTTATATGTGTAGCTTTTTATATGGCAAATCATAATTTTATCTTGCATCATATTTAGATGAATTTCTGATAATTCAAACTTTGGATAATTCAAACAAATTTTGCCGCTTCCTGGAGTTTTAATTAGTCTACTGTAGATATTCAGAACAGCATGAAGTAGATGGATACCACAATCTACAGTTGCTCCTTGGCAGTGTGAATGCATGATTACCAAAGACGAGAAGTTGTAGTTCAGTTGCAGTGGATTGGAAATAAGTGCTGATGGCACATAAAGCCAACTAAGGGGCAGTCAAACAGACAGAGCCACCAACAAGGCACAACCTTTTACGTAGAATACATGCTTGGGCTTGCGCCCCCCCCCCCCCCCCCCCCCCTTCAAAGTGTGATGACAAAAGGCAAGCTCACCTGCTAAATTTAGCGGGCTTATGTCCTCCTAACCTTAGCAGGATGTGGACCTGCACGCCAAGTAGCGCCGAAACCAAAGCTCCCTATGTAACCAAAGACTCACAGGATGCCATACATGCTTCTGCAGAGCAGGAACATATGGGATTTGTCAGTACAATCAAGCTGCTGTTCTGCTGAGCAAGGGTGAAGTTTTTTTGTTCAGATTTTTTATAGACTGTCGAGCTAAAGTTTCTTGGTGTGTTTGTTTGACAAGTTGTGTCAAACGCACCAATTCACGATGCCCGTGCCCAGTCAAACCTTGGGAGCAAATGGAGGCGAAGCACTGAAATGAGCAGCTCTTGCAAGCAAATGGCAGTGTAGCCCTCGCTCGCGGCACTGCTTGCTCGCGGCGCCGGTTGTCGATACTTGTGAGAAATCTGAAGCCTGACTTTTTTTATCAGTGAGCTTTATGTTAAACAGGGTCTAGGTAAATAGCTTCTGCTATGTTTTTCACAATAAAATAAAAATTTCCCAGGTTGCTTACCCTTTTTCTGTTTGACTACCATCACAGTTGCTCCTGTTTGACTACCATCACAGTTGCTCCTGTTTGACTACCATCACTTTTGCTCCTGCATCTTAGAGTGATTTCCCTTATGGCTGTGAGACTTTCATACTCTTGTGGGCTGTGCAACTCTCGTTTTTAGCTATTAAAAATATTTGAGCCAGTCCCCAGTCTTCTGTCTAAACTACTCCTTGACACACCTCAGGTTTTGTGCATGTTATTTTGTGTCATTGTCCTGTTTTTATCTCTCTCATTTGTTTATTTCCATTTAATGTTATTTTCAACGTTTCTTTGTCATCTTTTTTTTAGTATGACAAGCCAGTCCTACCTGAAATACCCGACGGACTCAACGAGCTCCGAGGAAACTTGGACATTGCAACCTCCATGGCAGAAAAATGCTTCTACAACTGCGATTACAAGCAGTGTTTTGAAATTACTTCAGTGTATGTGGATTTTCATTTCATTCAAAATTTTTGGTAATTTTTATTGAACATGTTAGTGTACAATGTTTAATCATTCTTGATACTTCATCATTTTGCTCTATGTAAAACTTGCATTGAAATATCTTTTTGTTTGCTTTTTTTTTTGTGGCCAGTGTACTAAGCAAGGACCCATACCACACTGATTGTCTACCTGTTCACATATCGTGCCTGTTAGAACTTGGGAAATCTAATGGTATGTAAAACTTTACATTGGCCAATCAAAATGTTCCTAGAAATTGCTGCTTTAAGACAACATGATGTATCTATTTTCAGCTCTCTTTTATTTGGCCCACAAGCTTGTCGACTTGTTCCCAGACAATGCGGTACGTTGATCATAAAAGATAGTACTTTTGAATTATAGATTCCCGTATAAACATCTACCTCATTAGGAAATTTGCTGGGTCATGTCCTGAAAGTGCACCTTACTTTACAATGACTGCAGCACAGTTGTAAACATGTAAAATGCATGTGTGAATTATAGGGTCGGCTGGATTTCAGGGGGGGCTGAAACCCCATAAGCCCCTCCCCTGGCTACGCCACTAGTATACAGCAACTCATGTTTACAAACAAACCGGAGTGCCCCTAGCGGTATGTCACTGGTGCTGCGCATGTGCAATGAGGGGTGGGTAAGAAGCGGCGCATCCCGCATTAACAAACCATTGGAATACAATGTTGTCGGTGTGAGTCCCCGTGCTCTTTTTCGTGTTGTAATTGTTGATTCTATAATCTTTCTTACAATGTGTTACTTCAGTGGCCTGAGCGAAATTAACGAGGCTCGTTACACCATAAAACTTTGTGTAAAGATGATGATGTGTGGTGATGCATTCCACGTGAACGCCGCAAAATGGATGCTAAAGCCTGATTCACATGATGAGATTCTGTTCACTATTTTCAGTCGTGACGTTGCTCGGGCTGCAAAAGCATGGACGGTAGCTGCGATGCTTGACATCGATACTGAAAATCATAATGATAATCGCATCACTGAATCGGGCATAACAAGTCGGTGATGACCACCAGTAACAATGATCAATGTCTCCTTGTGTCTACAGTTTACACCGAGCCTACTTACCCCGAACAGCCTTCAAGCTTAAAAGTCTTTTGAGGCCTGCACTTAGTTCTTATCGCAACGTTTGGTCTACTGGCCACTGTCGTTTAAATGTGCAGATGACAGTTTGAACAAGTTTAAAGATCAGACGACAGTTTGAATGATCAGGCAGCCGCTTGAATGTGAAGACGCACTGAACATGGTCTGTGGGTGGTCCGGACAGCTTGATGGTTTTCCCACATTCATATTGGAACAGAACAAATAAATCTGATGACCACACATATTCCTGAATTCAACCCAAAAATTCGTGGTCCGACGGTGTCTGTTTTTCTCTTTTCACGGCACCTATCCACATTCTCGGACAAACTGAGCAGGGAGGAAACACATGAAAACTAATCTTTCCCAGCTGTTTTGGTATAGCCCCAGTCACGGCGTTTTGATGAGTAGGCAGGTTTTAGCCTGGTTTCTTCTAAAACAACACAGGAATGCCCGTCCCGCATGGCGACTTCCGCCCACACCCCTGACCGGAAGTGTACCCAAACCGCCACCCCCGTGGCGTGACGTAACAGAGTTGAGTTGGTCTACATGGTGTGTTTTGTGATTATCATCAATGAAAGACACTTTGCCAAACAAAGTGACTGTCCTGCTGAATTTTCATCAGTTTTAGAGGTTTTGCTTGAATTACTTGACAGTTTACATGATCTAGTTGGAAGTTACAGTGACGTCACCATTGTACAATGTAACGTGTTCAGTGCTATTATGTTGGCACTACTATGGAATATTTTAGAATAAAAACCACTCAATGCCAATGTTATTCCACTTGTTTCATAGATATCTTGGTTCGCAGTTGGGTGTTACTACTTCCTGGTAGGAAAGGCAGACTCTGCGCGTCGCTATCTCAGGTATGACTTTTTTGAGTATGTTGACCAGGGGTGGCAAAGCCGTGGCTCTTCGCATGTTAAAGTGCGGCTCACAGCTCCCTCCCCTACCCCCCACTTCCCCGCCTCCCTCCCGGTCACACGAGCACTTCCCCAAAAAGAGAAATGGAACGCGTCTTAAATCGAAAGACAGGTTGCGGTTTGGTAGTCTGGTGCTACTACTACCTTACGTACAGTTGGACTGCTTTTGACTCTGATAGATTGAAAGTACTGTCGAGACCGGCTATAACGAGGTCAGTTATAACGAAATAGCGGCTACAGAGAAGCAATCACGATTTCCCATTCCCGTTTGCACTGTTTCAATGCATTTTTTTTTCTTTTTAGCGAAGGAAATCGAGCGGCTCTTGCGTATATAGCGAAGAGAAGTTTTGTGATAATTTTAAAAATGAAGAAAATTTGGAAAGTTTAATAAGTCTTGGACCGCCGCACTTTGCTGCTGGACCAATAAGCCACCCAGAACAGGCTGCAGAGGTTCTGGAAAGGCCGCCGGCGGCAGTCTCTGCAACGTCGTCTGCTCCCCGCTCCTTATCTGGGAAGTGGCTTTACCGCATCGCACGTGGAGAAGCCGTCGTGGCATGCTGATAGGTGTGTTCGGAGCGCTAGCGACAACGTACCGGCGGAGATGAGGGAGAGAGACTAGATTTAAGAGAGGGAGCAGCAAGTATGCCTGCATTTGATTGTTGCGGGGCCAGTGTGACGAGGAAACTGGGCGGAGAAGCGGACATGTTTGCAGAAGGTGAACGTTTTTGAGTTTTGGCTCCTTGCATGCTGCAGCTCGTTCTGCAAACGCGGCCCACAAACCACGTGACCCCGATCGAGCAATTGCCCCATCTCTTAGATCTAGGCTGTCTATACCAACGACAGACAAGCTTAAGTGCAAACGTAATGCCGTGCGCGCTTCTTTGTTTGCTTCGTGATCCTTGTCGACGTCTGGTCAGTGAGGTCACTCTTGCGCGAAAGTCTACTTCGCTCAAGCACCGATTTGGAAAATCATCGCCACTCAACGATGGAGACCTTGACGGGGAAGACGAAGGCAATCTCCTTGAATCAAAAGCGTGCCATCCTCGACGGAGTACGCATAAACGTAAAGAATGCCGTCTACCGCCGGCATCGTCCGTGGGACCATTGTAGCTGTCGACACGGTCTGTACGTAGCAGAATATTTTTTCGATCGGAGCTTCTCGCAGTTGGCGAGAAGTGGCTCCGATCTAGCACAGGACAAGTGCAGGGAAGCCTCAACTGCTTTCTACAGGCTCGATGAACATGTGCTCGTGATAATCCGTGTTGTCTTTTTTTTTTTTTTTTCATGTTATTTTTATGGGTTCACATATAACGAAGAAGTGGATATAGTGAAGCGATTTCCGATTCCCATTGACTCTATTATAACCGGTCTCGACAGTAGTTCAAGTTTCGTTTATTGCTGTGGAAAAAAGTTTGCCCCCCCCCCCCCCCCCCCGTGGCTCTTGGAAGTTTCGTGGTTTTGCTTGCAGCTCTTAAACCGAGTCAGCCTGGCCACCCCTGATGTCGACTCTCAATAATTCAAACTCCAGGAGGCCACATATTTTGTTTGAATTACCAGAAGCTTGAATTATCAGAAATTCATCTAAATATGATGCAAGATAAAATTATGATTTGCCTTATAAATGGCTACCCATGCAGAGCATATATTTAATTATTTCCTCTACGTAGGCCCCCATATCCCTCTCCCCTTCCCCTTCGCGGCAAGGCATGCAACCGGCCGCGTCGTACTCTCCTATACCTAAATAAAATGTTTTCAAGAACAACTCTACATAGGCCTACTGATCATAAGTAGGTATGCCACAACACGTGAAACATATGTGAAATGTATGACATAAGATTATTTATCTCTCAAAAATGTTGTTTATTGTGTACTTTAAACAGTACATGACAACTCAAAACAGAATGAAGTTTGTTCTAGAGCCACTAGAAAAGCTACGCTTCAGAGTAACGACACTTCAGCCACCTAGGTGCGTAAAATCATGGTTGCCAGTTACCTGAAGCTTTATCTGAAGTTGCAGGAAACGTTTTTCCGTCCTTCAGAAATGTCAGAACAGTTCGTGATGGAGCAAAACAATATCATTTGAGCTTCCTACCACTGTGTCTAAAGCTGAAGAAGTCACATTTTTTTAATTCTGACAATCAACAGTTGTGTCTGCTCTGCTCTAAGCACCAAGATGGTGGCGCCCACTAGCAGATCGGGGAACGGAGTGCCGATACTCTAAGCATAGCTCGTTTAGTGGCTCTAGTTTGTTCATCAGGCCAAGAAGTTTTCATAGCAACTTGCACGGATGCTTCACATGGACCTATGCCATGCCGCCACGTCACAGCGTCCGCGGAAGTTGCTATGGAAGTTTCCACGTGGTGCCTGTTTCCATGGCTCATGTGTGCTCTGCTTGAACCCCGTTCAGTATGCTTCTCACCGAGCACTGGTGTACTGCGGAGGAGCAACACCCGCGGAAGCAAGCTCTGCGGGTGTTGCCTCTGCAGTGCACTGGTGCTCGGAAATAAGCATACTCAACGGGGCCGCGAGAACAAAAAGGTATGAATTATACGAAAACGCCATTTGAATTAAGGGGCTTATGAATACATTAAAAACATGGTGGGACAACCAAAATTTTAAAATTTGTTTGAATTAACCAGAAGTGCGAAATATCCGAGTTTGAGTTATCGCGAGCCTACTAGCATGGTTTCTGATGTCTGAACGTTGGATTTTGTGCCAATGACTGACAAGATGTTCTATTGTCCTGTGGAACAGCAAGGCCACCGTGCTTGATCAAGTGTTTGGTCCGGCATGGCTGATGTATGGCCACTCCTTTGCGGTGGAGAGTGAGCATGACCAGGCCATGGCTGCCTACTTCAAAGCGCTCCAGTTGATGAAGGGGTAAGCTGACTTGTTAGTAACTCGGACAAGAATTCTCAAATTTCGTGATCTCAAGAAATGCGTGGCCACCCTGAAAGGCAGCTGAAGAACCTCGGTGCTCTCTGCACTCTTGTAGAAAAACGGTGTGGAGCTCAAAAGTTTGTCAACAAAAATAAAGAGTACACACATTCGAAAAAAGAAAAGCTGAGGTATGCCTTTTCCCCCAATGTGCGTGGCTCACTTACGCTTAAATTGTGCCTAGTAGCCCCTGGAGGTGCTTGGAGAAAACCTATGATCGTAGGAACATGGTTAAAGAATCACTAGCTTAGTGCAGGGGTCTCCAAACGTTTTGGCGAAGGGGCCGGATTAGGGACCTAATGCAGCCCCGTGGGCCAGAAAAAAAGAGTACTACTAATAAAAAAAAGAAGAACCAAATAAACAAACAGATACGCATTTCAACACAAACATTATTGTTAGAGTAAGCACTAAAAACAGCATCCTAAGGTTGATGAATGTGTATACTTCAATTTGAAATTTAATATTTAGTGTATAATGACCTTGCATGAAAATTGTGACCAAGAAAATTCACCAGGCACGAATCCAAGCCCATGGGAAATTTGGCACATTCGCCCAGTGCAAAACAGTAATGAAAACAATAAGACTAATGCTGACAATATGCAATAGGTGTGACAAAGGACACTAAGCGCAATGCACACGAGAATGCAAACAAATTTTAACAAAGTTACAGGGACATGAAGCAGGGGACTAAGAAGGGTGATGCTGGTGACAATGTCGAATAATTATTATGGCGAGATCACCTGCGTTACAATGCAGTTTCTCCCGTTTTTTCTGGCGTCTTCATTTGCGCATTTCGAGCACTCTGCAGCGCCATTTCTTTGTGTGCACTTCATTTTGTGCCGGTAGTGGCCGGTCCACTGGAAGCGGGCCGTGGGCCGGGCTCCATTGGATGGACCGCGGCCAGCCGCAACCCGGTCAGAAAACTTCCGTGGGCTGGATCCGGCTCGCGGGCTTGGGTTTGGAGAGTTAGGGAAATTAGTAGCCAGACATATCATCCTTTGGGCTTAGCTGTTTTTGGGATCTTGTACAGTCTAGCAATATATTTGTTGTCTATGCTGTGCCTAAACCTATTCTAAAATACCATGTTCACTTCACGAGGCTACGTCTATTATGAACTGGGGCTGTAGAAGGCACACAGATGGCCGATTAATTGTTATCCACAAAAGCAGCATAGAGAAATAATAATGCAGAAGTGCAATTCTTCAGAGCTGCTATTTTTTCTTTACAATAAAACATGCCATTTTTTATGCGAAGAGTCCTGCGCAGTTTGCACTTTTAAGTTCAAGCATTTTCTGTGCCCCATCATTCACTTGGCTTATTCCGTAGGTTATAATGGTTGGCTATCCCCCTTTGTGAAGGACTGTTTGGTTCTCTAGAAAAGTAGAGACTCAAGGTTTGTTCTTGGAGAGGTCCACCTGTTTTCAGGCAGATGCGGTACTCACAGGAGTAACATCACACAAAACATTAGACAGCGTAATAATTACGAAAATCTTATGAAAATCATCCTAAATTGCATTTCTACCTTTGAAGCCAAGAAGTTGGCTTGTCTCGTGTCTGTTGGTAAGCTGTTCCAAGAGCTGATGAGGGAGTTGCACTTGCTGATAATGCCACGCAGATTCTTCCGCAGATTTCTCCCCCATTGTGAAAACTGCTTTAAGAACAATGCCCTCGCTTATATTTTCCTGCAGAGCACACATATTATCCGATCACTGCATTCCACATAAGAAATGCAGCAACTAACGTTCTGGAGAAAATTATTTTCCACAATAATGCGATCTGCGCAGACGGCATTTGCACTTGAGGATGTTGTCTCTGTCCCGTAAGTCGATCGGCTCCTGTTGATCGCAATATAATTTTCTACCACTTGCATGCTTTGTGGGAAAATTGCTACGGAAGGAAGCTTTGTTCATAAACAGTTTATCTAATTTCGAGTAAATAGGGTAAAAACTGTGGAGTGCTATGGCTTGTTTACAGGTATGCATGGCTAGAGTCAAGCTTTCCTGTTACTAAACTCGAAGTACCCGAGCTGCTAGAGTGCTCATGCTCATTGGTATACAAATATATGATTTCCACTGGTTGCTTTGAGCACATGACCATCACGCTTGGTACCGGAAAGCAGGTGGTGCTTAGATCCAATTGCCAAAAGCAGGTGGTGCTTTAGATCCAAATTTGCATTTGGATCCAAATCCAAATGCGAGTTTGTATATTACTTTGCATACTTATGTGTCTTGATGACCTATGGTGTGTTAAAAATTTATTTTAGGGGCGAAGCTCCTTAGGGGCTGGCCAGCTCAGGTGTCCGGTGCTCCTGCTCCTGCTCCTGAGCTCACGTGCTCACGAGCACGTGAGCATGTGCTCACGTGCTGGTGTAGGGCAACAAAAAAAAAAAAATTAATAAATAAAAAAAAAGAAAAAAGAAAAAAAGATGGAAAAAAAAATTGTTTGCGCAATCGACAGGATTCGAACCTGTGCGGGGAGACCCCAATGGATTTCTAGTCCATCGCCTTAAGGGGATACACCCCCTGGGAGGGTCAACTTTTGAACCCTTGGCTTAAAATTAATGAAATTTACAGGGTAGGCTGGTGGTCATGCTAGAGGGTGCATGACAAACTTTCAGGTCTGTCGGTTAAGTGGGAAGGAAATTACGGCAGCTTCTATCAGCAACACCCCTACATTGTTTAGTTAATCTATCGTTGGAAAACTATCCCAATATTCAAGATTTTTATTCGCTAGATATGTAGCAGAATGCCTAGGATGTGCGCCTATGGAAAGTTTTTTGTAAAAAGTCGTTGATTTCTATAAATTTTCTCTTCTGCAAAATTGGTCAACTTTTTGGTCTTCTGTGTCTCCGACAAAATGTCAACAGTTTTTATAGGAGACATCCGTAAAGTGACAAACAAACTCCATAGGCGCACTCCTTATTAAATTTTTGTCAGGAAAAGTGAAGAACGAGCCTTCCCTGTATTGCCATTATCAAACGATAGATTGACTAAAATGGAATTTATACCAAAAAGTGGAACGGAGAAAAATGTGTTCAAAGTGCTCCAAACCCTACCTTTTCTTTAGCTTCGGTGGACAGAAAATAATTTATAAAAAATTAACTATGCAGTGTAAACTAGTAAATATTTCTGGGAATACTCTCTGGATGTAGATGAATGTAAATATGTAATTTTTCAAAATCAATGTTTTTTGTAGAATTGCTTTTCTCTGGGTAGTGTCCCCCCTTAACCACTCGGCCACGAGTAGGGGGCTCTGAGATGTGGTTGTAACTCAAGAGCTGGGGATGTCATGGATGAAATGTTGCATGTAGCCGCTCAACGTCTATACAGGAGAGGGCGCTGCGGTCAAATGCGTATATAATCGCAATAACTTTGTATGCATTGGCTCAACATTTATAGACGAGAGGGCGCTGCAGTCAAATGCTCAAATGCGTATATAACCACGTTCCATACCACACATTCTCTTTCTGACATGGATGAAAACGAACGAAAGGCTCGGCATGCTGCGGCTCAGCGTCTACGCAGACAAGCACCACCAGAGCTTCGCTCCAATCAACATCATTCACCACGTGGAGATGCGGTCAATTTTTGGTATTGTGACTCCCCCTACTGTAATGCCGTTCGGGGCGCTGTAGGAAACAAAATAAGTAAATAAATCCATTGATCATCATATGCAGAACATTGTTCTGCATATGATAATGAACAGATAGCATTTGGGAACAACCCCTTTGGTACATTTTCCAAAGACTGCAATAAGAAAATGTAGTATTCGGGAAAATATAACAAGTGATAACACTTTTGGGGGCCAATACATGATAGAGGAAGCAACTCTCACACAACTATTATGGACTTTCACAGTTGTGGAGAACTACCACATTTATTCAAGTAAGGGGTTGATTTTTTTTTCTGGAACTATCGCTTAAAATTATAGGTCGATCTTTAATCCCATTTAAAGAATGCCGACCTATACGGGTGAGCAAAACTTTGGAACCCATCGAGCTAATCTAGTCGCTGCTTGTGGCACGCTGGGACAAAGCAGTGAAGCTTGACGAGCACACACCACGAGCTCGCTGCGCACGATGTTGCAGTGCATAATTCTGAACTCCGAGCTCGACGCTGAACGAAACCAGCGCAACTGGGGAAACCGAGCTAACTTCCTAAATAACAAAGCCATAGTGCAGGATTTTTCACGTAACCTACCGGAGGTCTACGCGGGATACAGATTAGACACGAGTATTGCTTCAGCGTTCGGCTGGGTCTCGCATTCTCATTGATTGAACACGAATCCTAGCCGAATGTTGACGCAGCACTGGTGTGTGCGTCGGCGTGGGAAAATCCGGGCATTTTGCGAAGCCGCCAAAAACGGCAGAGTAGTTTGTGCGTGCTTTTGCCATTGCATTGGGTCCAAGTGGCAAAAAGAGGGGAAGCGGAGCAAAACGAAGGGGGTGGTCGTAGCTGGGTGGCCTAACGCGTTGTGCCAGCCGTGTCAGATTGCAGTTTCGAACTACCATCTGGGAAGGCAAACACATCAGACGGGATTAATACGGATATCCTTATGGGCGTTCAACGGGACCGACATTCCTAAATATAAGAGCTTGGAAAAGTTATGAACCGAGAATGTGTCGAGAGATTCTACCATGCATTCACTAAGGTCCATCTAAGTTTGAATAAATACAGTAATTATGACTATAATAGTGCAGAGATCGCAGGTAGAGATGCAATCTCTACCTGCGATTTGCAATCTTTGCACTGGCGCGCTATTACCACGTCGTCGCATCTCTACCTGCGATTTGCGATCTCTGCAGGCTGAGATGCGACGGCATGGTAATATCGCTCCAGTTGCGAAGGGATCCGCCTCAGATGTAAGCCTGCCTCAACCTGCATAAACCAGACTTGTGGGTTTCTTGAGCCAGAACGCTGCAAGTCGTAGCTCGAATGTAGCAAGAGCAGAACTGGAGGCTGTTGTTGCTTTACCGTCGGGTGAAGCGTTGCCGCGGTCCATGTTTGCGATGAAGTCAGCGTCCGCGGTGTATGAGCGACGCTGTTCGAATTCCGGGTCACCAGTTTTGTAGGAACATTAGACCACTACGGCATCGGGAATCAAACTCTTTAATCACGCGCTCGCCGGAGCGGGAGCACGCGGCGTGGTATTTGCACTCGGAAGCAAAAAGTAAACGTAAATAAATTTTTAAAAAAAGTAATTTCTCAGTCACGCTAGCACGGGCCACTACACTAGGAGTGGGCTGTCTTTTGGCGTTTAAAAGAAAATAGCAACTCAAGCCAAAAATAGGGGTGGGTTATCTTTGGGGGTGGGGTATCTCTTGGGGATATTACGGTAGTGCTCCAATCTTAAGGTTAACTAACATGTGATGTTTGGCACTTGCCTGACTAAGCATATAATGCTAAATGCGCCACTTTTTTCACTTGGGCAAACTGTGTTGCCCAGTTCGCATATAAAAAGCTACAGGTCAGCACTCGCTCAATGCTGGCTAAATTGACCTTGTAGGGGGTCATCCAAGGTGTCATATATACCAATATATGCTGCTTACAAACAAGCCCACGTTTGCCGACACCGGGTGTGGGCACTGCGCGTGTGCAGAAACCAGATCTGCATGAGGCAAAGCGTTTGCACTTGCGCAGTGCCGACAGCAGCACCACCGCAGTTGCATGACATCAGAGGGTTGAGTTTGTGTATACTGTAAACGACTTAATTTTCGCGGGCTCAAATTTTTGCGAATCGGGCCAAAGCTCAAAATTTGAAATTATTCGCGGGTTCTAATTTTCGCGAATCAAGTGTAGCTTCCGTAGCGTTCACATATTGCCCGAATTGTTCGCGGGACGTATTTTTCGCGTTTGTAGGCGATTCGCGAAAATTAGGTCCTCGCGAAAATTTAGTCGTTTACAGTAGTTTAAAAGCAGACTGTAGTAGAGTGTAGAGAGAGACAGAAAATAAATGAGGATTGTGGAAAGTGGCACCCATAAAAAAACAGTGCTGACTATTCCATTCAGAGTGTGGGAGTATATCTATAACAAATATTCGTGAGTTTTGTGTTTGCAGAGTTTTTTTCTCGTTCTTCTTGCAGATGCCACCTCCCCTTCCTCTACATTGGTCTTGAGTACGGCCTGACGAACAACACGAAGTTGGCCGTAATAAGTGGCGCACGTTCTTTCCACGAGCCAGCAGCCGCCGGTGTGCGCGAGCACACGCAACAAAAATGACGTCAAAGATCTCCATTCGCGGTTAAGATGGCAGTGAAATGCATGGGCTTCGGGCGAAAGGAGAATAAAGACAAGTTTTTCATCTATACAGTGGTGTCTGGTGTAAAAGGTAAGCGATTAATTGGTCTAACAAGCATGTAGCTAGCTCTTGTAGAGATGAAAAGCCTGTCTTTATTCTCCTTTGGCCCGAAGCCCATGCATTTCACTGTCCTCAAGCGCGAATGGAGGTCTTTGACGTCATTTTCGTTGCGAGTGCTCGCGCACACCGGCGGCTGCTGGCTCGTGAAAAGAACGTGCGCCACTTATTATGGACACTAAATTCTATGGTTCAGTATCCCTTTAAGCGAGGGCTTCTTTTTCTCTCTTATCTCCTTGCGTGCGGCGCGCGACCCAAAGTCCAAACTGCGCTGTGCAAAAAGAAAAAAAAGCTCCTCTCCATGTTTTTTTTTTCTCTTGCTTCCGTTGGATCTTTTTTTTATTTTTTAGCGCCTTTTGCGAGGCGCTTGTTCGCCCATGCCTTCGCGACCTCGCTGCACCAGGATAGAAAAGTGCCTTCATTTCGCGCGCGTGGGGGGAGGGGGTCAAAATTTTGACGTCCGAGTTGGGAATGCGTTTATTACGCGAGTAAAAAAAAGTCAAAATTTTGAGGGCACTCGCACAATGAACGCGAGTGCGTTCATTGTGCGAGTAAATACGGTATATGCTGCTTACAAACAAGCCCACGTTTGCCGACACCGGGTGTGGGCACTGCGCGTGTGCAGAAACCAGATCTGCATGAGGCAAAGCGTTTGCACTTGCGCAGTGCCGACAGCAGCACCACCGCAGTTGCATGACATCAGAGGGTTGAGTTTGTGTATACTGTAAACGACTTAATTTTCGCGGGCTCAAATTTTTGCGAATCGGGCCAAAGCTCAAAATTTGAAATTATTCGCGGGTTCTAATTTTCGCGGATCAAGTGGAGCTTCCGTAGCGTTCACATATTGCCCGAATTGTTCGCGGGACGTATTTTTCGCGTTTGTAGGCGATTCGCGAAAATTAGGTCCTCGCGAAAATTTAGTCGTTTACAGTAGTTTAAAAGCAGACTGTAGTAGAGTGTAGAGAGAGACAGAAAATAAATGAGGATTGTGGAAAGTGGCACCCATAAAAAAACAGTGCTGACTATTCCATTCAGAGTGTGGGAGTATATCTATAACAAATATTCATGAGTTTTGTGTTTGCAGAGTTTTTTTCTCGTTCTTCTTGCAGATGCCACCTCCCCTTCCTCTACATTGGTCTTGAGTACGGCCTGACGAACAACACGAAGTTGGCCGAACGCTTCTTCAACCAGGCCCTCGCAATCGCTCCAAACGACCCCTTCGTTCTTCACGAACTTGGAGTAGTGGCCTTCCAGAATCAGGAGTAGGTTTGCTTGATTCCTGCTTGGTGTGCTTGTGGGGCATGTTGTAAGCACGAGCCTTTTCTTCGGATGCTTCACTTGCGAGATATTTCATTGGTACTGTCTGGTACTAGTATTTCTGTGGGTAATCTGTTTTAAGGACCTGCATATTTGCATCACATGGTTACCACGAAAGCCTTTGCAGTGTAAAATTGTCTGATTTCTGAGGAAGCATCCGGTGCTTAGTTTTGGCACGTTCATTTAATGATTTTAGGTGGGCACTTGCTCAGTGTATTCGATGGGAACCAGGACAGATCCACTGAAACAACTGGCCATAAATTTGTTTGTCTGAACGAAAAACTAGAATCCCAAGAATTGTGGGTTTCGCCCCAAACCACATGCAACGTAGAAACACATTATACTAAGTTCCCGAAAGACGCTTTCATTGATTCAAATGCCAACATGCTTTGCCCTTTATTATTGGTGCTGCCTTAAGGGGGGACACTACCCAAAAAAGTAAATTTTTGAACCACTTGTCTGATTTAAATTATATTTACAGGGCTTGTTTCTGTTGATGTTAAGAACATTTCTGCCAAATTTTGTTAACCTGGGTGAAGTACAAAACAAACTGCAAACGTTCAAAGATGAAAGTGGGCGTGCCTGCATAGGAAAACTATCGTTTTGAAATTACTTATAAATTTGTTGTTTTCATGTGTTATATTGCATTAGGACAGTTCAGAGCAGATAACTATGGAGCTATATTTCTATGTTATACCATCTTTCATGACAAAAAAGCCACATAAACACAAATACAGCTTTTTAGATTTCCTTCCTTTGTCCAAATGTTTTGTTTTTGAGCATGAAAAATGACAAAAATAAAAAACACAAGCTCATAGTTATCTTCCACTTAAAGTTTCACCCCAGAAAAACTCATAAAAATGAATCCAAGTTACGTAATAACAAAACGATAGTTTTCCTAAAGTGAAATTCGTGCCAGAAAGTGGAATGGAGAAAAATGCATTCAAAGTGCTCCAACCTCTACCTTTTCTTTAGTGTTGGTGGACCGAAAATAATTTATAAAAAAGTAACTATGCAGTACAATCTAACGAAACTTTCTGGGAATACCCTCTAGATCAGGGGTCTCAAACCCGCGGCCCGCGGGCCGCATGCGGCCCGCGACTCGTTGGGACGTGGCCCGCAGGCAACCGGTTCCGAGTCCCGGTCCCAATGTCTCGAGCGCTATAGAAATGGCATGCGCCATTGTGATCTCATCTTGCCGATTTATTTTCGCTCAAAACGTTGCCCTGCTCTTTTAACGTATTCACATAGATTATACTTATCTGTGTTCATTTGCCCTTCGTTTCGCTTAATATTTTATTTCCCAGCTTTCTCTAATGTAGAGCAATTCCGCTACTAGACTGCAAGTGCAAGCTATTCGTTGAAGGATGCATTTCGGCTGCGCGAACTCTCGATCAGCAGGAACAACTGGCAAAGATAAAGCTACGAGCTCGGGATTCTCGCCTTCAGGAAAACAGCAACTGTCATATCAACTCTGTATTTAAAGACACGTTGAGCCTAGTTAATTCCTGGTTGAATTAAGCAACGGGAACGACAGTGCACTTCTATTAAAAAGGCCAGCGTGTTGGCACAGCGCTGTCATTTTTATTCTTATCACATCAGGTCAAGGCCCAAAGTAGTCTTATAAGCAAATCAAATCTAAAGATGTCACTGGCAAGACTTTGAGTTTACAAAAAGCATAAAAGCACAAAATCTCTACCCCCCCCCCCCCTCGTCTTACGTTGGCCCTCGACCTTTCAGGTGTTAAATGTCTGGCCCCCACACTCAAATGAGTTTGAGACCACTGCTCTAGATGTTGGTGGATGTAAATATGACACATTTCAAAATGAATGTTTTTTTGCAGAAATTGTTTTTTCTGGGTAGTGTCCCCCCTTAATGTGACAACGTCACCGGTCAGACTCCGTGTAGCCACAATAGGCAGATTCACGGAAAGGGGAAGAGCCTCAAAAAGAACAGAGCTCCGTGAAGCAAGGCCCTCCCCTGACGAGAGTCCCCTAGGCCTGGATGGGGATGCGGGGAGCATGCGGGGACCACAAAATGTAGGCTAATGTACCTCTGCATTATTATGATAAGCAAGAAACCAGGCAGGACTGTTACTTGAGTGTGCATAGCAATTCCTCTTTGCCAGCATATGCAGTAAATCTGGGACTCACTCTCTTCCTGGCTGATTTCTGCTGTCACAGCCAAGTAGGTTCGGTTCCTTGGCCTGACGCGTGACAATGTACAAGTCTTATCCAACATCCACATCTTATTTACATGTGCTGTGCATACTCGTTCGTCGAGTAACCATTGTGGATTATTCTCCCTGGGGTATTTATAATTAAATAAAAAAAAAAAAATTCTTGCGATTGTTGTGTTGTTAGTGCTAGAATGTTATGATTGACAATTTCATGGCCATACTTTCAACCTAGTAAACATCTACCGCTTTTCTGGCAGGTACGCAAATGCCAAGCGCTTCTTTGAGAACGCTCTCGGTGTGCTCCAGACGGACAGCAGCGCCGTGCTCTCCCAGAAATGGGAGCCACTTCTCAACAACCTGGGACACACATGCCGCAAGCTCAGGTGGGACTTTGCATTTCGCGATAAGTCCTGACTGAACTTGGCATTGCATGAGACGCGTGAAGTATTAATTTCTTTGGAGGTTAATCTTTCACGAGTGAGCTAGACTTCTAAGCCTTCTGAGCTAACGCAGACAATCCTCCATGTCGGCCTCTGTCCCTTGCATGCCGGTACAAACTGGTAAAGTTTGATGCGTCTGTGCCGCATGCAATGTATAATTTTGTGCCCCAAACTTCATATGCGGAAAGAAACTTACAGAATCAGGGGAATATAGCACAACAGAGGCACGTTGGACAAAGAGATGGAAAGCTGAACAGGCGATCGCAAAATTCTGATTCTCTTTCAAGCCTAGTTCTAGATGCTACCCACCTGGGTATGAAGCTCGGGGCAGACGGGCTCAGAGGCGAAAACGAAGGGGATCAGACCTAAAGGAAGAGGGCAGCCGTGGCCAGGCGGTATGCCGCAGTGCATTGGCTGCGTCAGGTGCCCCTTTTTCTTTCGGATCCAAAAACCAGGAAGGCAAATGCGACAAACGGGATTCATACAACCTAAGGGAGTTCTGTGGGACCTCTATTTGTGATTGTAAGGGTGAATAGTTTTCTACATTATAGGAAATAAATTATAACTAAAAGTCAGTGTATTTTTTTTTTTTTTTCAAATTCACGGGTTTTTTTGGCATCAACTTTTTTCCACAGATTCCAGTCTTTCAGTGTTAGTTTCTGACGTATAAAAAATTGCCGTTTATCGAGGCTTCCGTTGAAGAAAATTGTGCGGATGATCATGTGACGTGATACGAATGGACAGAGTCAGCTGGTGTGACATTTCAATGATATTACGTCAGGATTGACTGGAAATTTTAGTGATGTTGCATCCCGCAGTAATGTCACAATTCATTACTTTTTTATTTATTTATTTTTGTGTCGCTCAGTGATTGTTACATGTGTGCTATGTGCTTATGCACGAACACTGCTTAGTCACATAGCACGCACACCTTGAAGGCAGTTGGGTCACTGACCGGGTACGACGACCGAAGAACGTCTTGGCAAGCCGCCGGCAAAGACAACTAGGGATGCCGCAAACTTTTTTCGCACCGAAGTTTCGATGATCGAATCAAGCGGTTCGAAAGGTTCGAAAGATTTCGAATTTTCGAACTTTCTATATCATAAAATTCGACGGAAGTCGAATTTTCGAACTTGTTAAACTAAGAAGTTCGACGCTTTTCGAACCGTCAAACTTATTACGCTGAAAAATTCGATTCTTTTCGAACTTCCGAACTTATCACGCTGCAAAATTCGATGCTTGTCGAACTTTCAAACTTGATGGACCCAAAAATTCGATTATTTTCTAACTTTCGAACTTCTTGCACTAAAACGTTCGAAGCTTTTCGAAATTTCGAACTTCCTATGCTAAGAAATTTGACAATTTTCGAACTTTCGAACTTAGTTATCAAGAAAATTAGAAAAGTTTCGAACTTTCCAATCCTGAAAAGTCAAAAGTTCGACGAACTTCGAACTTTGAGGGTAAAAGTTCGACGTTCGTCGAACTTCGAAAGACCGGCGGACGGTTTCATTTGAATTCAAGTAGTGAGGTACATTCGTAATTTCTTTTCTCTCGAATTTTTGCGTGCGGTGCTGCGTTCCTTAAGAAAGACGATACCGTTTATTTATGAATGCTCTGGCATGCTTAGTTTTAAAGAAATAAATTTCCGAAGGGGCGAGGAAGGGCGACGAGTTTTTGACGATTGTCGTTTGAGCCATATTTGAAGCGCGCTATAGCCGAAGCTAGCGGCGTAGACTTTCCATTTTCCCGGGGGGGGGTAGGCTGAGAAGTTCTCGGGGGGGGGGGGGTGCCGCGCGTTACCTTTTCGCCAGAACTGGAGATTGAAGCTAACGAAAGCATGCTGGGATTCCATTTCCCAAGTATTTTGTCAATAAAGGCAACGTGGGCGTTATTTCGTTTACATGCCGCTACTAGAAGCTCGTTACATGGCACGTAAACAGCGTCTCGGTAAGGTTCATGGCCCGGGCCCGGGGGGGGAGGGGGGGCCCTGCCCCCCCCGGATCTCACCAGGGGGGGCACGAGCCCCGATGCCCCCCCGAAGTCTACGCCTATGGCCGAAGCTATTTATGGTAGAGATGTTAAACGTTTTAAGAATGATCTATGTATAGCCTAGGTAAGTGTCGTCTTAAGATGTGATTAATGTTATTTAAGGTGAGTTTCGAAGAAATTTCCAAACATGTATCCTAGGGCAATTATGCCCTAAACTTGGGATTTATTTTCGTCTAAGTTGTTTGAGGTATCGCATTTAAATTAACACCACAGACAGTACATATCATTGCTATCTGCAGAATACAAAATAATGTATTTATTGTTTTTCACGTTAAGGAATAAATTAACTCATGGTAGAAAATTTCTAATATTGTTCAAAAAAAAAAAAAACTTTTTTTTTTTTTGCTTTACGTTCCTGGGATGTGTTTCTTTTACCCTGTGCACATTTTGGTAGGAGAAACTTGTTTCGAAATTCTGAGCCTCTGAATATGCAAGAATACAACACTTCCGGCAAATTCTTGATAGTTTTTTTTTCTCCAGCTTTTTATCCCCGCATTTATTGTTATGTTTATTTTTTTTTTATTTTTAACTTTTTTATTAATGGCACAGTTATTCAGGTCGAAAAGGCATAGCTTTGAACTTCCGAGCACCGAGCATGTGACGAGTAGTGCCTTCTGACAACGAGTTTCCGACAATGACCATCTACGCGATCTTTTATGCAGTGAAGAGCGACAGTAGCTATATATATGCGTAAATAATTTCAGATTAAAATAAGCTCGACCATGCCCTCGGCTTCTGTGCTTTTTGCGAGGCGATTCCTCCGTCCCGGAAAATAAACCTCCAGGACAATTACAAACTTAACTTATAATATGCCAGCGTCACTCGGGCGGCTTTCGATCCGATTATTACCAGCGTGCAAGGGGTGGGGAGGTAGTTTGCCAGGTTGCTTCAAGGTTTTTCTGAGCCTCAACCTCCTGCCCGCGCCTGGCCGTTTCGAACTGGATGAGTATCGTATTACAGTCCGTTCGTGTGATCACTACTGCGTGAAGCAGTGTTAAAGACCCCCCCCCCCCCAAGGGTGGCGGTCACAATTACTGATCTATGGCCACACGTCACTCTGCACTGGCGAATATTCCAGCACATCCGGGATACTCGTTGTCTCATTTAATTGCCTGACCAACTTCGCGGAGTCTGAATATCACAGCCTAACTTTGCTACACCTGATTTCGTGAAAGCCAGTGAGTCGTGAAAACCTTATTTTGAAACTGATACTGTGGAGGAACATGAAAACCGGACTTCGAACTTTGAAAACTTGGACTTAAAAGAAATTCGAAATCTTCGAATTTGTTTTTTTCGAGTTTAGCGTTAAAAGAGAATCGAAACCTTCAAACTTTTCGAACTTTATGTAGAAAGAAATTCAAAATCTTTGAACTGTTCGAACTTTATGCCTATAAAAATTCGAAGCGTTCGAATTTTTCGAATTTTATTTCAAAAGAATTTCGAAATCTTCGAATTTGTCGAACTTCAGATTCCAAGAAATTCGAATTTTTCGAATTTCTCGAATTTTCAGTTAGGAGAGTTCGAAATCTTCGAATTTATCGAACCTCAAGTAAAAAAATATTCAAACTCGAAATTTTAGAAACCGTGAAAGCTTCGAACTTTTCGATTTCGAAACTCCACTGTGATCGAAAGTTGCGAATTTTTCGAATTCGAACCTCGGTCGACACGAAAATATCGAAATTTTTCGAATTCGAACCTCAGTTCACTTCGAAAATATCGAAACCTTTCGAAATCGAACCTGGGGTGGTTCGCGACATCCCTAAAGACAACAGGTCTCGTGTAAACCTCAACTGATCACACACAAAATGGCTAGTACCGAACACGTTCTCGCAGACGTGCCGCACAAATTGCTTGGTATCACTGGCGTGTCCATTCTTCACTTAGTAACATTCTCTTTTACGTGCTGCTTCAGACACTACTCAAAAATGTCAACTTTTGAACTTTTGACTTAATATGAATGAAATTTTCACTATATACTGGCAGTTGCAAGGCAGAATTCAGTGGAAAGTTTCATCTGCACACATGAATTGTAAAAGAAATTATAGTTGTTTTTATCAGAAACACACTGACTTTATTTAGGAAAACTATCGTTAGACAATATTATGTTATACCCAGCTTTTTTCTTCACTAGATACGTAGAAGAATGACTGGAGAGTGCCACTCTGAAAGCAAAATTTACAAAAAGTAATTTATTTTATGCTAACATCGTAGTGAAAATCAAATAAATATACATATTGCCTTTTGTGTTGACAAAATCTTTACATCTTTTATAAAAGACATCCACAAAGTAAAAAAGTAAAAGCCACAGTTGCATTGCCCATTAAATTCCAGTTAGGAAAAACAATAGGTCTGTTCGATTCGCCAGAACTAGCTGAACTAGTTCAGCAGTGCAGGAACTGGTGCATTCGATTCAACCGGAAGTTGCACGACCGCTGCACTGGCGCGTTCGATTCATCCCAGTTCTGAACGAGTTCAGACCCAGTTCCTCAAAATCTTGCGCCGGCTCCGGAGTCAGTTCAGCGTCCGTGCAGATGCAGACGACAAGAGCAGACGGCGATAGCAGACGACACTCCTCGTCCGTCTCTGCTCGCGGTGCCATTTTTTGCAGCTCTTGCTCAAATGTCTGCGATGTGTAACAATAACGCCGATACGGAGGTTGCATTCCCTCTCATTTATGATAATAACGTACCCGCGGTGGACGCGGAATTGAGATCAAAACCGAGTGTAGGAATTTGCTTGAAAGCGTTTTAGGCACCTGCTCGCGTAGGTTTGGCTCCCTGTGGTGAGTGTTGAAATGTTGGCTCACGTAAATTTCTCTTCTAGATGCAATGTGGGGATCCACAGTGTTGATATTCTTCCTTACAGACACGGGAAAGGTATTGCACTCTTGATAGTCCCCGCCTTCACTTGTTCTTGGATGCATACTGACGACTCCGATACATTTCAGAGGTCTGGGATTATCTACATTGGCTTTCACATGCCCCGTAGCTGAGCATAATACTGCATGCTTTGTCCGCTGGTATCTGTGGACGCCCACTAACGGGCCTGGGAAAAACACCGAGAATCGGCATTGGCCTGGTAGTTCCAAGCAGGTCTTTCTTGCGAATCAGAATAAACGCTTCAACTTGACGCCAAAGTTACGGTCGATAACTGTCTTGGCCAAAACGCTATCGTCAGGCCTTTGTCTTCGAGGTGACCGCTACCAACCGCGCGCTGCCGCCAGTGACTCCCGACGCAAAATCATCCTGATGCCGCGAACCTATCGTCGAAATGCGAAACTCGAGAGACTTGGAATGAATCTACTATTGCTAAATGAATGTGAAGGACACAAACGTTTATGGCTACGACAGGAACCGAACGACCGTTAAAAATACAGACAGAAACACATTTTGTGCAGAAAACGTTTTTAGTACACTCGAATGAAAAATATTCACAGAAAAGATTCCGTTATTATACTTTAAAACTAAGGGAACACGAATGGTCTCATCAAAGCGCGACTAATTAAATGTAGCATACAACGTGGCGTGGAGAAGCAAGAGCCAACAGATGCAGACGACACCCAGCGCTTGCGCTCGGAAAGCCGATCACAGCGCCAGTTCTAGCGCGGCGGCTGCGCTGGTTCTGCGCCGCCGCTGCACGACTCCTGCACTCGTCTGAACTCGGACAGAACTAGTTCAGAACTTTCTGGCCGAATCGAACAGACCTAATGACTGAGCGTTTCCTTTTGTCCCATTACCAAACAATAGCTTTCCTAAAGTGAAATTTAGGCCAAAAAATTGGAACGGAGAAAAACGCTTTCAACGTGCTCCAACCTCTACCTTCTCTTTCGCATTGGTGGACCGAAAATAATTTACAAAAAAATAACTATGCAGTGTAAACTAATGAAACTTTCTGGGAATACTCTCTAGATGTTGGTGGATGGCATGTTTAAAAATCAACCTTTCTTGCAGAAATATTTTTTTTCTTCTGCTTAGTGTCTTCCCTTAACACTTAACATGATATTGACATCAAATGCGTCCCATCCTAACACCCAGGGTGAGGCCGTCGGCGCCTACACATCACAGACGTTCTCTCTCACGAGCATGTTTATGCTGTCAAGCAGCCGCCGCCTGCTCTGGCGTATGCTTCGGCCTCCCCACTCTTGCGTGCAAAGGCTTAAAGCATCAAGGGAACGGGCAACTGGAGGCAAGAAACAGCAGAGGCGAGGAGCGCGATCACATGACCCTTTGTAGAATTGTGATTAGCCAAAGGCTCCGCACCCCGACCGCGACTTTTACCAGCGAAAGGGCAAGGGTGTAGCTGCCGAACTCACCCTCTCCCGGCACCAAAGCCACCTGCGACAAATGTGCGCATGGTTTGCTTATTTTTGCTAACTCAACACTCGCCCAGAACAGCTGACACTGTAAAAACGAGACATGGACAAGGGATACGCTAACCTCCGAGCAATGTGTGCGTGACCCAAGTAGGTATACTGGGAAAACGTTTTGGTACCAACAAGAGAAGGAAACAGGACAACGGGCGTGGTTCTCGAAGAAAGTAGCAGCCTCGCGGACAGTTTGGTGTGGGCCGCATTCTGGATGAACACAAAATAGAGCTGCAGATGAAGGTTTTTTTCCGTGAAGTTTGGGTTTTTCACGTTCGAGGACGGCTCCAATTCTGGGCTTTTCGGTTTTTCTCCGAATTGGATGAAACAGGTTCGGGGGTTAATTCTCAGGGTTCATTGGTATTTACCGAAATCGCAAAACCCGAATTATAACCGCTTCCCAGTCACTTCGAAGTAGTTCGTTGCTTTGAACTATTTCGAAAGTGGATGACATGTCTCTCTAGAGTTATGACAACTTCTGTGGATTAAGTGGTCACTGCTGTTAAAGGGCCATGTAATCCAATAAACACAGTGCATTGCCAGTAGTACATCAAAAACAAAAGCAAAAAGAGATGCGAGCAAGTGCCTTGCGTTGAATCAGTCCATGGTGTGTACTGACTTGAATAGTTGAACTATACTCAAGGTCAACCTTTTCATGCTACGCTGTTGGGGCCAGCTTCGTTTCCACAGCCCTGTCATTATTTTTATGCTTGTCAACTGCCTTTCTCCAAGAGCTTGGCCAGTGAAGGTAATGATTTCAGTCTTTAATCTAAGTCCTGTAAAATCCCGTAAGGACGCCCACCCAAAATGAAGAGATAAATTGGGAAAAACATGGGGTGGGCTATCTTTGGGGATGTCACAGCAAAACTTTATCAAAAATTAATGATAAGCCCCGGGGCACCCACTACAAACCCCGTGACGCGGTAACTGATACCGCAGATCGCGGACACGGCTAATTCGTGTTTCACGATGCGATAAATACGCGGGAATTCGCTACATAACTCCTGTGTCACGGGAAAGGATACCGCAAGTGGCCGACGCAGCAGATTTGCGTTTCACGGTGCGAAGGACCCGCAGAAACCCGCCGAGAACTCGCATCTCACGGGAACGGATACCGCAGATCGCGGACGCAGCAGATTTGAATTTCATGGTGCAATAAAGATGCGGGAACCCGCTACAATCTTGCCTGTCACGGAAACCGATATCGCGCGTGCAGATCGCGGACAAAAACGCAGGAACCCGCTATGAACTCGCTTCTCGGACGTACCAGTACCGCAAATCGCGCCGTTGATGCTTGATTCCTCTCGGAGATCGCTTGACGTCCAACAGGAATTCGGGGTGGGCGATGTTTCGGAATTTTTATGTTTCAGATATTTAGCCAGAAAAACGGGATGGGCGATCTCTCAGGAGGGGGCGTTCTTACGGGATTTTACGGTATGTGCCTTTATCTTGCATGTTATTCGGGTGCGCTTGCACAAGTAGCTTTGACAACGCTGCGAAAACTAGTATGCTGGTCTCAAGAATGTCGCACAAACACATCAACACTGAGCAGACGTAGCAAAGACAGTGCTGCAAAACCTCTGTGTATAGCATCATTGATGGAGCTGTTCATTCTGGTCCACCAACTTTGTAGCCAGAAATATTATTTCATAAATGACTCTTGTTTCCATACTTTCAAATTAAAATATATCAGTTGAATGTTAATGCGAAAGCATTAACTGTCCCATGGAGCAAGCAGACGTCATCAGCTTTGAAGCTGCGCCAAACAGCACCTTAACTCCTTTCTCCAAATGAAGCCAGCTCCCAGCTATGAAACCACACGAAAAGCCTAGCCAAATGGCACCTAGTTTCGCCGATCCCAAAGGAGCGGAGTAAAGCTGATGGATTTCGGCTTCGGCTCTATTGGCTGGCACGCGTCGACGAGGCTCCCATTGGCCGCTGCGCGTCAGTTTCAACGACCACCACCCCATGGCGCTGAGTGTCTGCCAGTGCGCGGGTAACACCAAACGTCCAAGGTCAGAGCAGCAAGGAGAGGAGGAGAGGGCATGCTCTGCTGTCAACGCAAATACGCTGCAGACGAAAAAGGGAGCGGAAGAATGATGTGCATGCTTTCACATTCACAACTCATAAGAAGTGCTTAGGTGTACCTCGAGCCTTTTTTTCCAACGAGTGCATAGTAAATGTAATAATGTAAATAAAAAAAATACTATGGTAAATGCTCATCATGTGCTCCCCCATGTAACTCATGCTTTCTTCAAATTCTTTTTTTTTCGCTGTGCATCCTCTGATTTGTAGTTTATTTTACTAACATTGAATAGTGCTCAAGAATATATGATAGGTAATCTTAATGATTGAGCTTTTTTTTCTTTTTTTGGTTAATTCTCATTTCAGGAAGTACAACAAAGCTTTGGAGTACCACCAGCAGGCTCTTGTATTGTCCCCAAAGAATGCATCAACCTTGTCGGCCATCGGTTTTGTCCACAGCCTGATGTGCCACTGGTCAGAAGCTGTGGATTACTTCCACAAGGTATGGTTTCAACACAGCACAATGTTAGAGCGATGATAGAAATGTCAGCATAATTTTTTCGCATTGTTTTCGGTGTGTACGAGAAGGTGTGAAACTGTCAACCTGATTCCGTCATTACCTTTATGCTCGTCAACCGCCTTTCTCCGAGAGCTTGGCCTGTGAAGGTTATGATTTCAATCTTTCATCTTAATTATCCATTGCCTGCAACTGACCATGCTCGTCGACAGTTGGGTCCACGAAACATGCAAAGTAACCTACCTAGTGGAACTTTTACCAAGAAGTATGGCCCAGAGTAGCACCCTGACTGCCGGCAGTGGTCTTCACGATGAGCGTTGACAGGGAGCAAACTTTCGGGTCATGATGGCCTCGATCCTTCGGAACTCAGGGTCATGAACTGCTCGTGGGATGTTGCTCCGTGTCTCCACCCTTTTTGAAGAGACGCTGGGCTATCGGTGTGGCATCTCACATCTGACACCGGCTGAACAAAGTCAACTGGCTAAGTTACATTCATGGTGTCCCGACGTGATATGCCAGATCGGAACAGCCAGTGAAAAACAGTTTTCATGTACTCCACCAATATATTATTACTGGGGTTTGTGTTCTCAGTGTTTATTTCTGGTGAAATTGAGAGGGAGTTTTTTTTTTTTAGCTTATTAACACAAAATCTGTTACATAGCTGGCACCTTAACATATCCACTTGGGTGCTAGTGAAGGAAGTCAACAGGCCGACTGGCAGCCGAACACTGATGCAGTGCTCGTCTCCTCACTGATTGGACACCAGTGCCAGCTGAACCTCTTCCTCGAATGCCTCCGTATTACTCCTGGAAGGGGTAAAATATCATGTGTTCAGACAAACAGCAGTGCTCTGCTCCGTGAAACAAGCGCGCTTTGGGCTTCCCTGGAGAAAGCGCGAGAGAGAGCTGTCTTGAGAGCCACAGTACGAAGAGGGCGCCACAGGGCAGACGACGAGGAAGCCAGTGCGAGGACTGAGAGCGAGGGTCTCGTGCTCGGAATGCCGACACGACAAACGCACGCCGAATGACGTGCACGTTCACTGCTAACGTATCTTATCTTTAGCCTGAATTAAACGCCTTTTTTTTCACCAGCCTCGTCCCGACATGCCAAATTTTAAGCTGTATACACAAGAGCCTGCGACACTATAGCGCCGAAGAGAGAGCGCGCGACAGGAGAGTGCCACGACACCAGAGCGCACGGCAGGAGAGCGCATGTCATTAGAGCGTGCGTCACGAGAGCGCGTGCGCGTGCCTTGGGTATGATCGATGTTGGGGCCTTCAAACACATGTTTTCACGGAGCTGAAATTGACACCAAATGGAGTCTCATTTCGAATGTTTGATGTCATTTAATTGGCTGAGTATGCAAATTAAGCTGGGCGAAGTGGTACAAGCATATTGAACACAGCAGTCTGCAGTCACAGCATTTAAGATCATTTATTTTGTTCAGGTTATCTGTCGTAACACAATACATTACCGCGCAGTTGTCATCGCTGCCGCTTATGGAGTGCTTCTTTTAAAATATGTCACTACTTGCGCTCTTGAGGCAATTTTATTTGTCATTTTTGTCTCCCAGAAACAAAAATTCGGTCCACATATCAATATTGGTGAAAACAAAAATCGGTTTGGCAATGAGCTTTTTTGGGGTGATTAAATATTCTAGTTCTTTACTGAAAGTAAGGCTACAGGAGCCTACCATGTGCACGTCCGTGCATGTGTAACACCTGCGTGTCTGCGCAGGTGTTACGTCATTATGATGTTTCATTCTGGGAAACGTCGAATTTGGAACGCGCTAGAAATCGATCCCGTTCATTCCTATGACAGGGTTCGTACAGCTCCTTGAAATCCTTGAATACCCTAGATTTCATTAGAAGCCTTTTAAGGGCCCTTAGATATCCTTGAAAGTTGAAATGATCTTTGTATTCCTTGAAAATCCTCCAACAAATGCGTAAATGGGACCGCGTCGTCTGGCAACATGGCATGTCGTTTGTACTAAAGGATAAAGCCAATCCAATCGAAGGCGTCTCGTGTCATCGTCATTTTTGCTTTTTGTTGAGTGTGTTGAGGATCGTGTTGGCGAGCGTGAGACACTTTCAATCGAGATTGAAAGCCGAAATGCCGGGTGGAAAGTGTAAGTTCCAGCCTTCTTGGCTGGAACGCAAAGGCTATCATCAGTGGGTGAGACGAGATACGAATGACTTTTTCCGAGCGAAGTGCGCAATTTGTCGAAAGTCGATTGATGTCGCCACAATGGGTGAAAGCGCTTTGAAGAGTCATTTCAATAGCGCAAAGCATCGATCTGGAGCCGAGTCAGCTGCTTCCAGCTCGTCTATCACCTCTTATCTACTAGCATCGGACTTGGCGCCGGATACCCCAGGCACCAGCGTGCAGGTGCAAGTACCTCACGAGCTGCGACCGTTCACACGGATTGTCGGAAGCACGAAATGGTTGTTGAAGCCGGGATTCTGTGGACAATGAAGGCTGTGTCGTCTCATTACTCCTACAGCTCCTGTCGGGATGTGCAGCAGAGAAAATACTGAAAAACAGCAAGGCGAGCCCTAAATGCATTCTTGAGTTTAGATTTGAGTGTCGCAAGTTTCTGGTTGAATTGACATTGAAGCTTCTTGAAAAAAGTCCTCTCAAGTACCCAATTGTCTGTCCTGCTTTGATCCCAGAGAAATGTCAAAAACAAAAAGATGCCTCGGGAAGCTCAGAAGTTGTTTTGAATTGCCTTATCAATGCAAACCTTCTTTCTGAGCACAAGAGGGACCTGGTTTGTGGGCATTATGTCAGTTTTTGTCACGAGGTTTGACATGGACTGCAAGGCTACGAAAGAAGCCCAGAGCGTATTGATAAGTTTTTTGTGTGCCTGACGAAGTACGACACTTCCTTTTCCACACTGTGGGAAGCACTAAAGCTGCTCCTTCTGCTCAGTCATGGCCAAGCTTTCGTCGAAAGGGGTTTTAGTGTTAACAAGCAGTTTGCTGTTGAAAACTTGGCAGAGATTTCATATGTTTCTCAGCGGATCATCTTCAACGCTATCAAAAACCACGATGGCCTGCTCAATATTCCACTGTCGAAAAAGTTAAAGTCCTCTGTACGCCTAGCAATGTTGAAGTACACTGCATACTTATAAGAGAACAAGAAAAAAGCAGCCTGTGAGCAGAAAATTTTGAAGAGAAAAGCAGTTGAAATGGAGCTGGAGGGAATGCATGAGAGGAAGTTGAAACTCCAGAAAACTCTGAAGTGCCTGCTCGAATCGGCAGATTGCTTCTCAGATGCTGAGGCAAAGAATGACTTGACATTTTTGGCCAAGGCCAATAGTTTTCGCCGAACAGCAAACGAAAAGGAAGCAGCTATACCTGCTGTAGAATGAGAAATTCTTGCTAAAAGTAGCTTATTTCTTAACTCCGGTAATAAATAAATTTCTTCGAACCTTCCTTGAATTTTGTCTTCTGATTCCCTCGAAATCCTTGAAAAGTCCTTGAATTTTGCATCAAAAATTCTGTACGAACCCTGCTGTGAATAAAGACAAAATATAAAACTGCACTCATATATTCTGTAGCGCTGGCTGTCGCGTAACAGATAATCTAATCTATAACAACCTACCGTAAAATTCCGAGCAAGCGCCCCCACCCGAGCAAGAGCCCCCCCCAACTTCACCTCTAATTTCACATTTCCGCGCCGTTCCGGGAAAGCGCCCCCCTCCCCGCTCCGCACCCGTATCACGCACCGCGCTGACCGCGCCCAGGCAACACTGGCCTGCGAAGTTCAGTCCAAGAATCCAATCCAATCCAATCCTACTTTGCAGCCCGATCAGCCTGGTCACTACGCGCCACTGTCGCTTTGTTTTGGGGATGTGAGGTCTTCTATGCGTTCTCACACAGTGGCAAAGAAAATCGAGATCGTCCAATGGGGTTGTGAAAACGAGAAAGACGCACACCAGACGTACGTCTCGACCGGATACGGGAATGGGACAAGAATTTTGACAATTTGCTACAGTCAAACTATGGGAAAGCCGAAGTTCGACGAAAGCTAAGTAACGGCGCGCCGGTGTTCAGTGAATACGTGGACAACGCGCTCTTTTAATACCTGGAGCGCGAAGGAAGTGCAGAATGAGCCATTAGCAACCGGCTTCTTTCTGAAGAGGCTGTCAAAATAGCCAACGGCATGCACTCGGGAAACATCGCGGAATGCTGCGAACTTTTATTTGCTGCCGACTCTGGCGTGGTTTTGAAAGTGATTAACATAGCATTGACAAATCTTTGGCCTAATAAAGTCTATGTTCTCAGAGATAAATAAAATATTAAACTAGTTACTATAGACCTTTCTAAAAAAGGGCTTTTGGCCTGTTCCATTTTCAGTGTTCGTGCATACGGCACGTGATTTGCTTTTTTTCTGAAGCGACGAATGTGCGCGTGCTGGGCTGAGAAGATGAAAGGGATTCGAGACCCGAACGTTCTGCTATGGAGAAAAGTACTTTGGTGACTGCAGCTGTTGTTCAGTGCTCCCGTGACGCACTCTCTAATGATACGCGTGCTCATATTGCGCTCTTCTGTCGTGCACTATGCTGTCGCGGCGCTCTGCTGTCGCACGCTCTCGTGTCGTGCGCTCTCGTGGCGGACTCCTCAAATTTTTTCCTAGACTCTCTCAACTCACGAAACCGTTTCGTCATTTGCTTCACTATGACACTGATTGGTGCTGGGTAGAGCCTCGACAAAAAAGCTTGGACTCCGTCAAAGAAGCACTGACGACCACACTGGTACTGGTACACTATGATCCTCGAGGTCATCTCACAGTCACAGCGGATGCATCCTCATACGCTCTAAAGCCTGTCCTCCTTGAGGAGACATCCAGAAGATGACTCCTTGTCGCCTACGCATCACGGTCGCTCTCAGAAACCAAACAACGCTACGCACAGATCGAAAAGGAGGCGCTGCATGGGCATGCGAGCATTTCTGCCAGTATTTACTCAGTTTGCAATTCCACATAGAAACCGACCACAAGCCGCTCGTGCCTCTGTTGTCATCAAAGTGCATAGACGAATTAACTCCACGATTGCAGCGTTTGCAAATGAAACTGCTGGAATTTGACTACACTATCTCCCACATTCCCGGAAAGGAGATCCACACAGCTGACAGACATACTCTCAAGGAAGCCGCAAGTAGTAACGGACAGCAGCGCTGCAAGAAGTCTCGAAGTTGCTTTGACAGAATATGAGCTACTCAGCATAGAACCTACATGCTGGAGAGGATCAAAGAACAGAAGCGAGATCCAACTATAGTGACAGTCAGGAACTACTGTTCTCAGTCATGACCCAGAGGCGTGTCACTGCCACTTGCGGTACAGAAATATGCCAACGTGTCTCAAGAGCTCACGGTAGTCGAAGGACTTCTCCTCAAGGGAAGTCGCATCGTCACCCCGCCAAGCATGCAGGACGAGGTGCTGGAAGGCCTACACATTGGTCATCAGGGCGTAAGTCGTTGCAGAGCTCAAGCCAGTCAATCAGTTTGGTGGCCTGGCATCAGCCGAAGTGTTGAAGACTACGTCTCAAGATGTCCAGTGTGCCAGACACAACGAAAGCCTGGCACAGAGCCCCTCCTTCACACTCCGCTCTCGAATCACCCATGGGAAGCGGTAGGCATGGACCTCTTTTACAAAAATGGCGAGAATTACCTTGTGGTGGCAGACTATTTCTCTACGTTCATTGAACCTGAGAAATTAAAAAGGACTACAACCCAAGACATCACACAAAAACTCGGCCAGATCATCCGGTCAGACAGTAGGCCCCAATTCACTTCTGTCGAATCCCAAAGGTTTGCAAAGGAGTGGGGATCATGCCATGTAACAAGTAGCCCATATTATTCACAGGGAAACGGGGCCTGTGGAAAGGACCATACAGGCGGCGAAGCAGCTGCTTAAGAAGTCGCCGGACATCCACAAGGCGCTGCTTGCTCATCGGGATACCCCTGCAACTGAAGGGTACTCCTTGCAGAACTCCTGATGGGAAGAAGGATACGGACAAATGTACCGGCCGTGTCCAAAGAGTTTCAGCCTCAATGGAACAGCAAGCCCTTTCAGAAAAGGAATCGTGCATACCAAGCCAAGCTGGGTGCACATTATGACGCCCGTCATAGGGTCAAAGAACGACACCCTACACCTCCACATACAGCGGTGCGAATTCTTTCAGGAGCAGCCACAAGCGGAACAGTGCTGCAACCAATGCAGTCTCCTCGGTCGTATGTTGTGAACACAGCCACTGGCATCGCTCATCGCACTTTTGCAGCCTGGAATAACCCTCACGAGAGGAGGATGAAAATCAAGACCTCCAATCCGCCTCAACCTATAGGTGCTGGGAGTCTTCAAAGAAAGGGGGTATCGTGAGAGCCACAGTACAAAGAGGGTGCCACAGGGCAGACGACGAGGAAGCCAGCGCGAGGACTGAGTGCGAGGGTCTCGTGCTCGGAATGCCGACACGATGGAGGCATGCCGACTGATGTGCGGGCTCACTTCTAACGTATCTTATCTTTAACCCAAATTAAACGCCTTATTTTCGCCAGTCTCGTCCTGACAAGAGCAAGAGAAGAAAAGCAGAAAATAAAAATTGACCGCATCTCCACGTGGTGAATGATGTTGATTGGGGCGAAGCTCTGGTGGTGCTTGTCTGCGTAGACGCTGAGCCGCAGCATGCCGAGCCTTTCGTTCGTTTTCATCCATGTCAGAAAGAGAATGTGTGGTATGGAACGTGGTTACATACGCGTTTGAGCATTTGAGCGCAGCGCCCTCTCGTCTATAAACGTTGAGCCAATGCATGCAAAGTTTAACGCGATTATATAAGCATTTGACCGCAGCGCCCTCTCCTGTGTAGACGTTGAGCGGCTACATGCAACGTTTCATCCATGACATCCCCAGCTCTTGAGTTACTACCACATCTCAGTGCCCCCTACTCGTCCCGCAGTCGTGACCGAGTGGTTAAGGCGATGGACTAGAAATCCATTGGGGTCTCCCCGCACAGGTTCAAATCCTGTCAACTATGCAAAAAAAAAATTTTTTTCATTTTTTTATTATTTTTTTTTTTATGTTTTTTTTCTCCTACACGAGCACGTGAGCTCACGAGCAGGAGCACGAGCACTGGACGCCAGACAGACACCAGACAGATGGACGGACATGGCTAGCCCTTAAGGAGCTTCGCCCCTAAAACTGACTCCTTTGTCGCAACTTGTTGAGCTACTTCCGAGTTTTAGGGGCGAAGCTCCTTAGGGGCTAGCCGTGTCCGTCCGTCTATCCGTCCGTCTGGCGTCCAGTGCTCGTGCTCCTGCTCGTGAGCTCACGTGCTCACGTGCTCACGAGCGCGTGAGCACGTGCTCGTGTGTATGAGCGCGTGCTCGTGTGTAGGGCAAAAAATAAATAAATAAATTTAAAAAATGATGAAAGAAAAATATGTTTGCGCAGTCGACAGGATTCGAACCTGTGCGGGGAGACCCCAATGGATTTCTAGTCCATCGCCTTAACCACTCGGCCACGACTGCGGGACGAGTAGGGGACTCTGAGATGTGGTAGTAACTCAAGAGCTGGGGATGTCATGGATGAAACGTTGCATGTAGCCGCTCAACGTCTACACAGGAGAGGGCGCTGCAGTCAAATGCTTATATAATCGCGTTAAACTTTACATGCATTGGCTCAACGTTTATAGACGAGAGGGCGCTGCGGTCAAATGCTCAAATGCGTATATAACCACGTTCCATACCACACATTCTCTTTCTGACATGGATGAAAACGAACGAAAGGCTCGGCATGCTGCGGCTCAGCGTCTACGCAGACAAGCACCACCAGAGCTTCGCCCCAATCAACATCATTCACCACGTGGAGATGCGGTCAATTTTTGGTTCTCTTCTGTCACGAGCTGGTGCCAGGGCTCTGCTTGGCGCTGCCATGTTCCAATTGTTCTGTTTTTCGCACACTCTGTCTACTCTGTCTCGCACTACAACAGGCTCTCAGAAAGTCGCATTTACACCTCAACCGCAGAAGATGGCCCCCACAAGTAAAACATCCACGGAGTACTTACCTCGCATGACACAGGGCGGCTTTGCGGCTTCCAGCCTCCACATGTGTACACAGTTTCTCCGCACTAGCACATCACTTTCTGTGTTACCACCGCCTTTTTTTTATCGCAAGTTCGGCATTTTTCGGGGTATTTTTTGCTATATTCCCAATCCTTCGAACTTATGAATACATAACAAAATATCTTCACACAGAAATGCATCTTAACAAACAGAATGGCATTTTAATTGTGAGCAATATTTACTAGAACATAACATGATACACATCAAAGGCCTTAAAGGGCCACTGAGCAGAAAAAAAATGTTGTTTTTAAACAGTCTGGTTGGGACACGTGTTTCAAAGAAATGTTTTTTAGAGCAATGCATGTTTGCAAGTCCGGCTTCAGGGTGCTGCCATCTTGCTCGCTGGGGTGCGCTTGGACGCGTCCTGATCCGATTACGAAGCCTTGGTAAGGCGTCGTAATTGGATTATGGCTGCGCCTAAGCGCACCCCACTGGGCAAGATGGCGGCGCCCCGAGACCGCACTTGCAAACGTGTATATTGATGGCGTGAGATTTATTTTAAATTCTGTGCGCAAAGTCCGTGACACCACAAAGTCGTCATACACTCTTTCCACCTCAACGAGATGGTCATACACTCTCTCCACCTCAATGTGATGGCCACGCCGATCCACCTCTCCTCTACGCGCCCGAAACGCTGAAAGAGAAAACAAGTGGAAAGGAAGTGACTACCGACTAAATCGCATCTTGCGCCGTTAATATTGCTCTAAAAGATTTTTTTTTTTTGCTTAAAATTTATTTTTTGACACAGCCCAACCCAACCATACTGTTTAAAAAAAAAACATTTTTTTTTTTTCTGGCTAGAGATTTAATTTTTGAATTACTCAAGTGATTGGAATGAAATTTACAGAGGAGATTTAAAATCAGATGTAGATGTATTGTGCAAACTTTCAGCTCTCTTTGACAGTTTTACATACCTGCAGAACATGTGTCACTCTTTCTTAAGAAATCTATGATATGCAAATGAAGCTATTAAGCACCATTTCGACTGCTTGAATACAAAGTGAGGGATGTGGGATTTCGGGCTGTCTAGTTCTTTTAACTCAGATGTAAATATTTCAGGAAGAGTTATTACCTCAAAATATGATATGCATATCTGTCCTATGTCAATTTTTGTAAACATAGTTTTTTCCTCAATGAGGACTTCAGCTGAAAACAAAATAAAGTAGATAGTCCGATTTCCCAGTAAATTTCAGTTCCGAAACATCTTGAGTGTGGTATCAGAATAGTTTTACCTTCGAACAAAAGTTTCCTTCGTATGAAATTCGCGGCAAAAAGTGGAACTGAGAAAAACGCTTTCAAACACTGACCTCCTTTACTTCGTTACTGTGTCACAGTGTGTTGAAAATATTTCATATCAACAGAAGTATTTGGTGTATGGTTATCAAATTTGGTGTAAGGTTGTATAATTACTTTCTAAAACTGAAAACCTCATATTTAAATATGACTTTTTTCAAAAAAGTTTGAAATTTCGATTTTTGTTTCCCTTAATGCTACCCGTCGTAGGCCCTTGTCCCCCCTTAATGCTACCCAATGTAGAAGTAGACTGGTTTATGCCACTGGTAAGTCCCCTCTGGGCGTTTGCGTTGGAGACAGGAAGAGCTACAAGCTGCTGTGCAGTGCAAGAGCATTGGCCACTGGACAGGGCAGTGTCTTCGTTCACAGTTTCCACTGTTATAAAAAGACTGCACCTCCTTCCTGCAAGGAGCTCCAAAACCTCAACAGTGTCCTCCACAACAGATAGGGTTAGATTAGCTTTTGTCGTAACTGTGAGATACTGCAAGATTTATTAATTGTTTTGAGCGGTCAGTGATGATATGTCCCCTTTGTCAATCGTTCAAAATTAGAAAAGAAACTGAGGCCAGATTCACGAAGAGCTTCTTAGTTTACGACAACTTAGCTAAGAAGTTTGTAAGTTAAGAACATCTGAAGAAGAGGAGAAATCGGTATTCACGAACATGTTCTTAAGTAAGAGGAGGAAAGCGACGTTCTCATACGAAAAAACTAGAACTTACCGGTGCTGTTGCTATGGCGAGGGCGTCTTCGGCAGCACGAACAACTTATCGGAGAGCTCGGCATGGCGGAGCACGTGGATTTTTAACAACAAACACAGGCGGCCTTTCTGCCACTGCTTGTGTGGGGTTCATGTCCGTGCAGGTATATGTCGGCGCTAACACGATTTAAACGTGCCCGAATGCCGAGGCTGGGATAACCGCCTTCGTTGATTGCTACGAACTCGATCGCTACAAAGTCAACACATCTGTCATCGTTGGTAAAAGACGGCCCGTGTCAGTCGTTTGCAAAGTGACGTAGGTGGAAACAAATTGCCGCGGCGTTTTTCCCGGTCTTGGAGGTGCAGGAGCGAGCCGACGTTAAAAAAGATACGTTTGAACTACTAGAGTGTCAGCAAGAGCCACGTAAATAACTGCTCACACTCGGAGCGGACGCGTGCGTTTGATCGAAGTGCTGGATTCGCCGCGCTGTTGGACCACGAATTGGTAGGCGCTTCGGGACCGATCTTTTACGATTGCAACTCGATACTGACGTGACATTTGGCAAAGAAATATTGGACCGGCATTGCGTTGCTCTCACGAACTGTTATAGCTAAACAGTGACGTGCAGTCGGGTCAGAATAAAAATGGCATACTAATAACAAAGTGTACATACCGTGTTGCGAAGTTAACCTATACGGCGTTTATTTGAGCTCTATATCACACAAAACAAGGAGATAGAATCGATGAGAGTCCCTTTCCGACGACAGCATTAGTCACCGCTGCCTCGAAAACAAGGAAATGACAAGGGGAGGAGATTGACCTCTTAATCTAAAATTGAGGTCAGCGATCAAACTATAATACAGGAAAGGGTCCACAAGGGTCGTGCGGGCATATTCCATTCAGCACGCCAGCCGGTCGTGGGCAGACGGTCTTGGCCAAGAACCGTCGGAGCAACGCTGCGCCGAGTCGGAGCGCCTGCTAGGCCTATATTCTGCCGAGCTCGCTTGGTCGGGGTCGGTGGAATCGTGGCCGTTAGAGCTTTTCAAGGGTGTTTGTGGATCCAGCGTTCTTGTTCGTCGTGGTCTGTTTCAAGTACTTTTTTACTTTTTTTCTTGCTTCTTGAAGTAGGGACGCGCGAGAAGAGCACGTAGAAAAATGAATGTCCGTTGGTCGTCGCGACCAAGTAACTGACGCTGTCGGCCATGCGGATTCGATAGTAAAAAGTGCATAAGACAGCTTCGGAGCTGTCGTAGGATTCCGTCGTAACCTGCGCAAAACTTACGATAATTTTGTTTCGTGAATACGAATTTGTTCTTACGTTTTGTCTTACGCACATTTTTGGCGTAAGATCGTTTCGTGAATCTGGCCTCTGGAGTGGCCCCTCCGTGTAATTGCTGACCAGTTTTTTTACAGTGACTAATGTAAAGTATCCTGTATTTTTGTTTTGTCATGTGCTTCGAGCATTCTCTAGTGTCACGCTAACACACAGTGGTACGCCATGACGCCACTTTGATTTTTAAGATGTGAAACCTGAATTGACTGACATTCTACTGTCGAGTGTTTCTGGGATCATCAGTTTCATCTGAAAACACAGTACCCTAGTTCAGTATAACCATAAAATTAGATTTGGGAGATTACTACTTCAACACCCTTTAATTTTTACGCGAGTTTCGATGAACAGGTTTAGATACATCATTTCTGCTTTTCGAAAAAAATCCAGGAATTATTATTTAATGGTTGAAACATAATTAGCTGGCAAAATGTTTATCATCAGAACCGGCTGAGTGGTCTTGCATCAGTTTAAATAGTATGTCATTCATTGTGCGGTAACAGTATCCTCCATGTGGCACAAATTGGGACCCGGGTATTTTATTTTCAGGCACTGGGCCTTCAGAGGGATGACACATTTTCTACCACGATGCTTTCCCAAGTCATTGAGCACCTGATGAATGAACTTCCACCTTACCAAGGTGATAAAGAGTACCTCCTTATCTCCACAATGTTTCCATGAACCATTGTGCCACTTTCCTGAAGGGGAGCGTGTCGATACTTTCTTTTATAAGTGTGCCCTTGCATTTCGTGGAAGCTCTATAAAGCCAGCGTTTCTCCAACAACTTTTTGAGTAAGAAATTTGTATAAAATCATGTTCCTATAAATTTCTGTAGCTAAAACTTTTAACCTGCATTTTTCACTTCAAATCGGAAAGGTTATAAGTAGAGCCCTGCACGGATAACAGTATGATCATCCGCATCCAATCTGCACCCGCAAACTTCAAATCCTGCATCCGAACCACATCCACAAAATTCAGAACTGCATCCCCCCTCAATCCATGCATTAATTTTACATCATAAATTCAAGCATAAAAACAAAAAAAACAAAGAAAGAAAAAGCATTTGGATGGCATTTTTTAAGCCGTTTGCTTACCTTTGAACAACGAACTCTTTGTGCCAGAATACGGTGTAAGTAATTTTATCGTATTCTGTTTTATCGTACTTATCAAATAAGCGATCATCCTTCCAGAGACACTTCGCATCGCTGGAAAGATGATTGCAGTTATGAGATCATCTTGAGAATCTGTGATACTGACATTGTCCAGGAGATGTGCTCAAAAGGAAGGAACATTTAATATTTATTTTCTTTTTTGCTTTGTAAAGCACACTTCAAGCAGACAGCTATTTTCTAAACATGAAAATTAGCAAATGTCAGACCAATAACATTCTGTCATTTTATTTAGGCCAAACAATAAAAAAAAGTGGGAGAGGAAAGGCGCTCACTCCCCGCAGCAAATTACTGCTGTATATATGGTAAGGCTCGAGTACACCACAGGGAAAATATCGCAATATTCAATGATGGTAACACCTCCCGTCCGTTTTAGTTTTAAACACGAACCCTCAACTGCATGCTCGGAACCAAATACTTAAAAACCACTCCGTGCTAATATCGAGAAAAAGAAAATGCACACACACGCTTGTCGAGGTTGCTGTTAGAAGGAACAGAATATTGTAAACATGGATGGATTCCGACTGGTTTGCCTCTCTTACATGAGTACCCACTAATGAGAGGTCTATCTTCATTGATGCACCTTATGCTGGGCTGGCATGCAGGAACTGCGCTACAAGAATGAGGTGCGGAAACTCGTGCTGGCACAAGTTCGACCACTCCAGAGGATCAAATTATGTCTCCTCAATCTACTTGTAGGCAAAGAAGCCACTTGCAGGCTTCTGCTTTTTTTGTAGCTTGTGCGTTTTAGGTTTTCTTTGCTTAAAGTATGTTTTCCACTCTTTTCCTGCCAAACAAGAACAGGCTTTCCCAAGACGACTGATGCTCCTGCACTTTTTACTTTTTTTTAGGGACAGCATTTTTGGCGAAATAGAATGTTCTAAAGCGATCTTCGCCAAGGATCAAATGTACATTGACGTAAAGAGCAATTTTCTCCCCAATTGGCACCTTTTATCTTAGGGAGCAGTTTGCTCCCGCAATACATTCGATGATGCACTTCATAGGATCACTCACTTATTCACTCTACGCTGTGCGGTTGCGCACGTTTCTGGGCTTCCTCGGCAAAAATGGAGATCTGGACCCGCAGATATATGCATCCAATCCACATCCGCAGCCCTGGCATCCGCATCCGATCCGCAATCCACCAAATGTGATTAATTTTTATGTGCATCCACCAGTTTACTGCGGATATCCGCGGATGATCCGCGGATATAAAGGGCTCTAGTTAGTATAAGTAGTTATTGCTATGACATTGACTCTAAATGCTTCTTGCAAGAAACTCTAATCCAGCAAACCTTGTACCAAAAATGTTTGTCGCAACCATCAACCCTTGTCTGTGTGTTCAATGTTGTTACGTTGAACATACCACGTTCCATTCGGAGACAGCGAGGAGTAGAGGAGAGTTTTGAATAGGTTGGTACGAGCGAAAATGGGGCGTACTTTGAAGGGATGATCTACGCGGGATGAGACATGATGGGGAGGCTGGATGTATGAATCTCTGAAAGCAGATGAACCATGGTATAGCTTGTGGAAGAAGGACATGCGGGAAATATATCTACGACAATGAAGTGGCGAAAGGTTGAGGGAATGTTTTATGTTAGTCACACTTGAGTATCGGGAGTAATCCTTAGCTATGAACCTGGCAGCTTTATTTTGAAGTGACTCAATATTATTGGTTAGATACATCTGATGAGGGTGCCAAATAATGGACGCGTACTCCAACTGCGATCTTACGAGAGAGGTATACGCAAGAAGTTTAGTTGCTTTGTTAGCCTGGAACAATGAACGTTTAAGAAATCCTAGAGTTTTAGACGCTTTGCTGATGATATGCTCAGTATGAAGGTTCCATGATAGGTTAGATGAAAGGTGGACATGTGACTGTGTGACACTATCAGCGCCATTTGCCATCAAATCTGCTTTTGCTCGGCAAAAATCTTGACTACAACTTCAAGTTAAGTAGACTGAAAATTGAGACGTTTGTCCTGTCCCCTTTTTCTGTCTTACAATTTTTCTTCATTTTCCTTCCCAGTCTCAGGATTTTATAACATCATGATCAACATACACCAGCTCGCCTGCACCTTGACAATTTTTTCGTTAAGTGTTGGCTGTTTTTTTAGCAGTGTAACTTATGGTAAGGATGTAGTGGGGATACAGTGATAAAATGTGAAAGCTTGGTTAATTTTTTTTATTTTTTTTAGTTTATGCAATTTTTTGGGGGCATCATTAAATTTTGGCTAGCGATTTGCTTGCATTTTATTCTGCTAGCTGCGTAAACAGAGAAATTAATTTGCATTTTTTTAATACATGTAGTTTCTTTGCTTGATAACGAGTCCTGCTGTGACTAAGACAGCACTGCAGTGGCTGGCGCGGATAGAACTTGTTGACTATCAGAGCAAGGTCAGAATGCATAGACCCCTTGCAGAAAACCCGGCAACAGCGTGTCTCAGCATGGTAACCATGGCAACAGCGGGGCGGTCAGCAGCTGCGTGACATGGTGAAGGAAAGCAGGGCGCAACCTCGCTGTACGCCAACTGAGCTTTAGGCGCTTCATGTGTTGTTTTAAGGACAGTTTACGAGCTCCAGAGTATCAGTGAAGATGCCAACACAGTGCTGTGTCCCGGTCTGCACGCAATATGGGTACACTGACAAATTCGGACGGAAGGGAGTTCTTATATATACCTATCGGACCGTCTGCTGCTGCGACCGTTTGGCTAACCTCACGAATTCGCATGCATTTGTTTAATGAGGATAATATATTGGTTCTGCATTATACTGCTTTGCGTTTTCTTTACTATTGCTGTTAGCCAGGTATACGTTTGAAGCGGATAAACGAGCGTCGGGTTTTACCCAACGGATCCGTTACGTTGCCTTTCGGCCAGCCTCACAATTTTTCATGCAGTTGTTTCATACACTACGTTGTTATTTTATCGCACATTTATTTGGTGTTGTTCGGTAGAAAGATAGCATTGGCGAGGCTAAACGAGCAGTCGAATTCCCGTATCAGTCCTGCGAACATTTTTTAACAATAAATGCGCGAAAAAAACAAACAAAAGAAAAACAAAAAAGCTTTACCTTGCAGGCGCGTTTTTTTTTTAATCTTCTTTTGTGTTACTGAGGCATCCACTAACACCATTTTACTTTATGCTTCCATGCAGAATTGGGACAGCACCGCATTAGATTCCCCTTGAGGGCATCTTTTTATGCAAGTTTAGTGGGGACTTGCAGACACATCATGATTTAATTATATTTGTCATGATTTGTCATCATCTCACCATCTTTGTTTACAGGTTTCATACCTAGCAAGCTAGCTAGCAAGGTTATTTTCCTAGCCGGCGGCGGAAAACAGCCGCGTTACCTCATTTGCCATGCCACTTTTTCACGCAGAGCCAGCGGGCCGAAGAAAAAACGTTCCTTCACCATGGAGAGCGCGCACACTTTTACCCGAGGCGCACAGAGTTGTCACACTTTTGAAAGGGGTCTATTGTGTATTGAGGCCAGTGACAAACCCCCCAGATGGTTCCACTTCTGACCGGTTAATTGACTGAGAAAACTAGTCAGTAATTTAAGGTGCTAATCAGTTAATTGGTATGTTAGTCTTAATTTCAAAGTCCTAATTAGAAGTCATGCTTTGTTTACTAAGCCTTTCTTCCTTTTTTGAAGGTGTTCCCGACGTCCTACCGGAGTACTTCTCTTCTGATAGCCAAAAGAGCTCAGTTCTCGATATGGATCTGACAACTTCCCAGACGCAGGAGTTTGAAATGGAAGGCAATGAATAAAGCTAGCTCAAGTGCCATTAACCATTGTTCTCGTCAATATACAAAATGACGCCCCCCCCCCCCCCCACACACACACACAGACACACACACACGAAAGAAAAAGAAGTGAAATATTTTTTTACTGCGAAAGCAAACTGTGCATCGACAAACGCTCATTCTATGCCCAAACATAGCTCTAGCGGTACGAACCAGATGCCAAAGGTTCAAAACTAACCGTTTTCTTATTCAAAAGTTTTAAGTGATGTTCTAAAAATCTTAATGGAAAAATGGCAGCCGACACAGCTCTCGAATGCATGAAGATGAATGGCACCAATTATCAAAAACTGGCGAAAATAGGCCACATTCTCCGATTGAAGTTTCAAGAAAATCACTTATAACTTCTCAATGAGATAACGGTTAGTTCTGAAATTTTGACAAAGTATTCGGACCACTAGCGCTACGTTTTGGCGGAGAATGAAGGTTCAGCGATCCATAATGTACAGGGTGTCACAAAAGAAAATTTACACGGTCTTTTTTACCGCAAAAATAAACTAGGCATCGCCGAACGCTCATTCTCCGCCCAAAGGTAGCGCTAGAGGTCACAACCAGATGCCAAAGTTTCAGACCGATCCGATAACATAATCAAAAGTTATAAGTGATTTTCTGAAAATTGCAATGGGAAAATGGAGTCCATTTGTGCCCGTTTTCGGTTTCTGGTGCCATAGATACCCATGTGTTTGAAAACTCCGTCGGCCGCCATTTTCCCATAAAATTTTCAGAAAATCACTTCTAACTTTTGATTAAGTTATCGGATCGGGCTGAAACTTTGGCATCTGGTTGTGACCTCTAGCGCTACCTTTGGGCGGAGAATGAGCGTTCGGCGATGCCTAGTTTATTTTTGCGGTAAAAAAGACCGTGTAAATTTTCTTTTGTGACACCCTGTATTTTTCACTGTAGACAAATTAAAAAAAAAAAAAAGAAAAAAACTGCCGAGAACAGGGTGATTTCAGATAAGATCGACCAAAGGGTGGCTGGTCGACATTTTTAAATCAACTGATGTTTTTATATGCTATTCTCTAGTGTCTGGTATAAACGAATCCACACTTAGTTTTGACCAGAAAAAAATTTGGGG